>SJYW01045958.1:276638-287204 GCA_006410735.1 Raphicerus campestris | reverse complement strand
GCCCCGCCCCGCCCCGCCCGCCCCGGCGCTCACGTTCACGACGTGCAGCTTGGGCAGTAGGCCGCAGTCGGCCAGCGTGAGCTGATTGCCGTCCAGAAAGCGGCGGCGGGACTCGCGCAGCTGCGGCTCGCGCTTCAGCTCGTGCTCCAGGGGCGCGCGCAGGTAGCTGTCCAGCTTGGCCAGGGCGCGCAGCAGCTGCTGGTACAGAGCTGAGGGCGAGGGGCCCGGTGAGGACCGGCCAGGGCGCCTCTCCCCTCACCCTCGCCGCGCCTCCAGACCCTCACCGTCGTCCTGTGCAGGCACTTGGTTTTTGATGAAGGCGGAGAACTTGTGAAAGACGTCGTTGCCCGCTGCGGCAGACTCCCTGTATCTGGGCGCCAAGCTGGGGAATCTGGAGGGGGAGGGGTGTGAGTCAGAGCCCGCGGCCCCTTCCTGGGCTCTGCCCGGGCTGGCCTGCCCGCGGACCCTCTGCGCCAGGCCCTCACTCTGGGGGCCCCAGCGTCTCTTCCAGGAACTCCTCGATCTGCAGCGTGTCGGTTTTGGCGTCGCCATTGCAGAGCAGGATGGGCAGCTGGGAGCCTGGGGCGAAGTCCTTCAGCACCTCCGGGGACCTGTGGGCATGAGGCAGGGCGGGAGGTGGCTGGCAGAGGAGCGCGAGGCCAGGGTCCCGGGGCAGGGCTTACCTGCGGGTGTCCACAGTGGTGAGTGTGAAGGGCACACCCTTGAGAAGCAGGATCATGAAGAGCCTCTGGCAGGAGGGGCAGTGGCCCACGCTCTCGCCGTCCTCGCTGGCCTGGAGTGGGGGACACGGGGCTGCCAGGGCAGGGGGCACACCCAGGGCCCCTCTGGGCTCCTGCTGCCCAGAGGCCAGAGCAAGCCCAGGGCTCCCGCTCTCTCAGGCACAACCTCGACAAGCAGCCGGTGAAGGCCCTTGACTTGGTCCCTGGGAGGAGGGGTCTGTGGAGCTGCCAAGGGCCTGGAGGCTGGGCAGGGTGCCAGGATAAGGGGTGCAGGGGTGGGACCCTGTCTGTGGGGCCTGGGCCCTTGACCCTTATCTTCAGAGCCTGGGCAGAGGCCAGGTTCCTGGGCACCAGGCCCCGCAGGCTGGTCATAAGCGTGGGTCAGGCCCATGGAGCTGTTTTCTGAATGATTCATCCCGTTCAGCCGGATAGCTCGCTGCCCCGGGCTCCAGGGTGGGAGGAGGCCAGGACCTGGCAGTCCCCTCACAGGGGTCACAGACCTGGGCCCTGAGGGGGCTGCCTGGCACAGCCCCTGAGCCCCGGGACAGCCCCTGAGCCCTGGCGCAGCCCCTGAGCCGCGGGACAGCCCCTGAGCCCTGGCGCAGCCCCTGAGCCCTGGCCTGGCGCAGCCCCTGAGCCCCGGGACAGCCCCTGAGCCCCGGCCTTGGGCTGCCTGCCTGGCGCAGCCCCTAAGGAGCTTTTTTTCCAGGAGAATGAGGCCATCTCAGCCCTTTTGGGGATGGCACGCTCTCCCTTCTAATGCACTCCCCGCCCCTCCCCCCCAGTTACACAGCCTCCACGAGACAGCCTGAGCCCACCGCCTCAGGGGACACTGCCGCAGACCCTCCTCAGCCTGCCCCAGAAAGTAGAGCCCCAGAGAGCACCCTCCCCGGGGCCTCCCCCAGCCCAAGCAGCCTGGCACCTTGACGAACAGCTGGAGCTTGCCAGTCTCAGCCATGGTGGGAGCCGGGCAGCAGGGCCTGGGCGGGCCGGGAGCGCTCTTTAAGGCTCTCCGAGCGCCCCGCCCTCCCGAGTCCCGGCACGCCCTGTGGAGTCACCTCGGCCTGGAAGGCTGCCAGGCTCCTGCGGGGCGAGCACGAGGGAGCTCAGACAGGACTGAAGCCCCCAGGGGTCCCGGGGGAGGGAAGGGAACGGAGTGATGGAGGCGGAGGCCGTGGGCGGCGGGGGCAGCCCTGGGTCAGGATCGCCCCCACCGGGAATTCCGCGCCCTCCCCGCAGTGAGCTCCCCGAAGGCCAGGGAGCGGGGGCATTGGGAATAGCCTGGCCACAGCCTCAGTTTCCCCACCTGCCGACCAGGGCGCCACAAGAGTGGGAAGCCACTTGGAAGGGACGCCCCCTTCCCACCTGTGCTCTGTCCCCGGGGCGCGCCCACGCACCCCACGCCCCTGCCTCTCCCCTCTGCGGTCGGGGTGTGTTTCTCCCGGTCCTTGACCTTTGAAAAGAAGAGCTCTTGGTGTTAGAAGCCACAAGTTTCTGACCCATGGGAACCGCCCGCCTCTCGGACTGGAAGGTAGGGACAGAAGAGGCTGGGGGATGGCAGCTTCCCAGGTGCGCGCGCACCTGCCCTGTAGCGGCCGCTCGCAGCGTCTCCCACCCGAGCGGGGCCTCGGGCCGGGCTGTGGAGGCGCCGCGCCGCCTGGTGGCCACCGTGGGATCTGCACGCGCCCTCCTCCAAGCCCAGGCCCCCGCCCCGCTCGGGCCCAGCCTGACAGCCCCTCCCCAGACCCAGCACTGGTCAGGGCCCCGGGCACAGGCCCCGCCGCGAGCCGGGCTGACCTGGACGTACTGTGGCCTCGGGGCCTGGGCCTCCGACCCATCTGCCACCACCACAGGCGGCTCCGCAATCGCTGGTAGGGGGTCGCCCAGCTGGTTTCCAGCTTCCTTATCACACAGCCTATCCTGGAGGGGGACCCGGGCCCTCCACATCTGGACTGCTCGCCAGATGGCCTGTGTGTCAAAACACCCTCACACGTCTGTTAGGAAAATGGTGCAATGAACAGGTGGCTCAGAATAAAGGAAATAAAGCACCCAACGGAACACACGAGGGTTTCATAGCACTTATTTCAAGAACAAATCAGAACAAGATGGATAATGGTTTGTGGTTCAACGGACAGAAATGTGGCAACCATATTCTTGGCAAGGATGTGGGGAGATGCACTCCTGGTAAACGGCAGTGCCTCTGGACGTCCCCGTAAATACACAAAGGATGAGTCAACAGTCTGCAGTCCCCCGGAGGTGGGAGCCTGGTGCAGCCACGGAGGCTGGAGGGCGGGTTCCACTAGCCCGAGGTTTCCCGGTGTTGTGGCTGCCCCCTCTGACTTCACATGTTTCGGCCCTCCCCCAGCCCCCACTCTCAGAATGTGGCTGTATTTGGAGATGGGGATGATCAAGATGAGGTCATGGCAGTGGGTCCAGCCCGTATGACTGTGTCCCCATAACAAGGGCAGATATGGACACCTTCACACACAGACGGAGAGCCCTGTGTGGAGCTGGAGGCAGAGAGCCAGGCGATGCTCCTCCAAGCCAAGGACACTGGAGACGGCCAGAAGACCCCCAGCGGCCGGGAGAGCAGGGAGCTCTCGCCACCCCATAACCTCAGGAGGATCCAACCTGCCAGCACCTCGACCTTGAACTTCTGGCCCCCGAGGGTGAGAGTAGGTGTCTGGTGTGTAAGCTGCCTGGTTGCGGTTCTCTGTTAGGGTGGCCCCAGCAGAGCAGGCCAAGTGGGAGAGAGAAACCCAGCAAACGGAAGCACCCTGCGCTCGCGCCTGTGGCTCTGAGCCTGCGCGTGCGCCTGCAGTGGCCTCGAAATACGGGAAGCACAGACCCGCCGCCCATGCTTTCTCCACCTGCGTCGTCTGAACCGCCTACCACGTTGTGTGCCAGCCTTTACAGGACCACAGCCTCCCCGCAGCACTGGGACTGTAACTCTCCCCACCGCCCCTGCCACATCCGCAGAGCAGCCGCCAGAAGGGCCGGTGGAGCTGCCCACCCTTCCCCTTCAGGGCGCCTGCGGGGCCTCATCTCTCGTGGAAACTCTTCTCTCTTGAGCTGCCTGCGGGCCCTTTCCAGCAGCACCTTAACAGCTCTGTTTAGAAGGGCCAGTGAGGGGAAAGGAGCCCAGCCCCTCCTCCAGGTTGACCCCATCTCCCTCCCCCAACTAGAGGCCAGTGCCTGCGGGCACTGTGTCCTGGCGTCCAGTGGGTCCCCTCCACCCCACACCCCACCCCCCACACACGGGCTTGCATGGACTTTTCTGTTTATTTAAAACAAACATCTGTGCGCTATGTACAGGTCTGGCTCCCAGGTGAGATGTGTATAAGAGACAGGGTGAGGACCGGCCAGGGCGCCTCTCCCCTCACCCTCGCCGCGCCTCCAGACCCTCACCGTCGTCCTGTGCAGGCACTTGGTTTTTGATGAAGGCGGAGAACTTGTGAAAGACGTCGTTGCCCGCTGCGGCAGACTCCCTGTATCTGGGCGCCAAGCTGGGGAATCTGGAGGGGGAGGGGTGTGAGTCAGAGCCCGCGGCCCCTTCCTGGGCTCTGCCCGGGCTGGCCTGCCCGCGGACCCTCTGCGCCAGGCCCTCACTCTGGGGGCCCCAGCGTCTCTTCCAGGAACTCCTCGATCTGCAGCGTGTCGGTTTTGGCGTCGCCATTGCAGAGCAGGATGGGCAGCTGGGAGCCTGGGGCGAAGTCCTTCAGCACCTCCGGGGACCTGTGGGCATGAGGCAGGGCGGGAGGTGGCTGGCAGAGGAGCGCGAGGCCAGGGTCCCGGGGCAGGGCTTACCTGCGGGTGTCCACAGTGGTGAGTGTGAAGGGCACACCCTTGAGAAGCAGGATCATGAAGAGCCTCTGGCAGGAGGGGCAGTGGCCCACGCTCTCGCCGTCCTCGCTGGCCTGGAGTGGGGGACACGGGGCTGCCAGGGCAGGGGGCACACCCAGGGCCCCTCTGGGCTCCTGCTGCCCAGAGGCCAGAGCAAGCCCAGGGCTCCCGCTCTCTCAGGCACAACCTCGACAAGCAGCCGGTGAAGGCCCTTGACTTGGTCCCTGGGAGGAGGGGTCTGTGGAGCTGCCAAGGGCCTGGAGGCTGGGCAGGGTGCCAGGATAAGGGGTGCAGGGGTGGGACCCTGTCTGTGGGGCCTGGGCCCTTGACCCTTATCTTCAGAGCCTGGGCAGAGGCCAGGTTCCTGGGCACCAGGCCCCGCAGGCTGGTCATAAGCGTGGGTCAGGCCCATGGAGCTGTTTTCTGAATGATTCATCCCGTTCAGCCGGATAGCTCGCTGCCCCGGGCTCCAGGGTGGGAGGAGGCCAGGACCTGGCAGTCCCCTCACAGGGGTCACAGACCTGGGCCCTGAGGGGGCTGCCTGGCACAGCCCCTGAGCCCCGGGACAGCCCCTGAGCCCTGGCGCAGCCCCTGAGCCGCGGGACAGCCCCTGAGCCCTGGCGCAGCCCCTGAGCCCTGGCCTGGCGCAGCCCCTGAGCCCCGGGACAGCCCCTGAGCCCCGGCCTTGGGCTGCCTGCCTGGCGCAGCCCCTAAGGAGCTTTTTTTCCAGGAGAATGAGGCCATCTCAGCCCTTTTGGGGATGGCACGCTCTCCCTTCTAATGCACTCCCCGCCCCTCCCCCCCAGTTACACAGCCTCCACGAGACAGCCTGAGCCCACCGCCTCAGGGGACACTGCCGCAGACCCTCCTCAGCCTGCCCCAGAAAGTAGAGCCCCAGAGAGCACCCTCCCCGGGGCCTCCCCCAGCCCAAGCAGCCTGGCACCTTGACGAACAGCTGGAGCTTGCCAGTCTCAGCCATGGTGGGAGCCGGGCAGCAGGGCCTGGGCGGGCCGGGAGCGCTCTTTAAGGCTCTCCGAGCGCCCCGCCCTCCCGAGTCCCGGCACGCCCTGTGGAGTCACCTCGGCCTGGAAGGCTGCCAGGCTCCTGCGGGGCGAGCACGAGGGAGCTCAGACAGGACTGAAGCCCCCAGGGGTCCCGGGGGAGGGAAGGGAACGGAGTGATGGAGGCGGAGGCCGTGGGCGGCGGGGGCAGCCCTGGGTCAGGATCGCCCCCACCGGGAATTCCGCGCCCTCCCCGCAGTGGGCTCCCCGAAGGCCAGGGAGCGGGGGCATTGGGAATAGCCTGGCCACAGCCTCAGTTTCCCCACCTGCCGACCAGGGCGCCACAAGAGTGGGAAGCCACTTGGAAGGGACGCCCCCTTCCCACCTGTGCTCTGTCCCCGGGGCGCGCCCACGCACCCCACGCCCCTGCCTCTCCCCTCTGCGGTCGGGGTGTGTTTCTCCCGGTCCTTGACCTTTGAAAAGAAGAGCTCTTGGTGTTAGAAGCCACAAGTTTCTGACCCATGGGAACCGCCCGCCTCTCGGACTGGAAGGTAGGGACAGAAGAGGCTGGGGGATGGCAGCTTCCCAGGTGCGCGCGCACCTGCCCTGTAGCGGCCGCTCGCAGCGTCTCCCACCCGAGCGGGGCCTCGGGCCGGGCTGTGGAGGCGCCGCGCCGCCTGGTGGCCACCGTGGGATCTGCACGCGCCCTCCTCCAAGCCCAGGCCCCCGCCCCGCTCGGGCCCAGCCTGACAGCCCCTCCCCAGACCCAGCACTGGTCAGGGCCCCGGGCACAGGCCCCGCCGCGAGCCGGGCTGACCTGGACGTACTGTGGCCTCGGGGCCTGGGCCTCCGACCCATCTGCCACCACCACAGGCGGCTCCGCAATCGCTGGTAGGGGGTCGCCCAGCTGGTTTCCAGCTTCCTTATCACACAGCCTATCCTGGAGGGGGACCCGGGCCCTCCACATCTGGACTGCTCGCCAGATGGCCTGTGTGTCAAAACACCCTCACACGTCTGTTAGGAAAATGGTGCAATGAACAGGTGGCTCAGAATAAAGGAAATAAAGCACCCAACGGAACACACGAGGGTTTCATAGCACTTATTTCAAGAACAAATCAGAACAAGATGGATAATGGTTTGTGGTTCAACGGACAGAAATGTGGCAACCATATTCTTGGCAAGGATGTGGGGAGATGCACTCCTGGTAAACGGCAGTGCCTCTGGACGTCCCCGTAAATACACAAAGGATGAGTCAACAGTCTGCAGTCCCCCGGAGGTGGGAGCCTGGTGCAGCCACGGAGGCTGGAGGGCGGGTTCCACTAGCCCGAGGTTTCCCGGTGTTGTGGCTGCCCCCTCTGACTTCACATGTTTCGGCCCTCCCCCAGCCCCCACTCTCAGAATGTGGCTGTATTTGGAGATGGGGATGATCAAGATGAGGTCATGGCAGTGGGTCCAGCCCGTATGACTGTGTCCCCATAACAAGGGCAGATATGGACACCTTCACACACAGACGGAGAGCCCTGTGTGGAGCTGGAGGCAGAGAGCCAGGCGATGCTCCTCCAAGCCAAGGACACTGGAGACGGCCAGAAGACCCCCAGCGGCCGGGAGAGCAGGGAGCTCTCGCCACCCCATAACCTCAGGAGGATCCAACCTGCCAGCACCTCGACCTTGAACTTCTGGCCCCCGAGGGTGAGAGTAGGTGTCTGGTGTGTAAGCTGCCTGGTTGCGGTTCTCTGTTAGGGTGGCCCCAGCAGAGCAGGCCAAGTGGGAGAGAGAAACCCAGCAAACGGAAGCACCCTGCGCTCGCGCCTGTGGCTCTGAGCCTGCGCGTGCGCCTGCAGTGGCCTCGAAATACGGGAAGCACAGACCCGCCGCCCATGCTTTCTCCACCTGCGTCGTCTGAACCGCCTACCACGTTGTGTGCCAGCCTTTACAGGACCACAGCCTCCCCGCAGCACTGGGACTGTAACTCTCCCCACCGCCCCTGCCACATCCGCAGAGCAGCCGCCAGAAGGGCCGGTGGAGCTGCCCACCCTTCCCCTTCAGGGCGCCTGCGGGGCCTCATCTCTCGTGGAAACTCTTCTCTCTTGAGCTGCCTGCGGGCCCTTTCCAGCAGCACCTTAACAGCTCTGTTTAGAAGGGCCAGTGAGGGGAAAGGAGCCCAGCCCCTCCTCCAGGTTGACCCCATCTCCCTCCCCCAACTAGAGGCCAGTGCCTGCGGGCACTGTGTCCTGGCGTCCAGTGGGTCCCCTCCACCCCACACCCCACCCCCCACACACGGGCTTGCATGGACTTTTCTGTTTATTTAAAACAAACATCTGTGCGCTATGTACAGGTCTGGCTCCCAGGTGGGAGGGCAGGGGGCCAAGCTGGGGGGAGGGCAATGGCAGCAGGAGGGGTAGGGAGGGGGGTCAGGCCCCTCACCTGGCCAGTGGGGCCAGCGTCTCCATTCCTGCTTCCCGGCCCGCCACCCCTGGCAGCCTCCCTTCGGGAAGCCAGGGTGAGGGAGCCTTATCCTAAAGCAAAATAAATAGGCGCCTTGGGTGGGACCGAACACACCCCTCCCCTCAGCCCAAGGCCAGCAGCAGCCACCATCCAAACTGGGTGTAGAGCTCAGCCCATGGGGAGGCCAGGTCCCACCAGGAGAGGGTGGGCGGGCCTGGCAGCCCTGGGCACCCCGCAGCCCTGGGAATGGTGGGCAGAGCTGGGCAAGGGCAGAGGCCAGGGGCCAGCCAGACCCCAAGGCTTTAAGGCAGAGCAGGGTGAGGGTGTACGCAGCCCGGGGCCGGGCCAGCCTTTGGCACAACGAGGGGAGGGTGGTGCGGCGGCCGAGGGGGCAAGGCTGGAAGAGGATGAAGCCCTTGGTCCTGGACCGCCCATTCCAGGGCCTGNAAGATGTGTTACCAGGGGCTGCCGACCCGGTATCCAGGGAAGGTCCTGCCAGCAACCTGGCGCGGTGCGCGGAGCTGGCCCAGTCACAGGTGTCGCTGCAGTCTGCGTCCTCGGTGGGCTCTGCCCGTGGTGACGAGGGGGCCGGCTACACTGATGTTTACAGCGACTACCGCCCTCTATGTGACAACTTGCAGGACCCTGACAATGTCAGCTTGCAAGGTGGGGCCTGTGGGTTGCAGCTAGGAGGGTCCCTGGAGGGTGGAGCGGGGCCCATGCTCAGCTCCTGCCTCCTGTGCAGAGGCGGAGGCGGAGACCCTCACACGGGTTGGCCAGGGCAGCCGCAAGCTGGAGGGCTGGTGGCTGAAGGTGCGCCAGTTCCACGGGCTCCTGGTGAAGCGCTTCCACTGTGCCCGGCGCAACTCCAAGGCGCTGTCCTCTCAGATCCTGCTCCCTGCCTTCTTCGTCTGCGTGGCCATGACCGTGGCGCTCTCTGTCCCAGAGATCGGTAAAGCTGCCTGGCCAGGCACCCGGACACCCACCTGCTTGGGAGCCACGTGGGGGGTGCCCTGGGCATGGTAGCTGAGGCAGGTGGGCACACTCTGGGGTTCCTCTGGGGTGCAGACTCCAAGCTTGGGACCCCTGTGGGTACTAGGAAGAGGGGGCCTGGGCCCGTGAGGTGCTGGCAGGCTGTAGGAACTTGCTTAGGCTTCCCCATGTTTCCCCCCAGGCGACCTGCCCCCACTGGTCCTGTCTCCCTCCCAGTACCACAACTACACGCAGCCGCGCGGCAACTTTATTCCCTATGCCAACGAGGAGCGCCGGGAGTACCGGTGAGCCAGCAGCGCAGCCGCCGTGGGGGGCGGGGGCCAGTGCGGGGGCTGGGGGCTGACCCAGCCCCCACCTGGACTTGCTCTGTGCTCTCCCAGCTTGCGGCTGTCCCCCGATGCCGGGCCCCAGCAGCTGGTGGGCACCTTCAGGCTGCCGTCGGGTGTGGGAGCCACCTGTGTGCTCAAGTCTCCGGCCAACGGCTCGCTGGGGCCCACGCTGAACCTGAGCAGCGGTGAGTCGCGCCTGCTGGCCGCTCGGTTCTTCGACAGCATGTGCCTGGAGTCCTTCACGCAGGGGCTGCCGCTGTCCAACTTCGTGCCGCCCCCACCCTCGCCCGCCCCGTCCGACTCCCCTGTGACCCTGGACGAGGACCTGCTGCCCACCTCTGGGTCAGGTACTGGCTAGTGGGGCCACCTGGGGCTCGGGAAAGTGGGGGCCAGGCTGACTGTGCGCTCTGCCTGCAGAGAACTGGACATCGGCGCCCTCCCTTCCACACCTGGTGCGGGAGCCCGTCCGCTGTACCTGTTCCGGGCAGGGCACTGGCTTCTCCTGCCCGGGCGGTGTGGGTGGGCACCCTCCCCAGATGCGGGTGGTCACGGGTGACATTCTGACTGACATCACGGGGCACAATGTCTCCGAGTACCTGCTCTTCACTTCTGACCGCTTCCGGCTGCACCGGTGAGTGGAGGGGAGGGGCGCGCCAGCCATGGATGGGGAGCGGACCCCCATTGCCCGCCTGGCCTCACGGGTGGTCGGCTTGCCACCCAGGTATGGGGCCATCACCTTTGGCAACGTCCAGAAGTCCATCCCAGCCTCGTTTGGAGCCCGGGCCCCGGCTATGGTGCGGAGGATTGCGGTGCGCAGGGCTGCCCAGGTGAGCCCCGCTCAGCCCTGGGCCCTGCTGCGTCCCGCCCTCGCCTGAGGTCTGCAGGGATGACAGGCTCTGGGGGTTTCTCTGTGTTCCCCCGCAGGTTTTCTACAACAACAAGGGCTACCACAGCATGCCCACCTACCTCAACAGCCTCAACAACGCCATCCTTCGTGCCAACCTGCCCAAGAGCAAGGGCAACCCTGCAGCCTACGGTGGGTGAGCGGGGCGGGGAGGGGCGGGCCTGCAGGGGCGGAGCAGGTCCTGAGGCTGCCCTGTGCTGCAGGCATCACCGTCACCAACCACCCGATGAACAAGACAAGTGCCAGCCTCTCTCTGGACTACCTGTAGGTGCGGGCAGGGGTGGGGTGGGGTGCCACCATGGGCCCACGTG
>SJYW01045958.1:230433-242308 GCA_006410735.1 Raphicerus campestris | reverse complement strand
CCCCACCCCTAAGGCCACCAGCTCTCAGGGACTCGGGACCCCACCCTGACCCTGGCCCAGTCTCTGCAGCTGCAGGGCTTCCC
Organism: Raphicerus campestris; assembly: GCA_006410735.1. NCBI lineage: Eukaryota > Metazoa > Chordata > Mammalia > Artiodactyla > Bovidae > Raphicerus > Raphicerus campestris. The sequence goes on along the minus strand of SJYW01045958.1, from coordinate 242,225 downwards.
ATGGCTGCCCCCCGCCACACTGCCATCAACTCGGGCCCCTGCACTGACACGACCCCCCCTCCCGGGGCCGGCCTCACCCCCACCCTGGGGCCCCTGGACAGGCTGCCCCGAGCCGCCCCCAGCGCCGCCTGGCCGCCTGTCTCGTCTGACAGCGCGTCTCCAGCATCACCCCACGTACCCAGGACACGACCATCATCACTGCAGGCCCCGCGCTCCTCTGGACATGGAGGTGGGGTGGTCAGAGGGGAGCCCAGCTCCGAGCCGGCCCCCTGGGGGACCCACATTCGGTGGACACCGCGACACCGTGAGGGCCGCCCCCCGGGCCCCAGCGCCCGTCCATCGGGGCGGAGGCACCGGGCTCTGTGCAGGGGGCACGGACTAAGGCAGGCCGGCCGCCCCAAGCCCACAGGTCACCTCGGTCAGCACCACGGCCGGCCGGGCATCCTCCGCCCAGCGATCTACATTTTTATCNGGCCCCAGCGCCCGTCCATCGGGGCGGAGGCACCGGGCTCTGTGCAGGGGGCACGGACTAAGGCAGGCCGGCCACCCCAAGCCCACAGGTCACCTCGGTCAGCACCACGGCCGGCCGGGCATCCTCCGCCCAGCGATCTACATTTTTATCAAATTACACGGAAAATTAGAAACATTATTTCCCTCGGCCCTTAACTCTCTCTGCTCCCCGCCGCAGCACAGTCCATGCCAGGGGGCGCCCCAGCCCCCACCCTAGCTCCACCCGCCCGTTGCCTCCCAGTACCCGCCCCGGTCCCCCCCAGCCTGCGGGGGTCCCCCCAAGCACAGGGCCTCCCCCACAGCCAAGGTGCCCTCGCAGGGCCCCGGTTCCGGCCAGTGCAGCAAGGGGCAGCATCTCCCCNGGGACAAAAGTTCCAGAGGCTTCTCTGGGCTCTCTGATTCCATCTCTACCCTTCCCCTTTGCTGGTTCAGCTCCAGCCACACAGGAGATGCAAGAAGCTCTGGGTGGGAGGCCTCAGACACGCTAGTTCCAGAACTAACACACACATCTGGGGACGCAGAAGCTGACGTCTCCCAGGCGAACTCCTCTGCATCCTTCACGACCCAACCCAGAGATCCCAACCCAGAGACACCAGGGCAAACCAGCGACGCTTCTCCTGTGCCCCCTCTGCCCCCTGCGGTCCTCCCACACTCCACTCACGCCATCCCCTCCCTGACAGCAGAGGCAGGCACGACCCCGCCNTCCCACACTCCACTCACGCCATCCCCTCCCTGACAGCAGAGGCAGGCACGACCCCGCCTGTCAACCACAAGTGACCTGTCCTGCCACGTTTCATCAGCCCCACTTTACGGAGAAGGCCCCGAGTAGGGTGAAGACTCTGGTCTGCAGTGACATAGAGGATGGTGCTGGGGTCCACCCAGTCCCCCGGACCCCGAGCACCACTCACCAGCCCGGGGGCTGGGCTCACACAGCCCCGCCACGCCCACGGCCAGCAGGAGCCAAGTGTCTGCAGCCAGCCAGCCAGACGGACGGACAGACGACAGCAGGCAGGAGGGAGGTTGGCTCTGAACCTCTCACCCCACCGGCCAAGTTTCAACAAGACAGCCTCAGCTGCAGAGGAAGGAACCAGGTCTCAACAGGGCATCGCCTGGGGCTGAGGGCCCCCCACGCTGCATCCGGGCACTGGGTCCAAGGGAAACCCGGGTTCTGTCCAGCAGCGGGAGGCGGCGGCCTCTGCGGCACTCAGAGGGGACGTGGAGGGACAGGAACACACACCGCCAGGCCCTGGCCTCAGGCTCCCTCAAGGGTTGCTCCACGCCCAGGAATCGGCCCCAAGGTAGACGGACACACACAGCAGGACTCCCCTCCCCTGGGAGTCGGGACGGACCCCCCAGAGGGGGCATTCAGTGACAGCACTCTGAGTCTCAAGTGGAGGGAGCAGGCACATGGGTTTTCGGAGAACGCTAACTCAGCCCACAGACGCTTTCCGAGCTCTGCCTTTAGCAGCAAACAGGGCCTCCAGCCAAGCCCACCAAGGTCTCGGGGTCCCCCCGCCCCAGGAGCAAGAGCCCACCCGACGGGCGGTGTCGGCCAGGGGTCCCGGCGGGGAGCAGCACTTCCAGCTCCGACGCGGCCCAACATCCTTCCTTCCATTTCACGAATGAGGAAACCAAGATAAACAGGGAGGAAGTAACAGGCTCCAAGTCCCAAAGTTCACGCGGCAGGGCCGGGGCGGGCAGGCCAGCGAGCTCTGAGCAGGCCCCTGGCCGCCGCTGGCACCCACCTTGTGTCCAGGGAGACAGACGAGGGAAGCGGGGAGGCCCTGGCTCCCCTCCCCACGTCCGAGACCCTCCAGCTGGACCCTGGAAGGTCGCGGCCCACCCAGCATCTGTCTGAGCCCAGAGTGGCCTGGCACTCGGCGTCCAAGGCCCCCACCTCCTGCCTTCCCGCCCCCCCCCCAGACCTTGATCCTAGGCAGAAAGTTCGGGAGCAGGGGTGGGGCAGGGGCGGCTCTGCCACCTCCCATGGACTCTGGCCCCAATCAGAGCTGTTTTTTCCTCAATCCAGGCAAGGAGGGGGTAAGTGAGGAGCCATCAGGCAGACCAGCGCTCCCGAAGGAGGCTCCTTGGCGGGGGCGGGGGAACCTTGGCGATGGGCCAGGGATGCGGGGACAGGCAGGCAACAGAGGAAAGGACCCCCAGCTGCTCCACGTGGAGGGGACCGGGCCCGGCCGCCCCTTCCCCAGGAGCCGGAGCTGGTTTAAGCTCACAAGGAGGGCCACCGTGGTCACGTTCCAGACCAGCACGTCCCAGGCCAGGCAGCAGAGGGGACGTCAGGTCAGCAGGAACAGGCCCAGAGGGGCTGCCTGCCGCCAGGTGCTGGCCAGGCCCACTCCCAGCCTCCCCTCCTCCCAAGGTTAATTATTCCTAGAGCAGCTGACCACACCCACATGCTCACTTGGCGCCTTACCAGCACGCGGGCCACCCAGCCAGAGGCCTGGCTGTGCCGTTGGATCCTTCTGAAACCTGCCTGGGTGGGTCCTGACCCACCGCCCACCCAGCAAACTTTAGCTTATCCCTTAAAGCCTAACAACATCACCTCCTCTTTGCAGCCTCCCTGACTTCCCCAGGCAGTGAGAGGTGAGGCAACTGAGACCGGGAAAGGTGACTAGCCAGCCCAGGAACACACGGCCTCCCCGTTCAGAGCTGACACTTGTTCTCACCGACCAGCTCCAAACACAAGGAAGCCAGAAAGCAGAGTGAGCAGCGCTGAGTGCAGGGGAAGGGGGTGAGGGCCACAGGAGCCTGAGCAGAGGCCTGAGGGCCGTGCCAGGGCAACGGGGGGGCCACGGAGAATCCCAGGGGACGGGGCACAAACTGGCCTCGGTGGGTGGCAGGCGCAACAGCACCCACAGGCCCCGGCCAACCTCCGTCTGCAACGCTCAAGACCCCCTCACGCTGCTCACCCCGAAACCGCCTCCCCAGAACACGCCAGGTGAGAGCCAGAGCTGGGCAGCTGGGCCCACCGGGACCGACCGTCTGGCCAACCCTCAGCTGACATCCAGCTCCCACAGCCCCAGGCCTGCCCTCTCAGCAGGGAGAGGACAGGGGGCCATTTCCTGAGGAGCGGTCCCCAGCTCAGGGGAAGGAGGCCAAGGGCGAGAGGCCAACACTTCCAGCAGCCAGAGGGCCCCAAGGAAACCACGGTAGGGGAGATGGGATCTGCCCGGACACGCAGCGAGCTGGCCAGAGAGCAAACTGGACTGTCCACCCAGTCTGGGCTGCAGCCCTGCAGAACACGTGGCTCTCCTGACCCACGAGGTGGGATGGGGGTGACCACCTGCCCGCCCAGGTGTGGCAACCACAGTGGGGCTCAGGGGATCCCCAAGAGCTCAATCAGGCATCTCCAGAAAGCGACAGCCTCTGCTGAGGGCACCCCAAAGCTGCTCCAGACAAAGCTGGGTCACGGGGGTGCACAGCAGGCATGTCTCCACGAAGGGGGCCCACCACCGCTCAGGTCCCAGCGTTGACCTTCTCCTGGGCCCTCAGCAGCCAGGACACTTTGGGCACATCCCTCAAGCTCCCCAAGTCTGAAAGCCCCATCTCCAAAAGTGGACCATGGGGTCTATCCACTTGAGGGGGACGTTTCAGCCAGGTCACCACCGTCCACCGCTGCCCAGTGCCCCCAACACCTGGCCTGGCCTCTCAGGGCCAAACGGCCGGCAAGGTGGGTGCTCTGGACAAGAGGCCGAGATTCTCCAGAGAGCGGGGCCCAGGCTGGCCCACCAGCCCCTGGACAAGGCCCTGGGCGCACCCTCCATGGTGCGGGGTGAGCTGCCACGACGGCAGCTGCTGGTGACCTCCGCCCCATTCCTCAGTCCCTGGCGCATTCCTGGACAGCGCAGAGCCGTGCGTGCTCCCCGGCCGGCCCTCCGCTGTTTCTCCAAGGCAACGCTGTCACCCCACATCCAAGCCCAGCACCCTGTCCCAGCCCCCACAGCCCTGCATCCTACACACACGAGCTGGCCGGGGACAGCACGTGGCTTCTGGAGGACACGGGCCCGCAGACAGGCACAGACGGGACTGTGGCAGGTGCCCCCGATGGGGGCTCGGGGCCCACTGCCCAACTGGTGCCCCCTCCCAAGGGCGGGGCAGAAGGCAGCCGTCCGTCAGGGGCCCATGAGCGCAGCGACTCCGGCCACCTGGGCTGCCAGCACCTGACCTCTGCCCGGGGCCAGCGCGGACACTTAAGCTAAATTGGTCAATTACGGGCCACTTAGCCCCGTCCCGGAGCTCCCGGCCGCCTCCGCTCTGCGCGGCAGCACCAGGAAGCCGGCTGAATCAGTAACCTCATTACAGCCCACAGGCACACCCGGGGCCAGCTTTGAACTCCGCGGGGCGGATCCGTGGCCGCTGCAGGATTTACACGCGGCTGGCCCAGGCCCAGCTCTCTCCCCTCTCCATCCCCTCCCCTCTGCGCCAGAGGCTCCAGACTCAGGACAGCCGCAGCCTCCACGAGGACCCGTCACAGCAGCCCCGCACCTGGCCAGGGAAACTAAGGCCTGGCCAGACACCATGCAGCCCGGGTGAGCCCGCACGAGGGGCTGCGTCCTCTCTCGGCCCCGTGCACAAGGAAGGCACAGCTAACTCCAGCCCAGGGGCCCAGCCTGAGCCCCCAGGAAGCCACGTGGGGACCCCCGGCCCAGGCTCGGGCCCACTCACAGGGGCACCGGCCACGTCGGGCTCCAAGCCCACCCAGGACCCTCTCCCCTCCAGCCCCTGCCTGCCGCCAGCTCACCCTCTGCACAAAGCTGGCGGCCCAACCCCGATCGCCCAGGGCCCGGGCTCTCCCTGTCCCGGGGTCAGCCAGCCGCCCCTCACACAGCAGTGCCTCTCCCAGCTTAGGCCTCACAGGCCCGGGGGCCAGGCCTCTGGGCACTGGTCTCAGCTGACCCTGTTCCGGAGGGCCCTCCCCACACCTGTTGCAAGCCCGCCTCTCTGCCAGAGTCCGCACCAGAACCGGCTCCAGCAGGAAGCCTAGCCAGCCCCACCGCTCACGCCCAGCTCTGCGGGTCGGTGGGGCCCAGCCAGCACCGGGCAGGTGCTCCCCGGGCGCTGAGTGGACCAGAGCCAGCCAGCAGGCCCGAGTCCTTCTAAGGAAGACCTCGTGGGGACTGTGCTGGGACCAGCTGGGAAGGCCGGGCCTGGGTGTGTGTGTGTGCACACCCTCGCGGCAGAGTGTGCGCGTGTGCACACGTGCGTGCAGCTGTTCATATACGTAGACGTGTGCACGCCTCTGCACCCGTGTGCACGGGCGCGTGGGGCATGCAGTCACGAGCATGTGTGTGCAAGTGTTGGGGGTGGGGAACACAGCGATAAGCGAGGCCCCGCCCTGCCCTGGGGACCAGGTGTGGCTGCCCACCCCAGGCACCCACCGGGGCCCTGGGGGATTTGCCGCGGACAGCTCCACCCTGGGGGTGAGGGCGGGGACCCCAGGCCATGGGGGGCCTGAGGCTGCACCTCGAGCTGTGGCCCAGCCCAGGGCTCTCCACCCTCGGCTCTGGTCCCGCCCCCAGCGAGGGGTGACCCGGGAGGAGGACCTTCCAGGGTGAGCGGGAGAGAATGAGGGCAGTGACGCTTCAAGCCTCATCAGGTCTCCCAGAAGAGAAACGCTCACCCGAGGGCCCGGGACACCTAACAGGGCTCCCGCGGAGGCAGGGCAGGGCACAGACGCAGGGCCCGCCAGGCAGGTGGCTTCTGAAGACACCCCCTGAGGATCAGGCAGTCGGGGCCCGTCCCAGGACACGGGGCCCGACCAGAGCTGAGAAAAGGCAGGCAGACCTGCCCAGAGGGGAGTCCAGCCCGACAGCCCCCACAGCTCCACGGCCCGTCCCCGCGAGGACGTCACGGGGCTAGAAACCCAGGCCCAGGGACACACCGGGCACCCAGGGGATGGCACTACTGTGTCTCGGGCGGGCGGCACAGGGCCCTGGAGGGGTCATAGGAGGCATCAGAGACACAGGGCAGACGGGGGCTACAGATGAAAGGGGGCCCTGTGCGGGCGCCAGGCTCACCTGCCCCGCTCACTCGGGGACGCAGGGACACACAGACGGAGGGACGCGGGACAGCCGGCGGCAGGCGGGCCGGCTGGGCGGCCAGAGCGCCGCACACGGGGCACGGCGCGCGCGTCCCCACGCTCCCCTGCGTCGGCCCGGGCCAATTTTATTTAGCTGCTTTCTGCTCCATTTCACGCTCATTCTGCTGCTGAGCTAGACAATTGCTCTGTANACAGCGATAAGCGAGGCCCCGCCCTGCCCTGGGGACCAGGTGTGGCTGCCCACCCCAGGCACCCACCGGGGCCCTGGGGGATTTGCCGCGGACAGCTCCACCCTGGGGGTGAGGGCGGGGACCCCAGGCCATGGGGGGCCTGAGGCTGCACCTCGAGCTGTGGCCCAGCCCAGGGCTCTCCACCCTCGGCTCTGGTCCCGCCCCCAGCGAGGGGTGACCCGGGAGGAGGACCTTCCAGGGTGAGCGGGAGAGAATGAGGGCAGTGACGCTTCAAGCCTCATCAGGTCTCCCAGAAGAGAAACGCTCACCCGAGGGCCCGGGACACCTAACAGGGCTCCCGCGGAGGCAGGGCAGGGCACAGACGCAGGGCCCGCCAGGCAGGTGGCTTCTGAAGACACCCCCTGAGGATCAGGCAGTCGGGGCCCGTCCCAGGACACGGGGCCCGACCAGAGCTGAGAAAAGGCAGGCAGACCTGCCCAGAGGGGAGTCCAGCCCGACAGCCCCCACAGCTCCACGGCCCGTCCCCGCGAGGACGTCACGGGGCTAGAAACCCAGGCCCAGGGACACACCGGGCACCCAGGGGATGGCACTACTGTGTCTCGGGCGGGCGGCACAGGGCCCTGGAGGGGTCATAGGAGGCATCAGAGACACAGGGCAGACGGGGGCTACAGATGAAAGGGGGCCCTGTGCGGGCGCCAGGCTCACCTGCCCCGCTCACTCGGGGACGCAGGGACACACAGACGGAGGGACGCGGGACAGCCGGCGGCAGGCGGGCCGGCTGGGCGGCCGGAGCGCCGCACACAGGGCACGGCGCGCGCGTCCCCACGCTCCCCTGCGTCGGCCCGGGCCAATTTTATTTAGCTGCTTTCTGCTCCATTTCACGCTCATTCTGCTGCTGAGCTAGACAATTGCTCTGTAACTCTAGGGTGCAATTTCCCAGTCTGTGAGGCGCTGGGGCACGACTGCTCGAACATCCCGCACCAGGCTCTCAGTGGGCCTGCAAGTCAGGCCCTTGCCCACCGCCTCCCAGGGGCTGGGGAGCAGGGGCCCAGGCGGGCTGTGGGAGGCCAGACCAGGCGCCTGGGTGCTGCGAGCGTGGAGGACAGGCGGGGCCACGCTCCCTCCCACGTCTGCACGCGGCCGCCACAGCAGCAGCTAGCCTCTGCTTCGTGGTCCTGTTTGGCTCCATCACTGGACACCCGGGCCTCCCCCACCCCCGCCACAGACCCAGACAGGGGACACAGGGAGGCGCGACCACAGGCTGCACCTCTGAAGGAGGCCATCAGGGAGACACAGTCGACTGCCTTTCCCTGCACCCAGCAAGCACCAGTGCGCGCGTCCATTTTACAGATGAACAATTGAGGCTCCGGCGGGCAGGACACACACCCATGGGCAGCAAGGACAGGGGACCCGGTCCCCAAAGGCCCGGCCACCAGCCCCCCAGGAAGGGGCAGCTCCAGGGTCCCCAGGATACACCAGGTCACTCGAGAGGCTGCAGGTGGGGGAGCAAGGGACAGAGGGGCCTGAGGAGGAGACGAGGACGAGAGAACGAATACGGAGCTGTCCCGGCACGGGCAAGGCAGGCGGGGAGAGGGGAGGGCCTGGCCCTGCCCCCTGACCTTCCACAGCGTCCAGGACACAGACCTGCCACACACCAGGGCAAAGGGCTCGAAGGGCACCCATCGGTGCACACAAGCCCCACCAGCCACCAGAGCCCTCGAGGGTCCAGACCCCTGCCCGTACCTGACCCTGCCAGTAGCCAGCTCCAGTGGGAACAGACCGATAGGCCGGACACCTCAAGCCCCTGGCCACCAGGGCCAGCTGCCATGAACTCTGACAAAACCAGGAGCAGGCGGAAGAGGGAAGGAGGGTCAGGTCTGGTCCTGGGCCAGTTCACAGGCCTCTGCCCTGTCCTGTGCATGGCGGCTGAGCCAAGCCCGGGAGCCCTCTGCTCCTACGGGACGCACCAAGCTCAAGACCACCAACCGCTGCGGAAACAGGCCAACTGTGAAAAGAGCCCAGGGGGGCCGGGGAGGTGGAACGCTGCAGATGGCTTCCTCAGGCTCTGGGCGGGCCTTCGGGGCCTTCGCCCCCACACACACACACCACCCCCCAAGTCTGCCCCACCCCAACTCACCAAGGGCCCCGTCCCGATGCTGGATGCCACACACACCCACCCCGTTCTGCACGCACATTAATTCCACAACCAGCCCCCGGGGCCTCCTCTCCCAGGATGACAGACAGGACCGCCACCGGAAACCCGCCCCAAGAGCCACTCGGGGGCGGGGGCCAGAGTTGGGGAGGCCAGGGAGGGTGGGCGGAGGGCCTCCTGGAGGAGGCGCAAATCCCCGCAGGCCCTGAAGGACAGGCACAGCTGGACGAGCTGGTAGAGCTGGAGCTGGCCCCAGAGGTCGCCCCAGTGTGCGCACGGCTGCCCGTTCAGCTCTGCCAAGCCCCAGCTCAGAGCCGCCCGGCCCGCCCCCATGGCCCTTCCCAAGGGTGCCCAGCATGTCCCACCGCGTCCAGGCAGAGTGGGTCAGGGCTACGCACTGGGCCCAGGCGCAGCGGACGGGCATCCAAGTCCAGGCCGGCAAGGCGACAGCCACAGCCAAGCCCATCCGAGGGCTGGTCTTCTCACCCTGACGCTTCCCCCAAAACACACAGGGCCCCCTCCGGAGTTTACCAAAACAAACGCCCCAACAGTCCCAGGGCCCAGGCCCAGACGGGACTGCCTCGGCAGGCCGGCCTCCAAGCCCGGCCTCCGCAGAGTCACGTGACCCTGTTATTTCGGGAGGCCCGAGAATGTGCTCTATTTTGGGTCCCAAGGGCTCTGATGTTACCAGATGCCCCTCATCCGGGCTCCAAGCTCTCCCAGGTCCCCAAAAGCTGCCCGGAGGGCAATCAGTGGACTTACTCTCCTGTTACTGGCCCCCTACCCGTCCCCAAGCAAGTGGGTCACAAGCAGCCAGGAGTCCGGGGTCTGAGACCTCGAGACCGCAGACTCAGCCTTGCAGCTCCACCGGCCAGACTGGTGGGAGCACAGCCCTTCCCTCAACCGGCACAGGCGCTGGCCAGCTGTGGGCAGCAGGGGCTGCCGTGGACAAGTGCTTGGGCCCAGATCCGTACCTCGGGCTTGTCCCTGCCCTGCCCTCATGGGGAGGCTCGGCAGCTGGGAGACTCCCGGGCAGGTAAGAGCAAGGACCCAGGCCCGCCACGCCCCAGGCAGTGGGTGCTGGAAGGACCAGGGCCTCTGCCCGAGGCCCCGAAAGTGGACAGACAACCGTTAAGGGGCAATGCCGCTTGCCCAACTGCTCCAGGTCTGCCCTGGGCAGCCAGCCACGCCTGGACAGGCCGGGCCTTCCGACACTCACCCCCCATGAGGGATTAGGCCGTGTTGACAAAAGGGCTTAGGCAAGTAGCCGCTTAAATGGACCTTAACTCCACTGGACTTCAGAGCTGGTCACAAGCTTAGAAAAAAATAAAGTGTAATCAGAGTCCAGGGCTGTCTGCTCAGGCCTGGGGCATGGGCTGCCTGGGAGGCCACAGGCCTGGTCAGTGAGAAGACCGCCCCCCCAGCCTCCTTGCCGCGGCGGGAGGGCTGGGGGGGACCATGATACCCACCCAGGTTCCTGGAACACAACTTTTTCTCCCTGTGGGGTCTCCGGCACAGCCAGCTTGTGGCCGGGGCCCTCCACAGGCCCACTCCTAGCACACTGCCAGCATGTCAGGGATGGGGACCCATCCGGCTGCACGCACCCAGGCAGGGCCCTACCTTATCTGGGGGCCCGGGAGAAGAGCAAAGACAGGGTTGAGCGTTCCTGTCCCAGGGGGCACCTCTGTGTGTATGCACATATGTGTAAGCCTTTAATAGGCGACAGGAGAGGTGGTTGGCCTACACAGGGCCAGGGCCACCCCTCCCACCCCCCCCATCCCCCCACAGCAGGGCCCAGCAGCAGCGAGTCACAATCAACTCAGCTTGCAGTCCGTACACACGGGCACCACCACGGGCTGGAGCTTCAAACCCCAAACCATAGCTTTGTAGCCGCTGGCCTCAACCAGTTTTTTCATCTGCAAAATGGACGTGCGTGCCCGCCCTGGAGGCTCTGAGGAGGAAGGAGAGTGCCCAGCCTGGTGCCTGCAGAGGTCTGGACTGTGCAGGGTCACGGAAGGAGGCTTCTTGGACCCGGTGAACGTGGAAGCCCACGCCGGTCATCATGTCACATGCCCCTCTGCGCGCCTGCCAGGAGCAGTGACCCTCACCCAGCCATCCTAGGAAGCTGGGCCGGCTCCATGCGGCTCCCCTCCACCTCCCCATCTCAACACACGTCCCTGCAGCTGCGCCGCGTTCTGGCGGCCAAGCGGGTGGCCAAACTGCACCCCAGGCTGCAGGGGGGGGTGGGCAGGCAGGGGCGCAGCAGACCACGGGTTTCATTCATGATCAGCTGCTTTAATTTCCATTCAGCACAAATCCTTCACCCAGCCTGACAGCCCGGCTGCGGCCCCACCGCCAAATTAATATCCTTCCCGGGCTCGTTTATAAAGTCTCCCCACCCACCCCCACCCTGCCTCTCACTGGTTCCCAAACCCGCGGAGGACAGCGGGCTGGGGGCACCTGGCCATGCCCCCCCCGCCTCCTTTATGGGGCCAGACCTGGAGCTGGAGAGCGGTCCGGGCAAGGGAGCCCCTGGGCGCGATGGCAGCGGGAGGACGGGAAAGCCGGCCCTCCGACCCTCCAGGGTGTCCACCCCAAGTGCAGGGCCAGCTCCAGGGAACGCCAGGAGAACACTCGCGTGTGCCAGAGTGAGGGTCCCCGTCTCTGGAAGGGGCCTCCCCGGGTTTGATGGTCCCGGTCTCCAGGCTCTTCGGCGACCCTGCCCACTGGCGCCCGGGCGGCTCGGGGAGGAAGGGTCCCGAGCGTTCCAGGGCCGGCGGCCTGCTGGACTCCGCAGCCCGGGCGGCGGCGCAGAGGCCGTCCCGATGCCAGGGCGGCCGGAGGCTGGGAGCGCACAAGTTGCGCCGCCCCGCTGGAGCTG
>SJYW01045958.1:208367-228545 GCA_006410735.1 Raphicerus campestris | reverse complement strand
TGCCACCCCCCTCCTCCCCCCCAAAAAAAACCACCGGGCGGAGCAGGCGGACAGCGGCCGGGCCATTGTCTGGGCGGACACAAAGCGGCCGGCCGCGCGGCGCGCAGAGCCAGCCCGGCGCCTGGGGAAACTGAGGCCACGGGCGGCGCAGGCTCGACCCCGGCGTCTAGTGTGGGGTTTCCTTTTCTGGAGCCCCCATCCGGCCCCCACTCCCACACTGCGGGCGCCCCCAGCCCCGCCCCCACGGGTGGCCAGCTAGGACTCCCCCTCCCCGGGAAGGGGGGCTGGGTAGGGAGGGGGCGCCCTGGCTTCTGGGAGCACCAGGCTGGAGACCGGGCGCAGCGAGCTGGGTGCTGACTCTGTGGCCAGGTGGCTATTTTTACGCCTTGGACAGTCCTCTGCCCTGACTTTTAAATTCATGACGTGTTTGTTTAAAAGCGAAAGGACGGACGCCCGTCCTGACAGCTCGGGGCAGCTGGAGTTGGGGCTTCTGCGGGAGTTACCTGCAGGGACCTGGGCCTCCTGACCCCGCCCCCAACCCTGTGCTCGCTACCGGCAGGTCCACTCCCTGAGGCGCTTCCCCGGGAGTCCCCATGTCACCCGGGCCGCACACGTGGCCCCTGGGCCAGGGGTGCTGATGGGAGGGCCCAGCCAGCAGCTCAGGGACAGACACAGCCTGGACTAGAGGGGGGCCCTCCTGCCTCGGGCACCATTATCACCTATGGGACCTCCAGCCTACCTCCCCAGCCCCCTTCTGGGCTTCACTTTCCCCTCTGTGGAATGGGCACACAACAGGACCGCCTCCCCATGGGCAGCCAGGGGCTGGATCCCACAAGGCCACTGAGACCTGTCCTGCTGCAGAGAGAGGCCCTCAGGCCACTGGGCGCATCCTGGGCTGGGGGGAGTTGGGTAAGTGCTGGCTGGGGAGCCCTCCCTCCCCCGGCGCAACCACAGGCCATGGCCCAGGCTTGCTCTGTTCCCCCTGGCTCCTGTCTGATCCCTGCCTGCCCTCCTCCCCTACTCGAGAAAGTCTGGTTTTTGCTGGCTCTTGAGCCCCCTGCCCATCTGCCCTTGCCTCCAGCCGTGGCCGGTGTAAGACTGGTCCTCATCACTGTCGTCCCAGCAGGCCCATTCCCCACTTCGCCCGGCCAGCCACCCACTTCTAAATCCTGTTTCCTTCCGCCAGGGCTGGGGGCGGGCAGGCATGCAGGATGAGCAGGAGCGAACACGGGTGCTGACACGTCTGGGGTGCGCGCCGCGTGCCAGCCCCCGTCTTCGGGCCTGTCTCTATTGTCCTGGCACGGCCTTCCCCCTGTGCACCGTCAGTGGCCCGTCTGAACTCCGTCCTCCCAGCCTGTCCTCCTGGCCTGAGTCAGACCTCGCCACTGCCACCGGAGATGAAGAGGCCCTCGCCACTTGGGAGAGGAGACCACCCAGTACCATGGCACCCACTTCTTGGCTGGTCACCCCCAACAACTCCTGGCCAGTGGACACTGCTAGCCCACCTGACTGAGGAGGACAGCCAAGGCCGGGGGACATGACAGCGGGGAGCACCGTCACTCTGCAGTGAGGATGGAGCCAGCATTTGAACCCAAGCCCTGTCCTGGGAGCGTCTGGGCCAGCGAGGATGTGGACTCGCACAGGCCCCCGGGCCCCACGGCCTTCACGCCACATCCTGTGCGACAGCCAGCCATGCTCTGCTGAGCGGGGGCGGGGCGCCAAAGAAACGTGAGCGGCTCCCGCGTCCATTGCCATGGGTTGGTCGTTCATTCAACAGACGTCTCTTCAGCCCTTGCCAAAGGGCCGGACCGTGTACCCAGTGTAGGTCGTCAGGCGGAGGGTGGTCCCAGGTAAATAGGCATGGGCTGGCTCCCAGTTCTTCTATTCCCAGCCATGTGACCTAGCCAGGTCCCTCCTTCTCTGTGCCTCAGTCTCCTCATCTGTAGAGTGGGCATGGTTACCCTGCGCCACTGAATCACAGAGAAGACTGAATGAGCTGAGGCAGGGAGAGTCATGTAATCACACAGACCACAGCCTTGTCTAACTCAAAGAAACTATGAGCCATGCCGTGTAGGGCCACCCAAGATGGATGGGTCGTGATGGAGAGTTCTGACAAAATGTGGTCCACTGGAGAAGGGAATGGCAAGCCGCTTCAGTATCCTTGCCCTAAGAACCCCACGAACAGAGGATGAGATGGTTGGATGGCATCACGGACTCGATGGACATGAGTTTGAGCAAGTTCCGGGAGTTGGTGATGAACAGGGAGGCCTGGTCTGCTGCGGTCCCAAAGAGTCGCACGCGACGGAGCGACGGAACAGAACTGAGGGAGAGTCTGGCCCCAGGAAGGGGAGCTCAGTCCGGAGAGCTCCTGCCACTTCAGTTATCGATATGATTATGAGATGATGAAGTGGGCACTCTGGGAGCCCAGCCCAGTGGGGACCTAAGAGGCACCCACAAGAGGGTGGGAAGTGGTGGACAGGCTGGAAGTGTTAGGACGGTGACCGAGGGGCCGGGACGCGTCAGGCCAGGGGCCCGCAGCTCTGGGCACAGCTGTTTCTTGGGCTGGGTTTGAAGAAGAAAGGTTTTCATCGGATCAAGACAAGGCTGAGGCCACTCCAGGCAGAAAGACCAGCACAGGCTCTCGCCCAGGGCGAGGAGGTGGCCAGCCTGTTGAGGGAACAGCCTTCAACAGCCTTGGCAGGCAGGTCGGAACACGCCGGGTGCTCATAGGCAAGCTGGTCCTAGAGGCCTCGCGGCCTGAGGGGGAGCCTGCCTGTGACAGCAGACTCAAGCCCTGGGCTTCCCAGTCCTTCCTCCCCCAGCCCCTTGCCCCAGAAAACCCAGAGACTCCTCCGTTTGGAACTGTTGGCGCCTGGAGCCAGGGAGACAGGCACAGGCGAACTGCCGCGTGGGTTCCTCGGGGCCGCTGCTCCCAGGAGAGACCTCCGACAGTGTCTCCAAGCCCCAGCCTCAGCCAGGGCCCCGGGAGGCCGCAGGGGCAGCGGAGTGCGCACGTGTCCCGAGCCCGCAGGCCCGGCTCCGGTGCGCACAGGTGCCGCGCTGCTCCCAGCCTCATCTTGCCCTTGGCAGGGGGCTGGGAGTGGTGGGCTGCAGGGGTGCTGCAGGAGCTGGCTGGCTCCGGAGGGGAGGGGAGCGGGCTGCGGAGAGAGGCAAACACCCAGCCTCCTTGATGGAAAATGTGCTTGCCCTCGTTATTTCTGGTTCTCGCTCCCCCCTCGAGCGGGGGCTCTTTGGTGCAAATGATCCCACAGGGCCCCGCCCGGGACGGTCGCTGCCCCATTTGGAGNAGATCCCAGCACGCCCAGACCTCCTTTCCATCCTTAATGGGGCGACAGTCTCTGCCGGGATGGCAGCGAGGAGACGGGAGCATGGTGAGATCCCAGCACACCCGGACCTCCTTTCCATCCTTAATGGGGCGACAGTCTCTGCCGGGATGGCAGCGAGGAGACGGGAGCATGGCAAGCTGGGCTGTGGCCGTGGTTATCAGGCTTCGAGCAGCGACCTGCCACCTAGACGAGGAGTGAGGCAGATCCCTAAGTTCATGGAAGGAGGGACTATTGGCAACCGCGAGGGCCAAGCGTGAGGACGGAGGTCCATGGAGATGAACGGATGCCAGTGTGACCTGGACCTGGAGCGATGGCACAAGGGGAACGCAAGGCAAGCAGCCGCCACAAGAGCAGGACTGAACAGACGGCCCCGGGCAGAGGTAGGCGGGGTGGCTGGGAGAGGCAGGGTGGCCAGTCTGCGACGGGCGGGCGGCGGAGCCCTCGGGAGGGTCCAGGCAGCCGCCGCCCTTTCCACAACAGGCCAAGGAGTCTGCTGCCTCACGGACAGGTTTCTGTCCTCCTGTCCAGAAATGAAATTATAGGTCTGACTCCTGGATCCATCCCGTTCTCTCCAAATATCAGGAACAAAGCTGCTGTCTAACAATGACCCCATGTATCAACGTTCATGGCATGCAACTAAAGCAGTTCTTAGAGGAATTCATGACTTTAAATAACTATATTAGAAAAGAAGGAAGACCTGAAATCAGTGACCTGAGNGTCTAACAATGACCCCATGTATCAACGTTCATGGCATGCAACTAAAGCAGTTCTTAGAGGAATTCATGACTTTAAATAACTATATTAGAAAAGAAGGAAGACCTGAAATCAGTGACCTGAGGCTTCCCCTTAGGATGATAGACTAAATCCAAGGTAAATAGAGTGAGGGATATAAGAAAGGTATCAACAGAAAACCACACAGTAGAAATGAAGCACAGAGGAAGCTGGCAAGGCCGGAGCCCGGGTCCTTGGGCACACCCGCAGCGGGCACGCCCCACCGGAAGGACCGAGAACACGGGGCGTGCACAGAGACACCCAGCGTTGACAAGATCAGCCGTACCCGAGTGAGGGGGGTCACTACCACAGGCCCTGCAGATGCTGATAAAATAAAAGAGAGCTTTGTATATACAATTAGATACCCAAAAATACGGCAGTGTAGGTGAGATGGGCATATTTCTTAGAACAGCAGCATGCCAAAGCTGACAGAAGGGGTAGAAAGTCCGATCAACCCTCCAGCTATTAAAGGAATTCAGCTGATCAGAAATAACCCCAAAACTCCAGGCCCAGATGGGTTTCATTGATGAATTCTAGCAATTTACTCAAATCTTACTTCAAACATTTAATAAAAATATTTTTTAAAGATTTAATAAAATATCAAAATGTTGACAAATTAGATCCAGCCACATTTTAAAAGGGATACTACCTCACTGAGGTAATAGCTCAATCCCCGAGACTTATCTCAGAAATACATTGTTGGTTCAACATTTGAAAAACAATAGAATTCGCGATATTAACAGGCTAATTGAGGAACATCATCTTATTTCAAAAGAAAATATGATTACTTCAAAAGATTCAGAAAAAGCTCTTGACAAAATTCACTACTTGTTCATTATAAAAACTCTCAGTAAACCAGGCATAGTAGGACACTTCCTCAAACTGATGGAGGGAATCTAGTAAAAAAAACGCTTGTAGCCAACATCACCCTCAGCAGTGGAAAGCTGGTTTGTTTCCCCAGGATTGGGAACAAAGGCGTTCTCTTGATGCCCTTGTTCAAACTGGCGCTGGGAGTCCTAGACGCTGCTATACGCCAAGGATGGAAGAAAGGAAAGACAAAGCTCAGAAAAGAAGCAAAACCACGCCTGTTTGCAGACGACATGATTATTTACGTGGAAGGCTCCCAGAAATGTACAAACAAAGATGAGAAGCAGTAAGTGACTTTAGTGAAGTCACAGGACAGAAAGGTAACAGAAAAGCATCGATCGTACGCGAGGAGCAGACAATGGAAAAATAAAGTCTTAAAAATTCCGCTTTAGGATAGCACAAAAAATTAAAGGGCTCAGGAATGAATCTAGCAATGTTTGTCCAAGATTTTTACATTAAAAAATCACAAAACAGTGCTGAGGGAAGAAAATAAAGATCTAAATAAATAGAAGGATGTACCATGTTCATGGATTGTAAGGCTGAATACTGGATGAGATATATTTCCCTGTGATGGTTTGACACAATCCCAGTCAAAATTTCATTGGTTTCTGATAGAAGTTGACAATTAACCAGAGTCGGAGCATCGGGACGCTCGCACCCCTTGCCCTCCAGCTTGGGGGGGTGCGGCGGGCTGAGGGGCGGGCTGGGGCAGACCCCTGCTGGCAGCCCTGACCCCCTCCCTGCCCCCTCCCTGCCCCTCTCTCCCTCAGGGCAGCCTGTCAACAGGCCAGGACCCCCAGCAAGTGCCCCAGAAGCAGGGCCTGGCTGTGGTCAGCACGGGACCACCGGGGGCTGCCTGGGTGGCCCCTCCAGCCAGTCTCGTCCTTCAGGGCCGTCCTGCCCTCGGTGGACAGGCTTGGGGCCGCAGGTGGGACCCCACCAGGGAGCTCTCGGCTTACACCGTGCCAGGCTCTTTCCAGGCCCACCCAGGGCCTTCCGTCTGGGGCTTTTTACAACTCTGTAAGCACTAGCTTCAAAATACTCCGGCCTCCCCCTTGCCGAGAAGTTAGCGCAAAGCTGACCTTTCTTTGTCTAAAGTGGACCCCTTGCAGGGTGAGGTCCCCGGCAGGGACTCAGATGTGTGGCGCCAAGCCAAGCCGCCACCTGAGGACACACGTTCACCCAGGAAGTGGGTGAGAACCAGAAACAGCCAGTCCCAGGCGGCTGCTGCCGCCTTACACGCTGCCCCCACACGGAGCAGCTCGCGACTCACTCCGTTCGGTTTGAAGGTTGTGTGGGTCAGGAGCCCCTGTGGGGGTCAGCCAGGCAGCTCTCCTGCTCCAGGGAACACCCGCGGGCTCGCGCGGTGGCCTTCGGCTGGCAGCCCGGCCGGTCCGCGCGGCTTTATTCGCAGTCTGGCCCCGCACTGTGTGACTGGAGGGCTGGGCTCGGGGGGACTGTCGTCCAGTCCAGCTTTCCAGGGGGGCGCTCGCAGGGCAGCTGCGCTTGCGCACGGCCGGGGGCTCCCGGAATGTCCCAGCAGGTCTGCGTGGCAGCAGGGCTGCAAAACGTCGTCTGACCTAGACTTGGAAGTCACACGGCGTCATTTCCCCAGAGCAATCTTGGTTAAGCAAGCTGCAAGGTCCAGATTGAAGAGGAGAGGATTTGACTCCACCTTCCTGTGGGGGAGGGATTACTTTGAAAGGACTCTGCGGTTAAGAATGTTTCCTTGGTTTGCTGTGTAGTCCCCATAAGAATGGTGTGTTATCATCTCCATTCCACCATCACCACCACCATCATCACCACCATCTCCCCCTTTACCATCTTCACCCAGTCGTCACTCTCCAGACCTGTGCTCACGCCTCTCTAAGGCCCAGGCCATTAGGATTCCCGTGGAACAGACGGAGAAAACCAGGCACAGAGCACCTTGCCCACGCTGACCCCGGTAGAAGGGAGTCCCCACGAAATATGCACTTTTCAAGCGCCTGAAGTCATGGAGTGTGAAAAGAAGGCAGCCCCCCAGGATGAAGGGGGTCTGCACCACCCCCGCCCACACGCGCTGCCTTTAAAGCCAGCTCCCCCGTCTACCCGGAGCTCTCAGCGAGGTCAGCCCACATGGCCCCACCGCAGACTTGTGGGGGAAGCTCTGTCACCCCCAGGCTAGAGTCAGGGCGGCTGGGGCNAAAATAAAGTCTTAAAAATTCCGCTTTAGGATAGCACAAAAAATTAAAGGGCTCAGGAATGAATCTAGCAATGTTTGTCCAAGATTTTTACATTAAAAAATCACAAAACAGTGCTGAGGGAAGAAAATAAAGATCTAAATAAATAGAAGGATGTACCATGTTCATGGATTGTAAGGCTGAATACTGGATGAGATATATTTCCCTGTGATGGTTTGACACAATCCCAGTCAAAATTTCATTGGTTTCTGATAGAAGTTGACAATTAACCAGAGTCGGAGCATCGGGACGCTCGCACCCCTTGCCCTCCAGCTTGGGGGGGTGCGGCGGGCTGAGGGGCGGGCTGGGGCAGACCCCTGCTGGCAGCCCTGACCCCCTCCCTGCCCCCTCCCTGCCCCTCTCTCCCTCAGGGCAGCCTGTCAACAGGCCAGGACCCCCAGCGAGTGCCCCAGAAGCAGGGCCTGGCTGTGGTCAGCATGGGACCACCGGGGGCTGCCTGGGTGGCCCCTCCAGCCAGTCTCGTCCTTCAGGGCCGTCCTGCCCTCGGTGGACAGGCTTGGGGCCGCAGGTGGGACCCCACCAGGGAGCTCTCGGCTTACACCGTGCCAGGCTCTTTCCAGGCCCACCCAGGGCCTTCCGTCTGGGGCTTTTTACAACTCTGTAAGCACTAGCTTCAAAATACTCCGGCCTCCCCCTTGCCGAGAAGTTAGCGCAAAGCTGACCTTTCTTTGTCTAAAGTGGACCCCTTGCAGGGTGAGGTCCCCGGCAGGGACTCAGATGTGTGGCGCCAAGCCAAGCCGCCACCTGAGGACACACGTTCACCCAGGAAGTGGGTGAGAACCAGAAACAGCCAGTCCCAGGCGGCTGCTGCCGCCTTACACGCTGCCCCCACACGGAGCAGCTCGCGACTCACTCCGTTCGGTTTGAAGGTTGTGTGGGTCAGGAGCCCCTGTGGGGGTCAGCCAGGCAGCTCTCCTGCTCCAGGGAACACCCGCGGGCTCGCGCGGTGGCCTTCGGCTGGCAGCCCGGCCGGTCCGCGCGGCTTTATTCGCAGTCTGGCCCCGCACTGTGTGACTGGAGGGCTGGGCTCGGGGGGACTGTCGTCCAGTCCAGCTTTCCAGGGGGGCGCTCGCAGGGCAGCTGCGCTTGCGCACGGCCGGGGGCTCCCGGAATGTCCCAGCAGGTCTGCGTGGCAGCAGGGCTGCAAAACGTCGTCTGACCTAGACTTGGAAGTCACACGGCGTCATTTCCCCAGAGCAATCTTGGTTAAGCAAGCTGCGAGGTCCAGATTGAAGGGGAGAGGATTTGACTCCACCTTCCTGTGGGGGAGGGATTACTTTGAAAGGACTCTGCGGTTAAGAATGTTTCCTTGGTTTGCTGTGTAGTCCCCATAACAATGGTGTGTTATCATCTCCATTCCACCATCACCACCACCATCATCACCACCATCTCCCCCTTTACCATCTTCACCCAGTCGTCACTCTCCAGACCTGTGCTCACGCCTCTCTAAGGCCCAGGCCATTAGGATTCCCGTGGAACAGACGGAGAAAACCAGGCACAGAGCACCTTGCCCACGCTGACCCCGGTAGAAGGGAGTCCCCACGAAATATGCACTTTTAAGCGCCTGAAGTCATGGAGTGTGAAAAGAAGGCAGCCCCCCAGGATGAAGGGGGTCTGCACCACCCCCGCCCACACGCGCTGCCTTTAAAGCCAGCTCCCCCGTCTACCCGGAGCTCTCGGCGAGGTCAGCCCACATGGCCCCACCGCAGACTTGTGGGGGAAGCTCTGTCACCCCCAGGCTAGAGTCAGGGCGGCTGGGGCGCAGAGGGGCCCAGGCTCCTGTCCCAGCATCCTCTCTCTTCTGCCGCAGCTGCCTAAGCTCAGGAAATGGGCGGAAGCGGCTGTGCCGAGCAGACATTGGCGGTTCTGTCTACACTAATCAAGTTAATTGGATAATTGCCACTTCATGGTGTTTGGTGTTGACACAACCTTGAACTTGGCTTTTTTACAGAAGGTTTCTTCGGAGCCGCTCTGGGAGGCCCCACTGGCTGGTGAAGAAAGCCTCCTGCTCTGCAGGCCAGGGGCACCGGGGGCTCCTTCTCCAGCCGCTGGGGCTGGGGGAGGACCTGGCAGACAAGAGAGGCTAAACAACTGTCTGAGGTCACGAAGCCAACCGTGGACGAGGTGGCAAGAGAAGCCCCCGTCTGCCCAGCACCTCCGGCTCTGACAGCTAAGTCGCCCCAGAGGCGTGCGTGATTTCACTCCATTCCATCTGCAGGAGGGAATCAATGTTTGCTAAATGAAAAGGAGAAACATTGGCAGGAGGAAAATGCATGCTCAGTTTTTAGCAAGGTGTCACCGACGACGCCAGGGCCGGAGGAGACGGGCAGGCCCACCGGCTGCAGGCGCGGCTGTGCCGGGCATGCGGGCTCTGTGGCCAGGAGCCGGGGGCCGTGGGGCATGCACACGTCTCACAGCCCTCTGCCAAGCCTGGGGTGGCGGCGGCCTTTGAGGGGGCTTTATCTGGAGGTCCCCGAACGGGCCAAGAGGTGGGGCCTGCTGGGTGAGCAGGAGGAACCCTCTCTGCCGCGGGCTTCCTGCAGAGTCCACACCCGACTCGGGCCACGCCGCTCGGCACAGAAGGGCCCGGAGGACTGGAATGAGGGTTCCTCCAGCAGGAAGGACACCGCCTGCTCAGGACCTCCGAATGCGCTGCAGAGACCCACACCAGGCGCCCGTCATGGCCACGCAGCCTGGCCAGGACCTGCTTCCAGTCCTTCCTCGACTCTGGTGTTCATTGAGGGAGAAGGTGTCGAGTATCTCCTGAGCAGTGGGCACCCAGACCGGCGCTGGAGATCCAGGGGTGACCAGGGCAGAGCCTGTCCACGGGGTTCTGGCCTGGTGATACAGGGAGAGATGAGAGCCTTAGGCAAGGGCAGGGGAGCGATGGGCCAGGGGTGGGACACCACCGGGGCCTAATCCGCCCGGGGGGCTACAGGGGGCTCTCAAGATGGGGGTGCAACGTATGCCTCAGAGGAAGCGCGTTTCCGGCTGAAGGAGCCAGGAGAGGGGGCCAGGGAGGCCGAAGAATGGACCAGACTCCCCGGGTCCCACTCGAGGTAAGAGGGGTGAGCCCCGGGCCAGAGGGGTCACGCCCAGGAGCCGCCTCTGCCCTCTCTGAGCTGGGAACCCTCTCCACGGGGGCTCAGACAGGCATCCGTGTCAAGGCAGAGCCAGGCTCTGCACGGCAGGCAGCGGGCACAGATCGCAGGCCTCTTGAAGAAAACAGAGAGCCAGGTGCAGGGCCTCGGGAGTGGACCCTGCAGCCGTGACGGCCGGGCATCCTCAGCCCCCGCTGGGCATCCTCAGCCCCCAGCAGCCGTGACGGCCAGGCATCCTCAGCCCCCAGCCACTCTCCTGGCATCGATACGCCTTCAGTTCCCCCACGATTTCTCTTAAGAACCCGTTTCCTTTCTGACCATCCTGTAGCCCTCTTGACTGCAGTCACCAGGCTTGGCCGACCCTGACCTTATCAGGACCCCCTGACCACCCTTTGCCACCCATCCGTCTCCTGATGCCGTCATTTTGATTCGGCTCTTGGTGACTTTTTGGAGCTTTAGTTGATGTTGTTTTGTGGGGTTTGGGGTTTGTCTTTTGAGGCTTTGAGGCCGCACCATGTGGCTTGCAGGATCTCAGCTTCCCGAGCAGGGAACCCGCGCCCTCGGCAGAGAAGGCGCGGAGTCCTAACCGCTGAGCCACCAGGAAAGTCCATCTTGCACGGCTTCAGGTGCGAGTGAGTGTACGTTTTCTGGACACTTGTGGCTCCGCCGGTGTCTCCGCCAGCTCCCCAGCCAATGGCAGCTCAGCTCAGGACTCAGGACCCTGAGGTGCGACTTGCTTGTCTTGAGCAGACCTTGACAGCATCTTGCAGAGCCACAGAGCTTACAAGAAGAGAGTTTGGGAGGAATCAGGCTGACGTGGGTGCGGGGGGTGCATTCTGAATCAGTCTCAGGGGGATAGATAACTGACAGAGAGAGGGGCTGGAGCCGGCTGTGACCACAGGCCCCCAAGCCACCCCAGCGATGATGCAGGGAGAGGCCTCTGGAAGCTGTAGAGAGTGGTGCACACGTGATCGGGGTGAGATGCCGTCACGTGATGCCGTCTGCCCCACGTGACTTCCGTCTGTACTGGTCCTTCTAAGTGTGCGTTTTTAAGTCATACCCTTGGTGACCCAGGTGGTAAAGAATCTGTCTGCAGTGCAGGAGACCGCGGTTCGATGCCCAGGCTGGGAAGATCCCCTAGAGAAGGGAACAGCCTGCGTACTCCAGTCTCGTTGCCTGGAGGATTCCCTGGACAAGGGAGCCTGGTGGGCTACAGTCCATGGGGTTGCCAAACAGCTGAACACGACTGAGCGACTCACATAACTCTTTCTAAACAAACAAATGAAAAGGTAATTCATTTGGGAAAGTCTGGAGAATGTAGAAAGCTAAAAGATAAGAGACAAAATTAAAACTCCAATAATCCCAGCATGAAGAAACAATCATCATTAATACTTTGGCTTTTCCCACTAGTCTTTTTGTTTCTCTGTGAATCAGTTCAGTCCAGTCGCTCAGTTGTGTCCGACTCTTTGCGACCCCATGGACTGCAGCACGCCAGGCCTCCCTGTCCATCAGCAGCTCCCAGAGCTTACTCAGTCCTGTCAACCGCGTAAGTGGTGCCATCCAGCCATCTCATCCTCTGTCGCCCCCTTCTCCTCCTGCCTTCAATCTCTCCCAGCATCAGGGCCTTTTCCAGTGAGTCAGCTCTTCACATCAGGTGGCCAGAGTATTGGAGTTTCAGCTTCAGCATCAGTCCTTCCAGTGAATATTCAGGACTGATCTCCTTTAGGATGGACTGGTTGGATCTCCTTGCAGTCCAAGGGATTCTCAAGAGTCTTCTCCAACACCACAGTTCAAAAGCATCAATTCTTTGGTGTTCAGCTTTCTTCACAGTCCACCTCTCACATTCATACATGACCACAGGGAAAACCATAGGTTTGAGTAGACGGACCTTGTTGGCAAGGTAATGTCTCTGCCTTTTAATACATTGTCTAGGATGGTCATAACTTTGAGCAAGCGTCTTTTAATCTCATGGCTGCAGTCACCATCTGCAGTGATTCTGGAGTCCAAGAAATAAAGTCTGAAACTGTGTCCACTGTTTCCCCGTCTATTTGCCATGGAGTGATGGGACTGGGTGCCATGATCTTCGTTTTCTGAATGCTGAGCTTTAAGCCAGCCTTTCCACTCTCCCCTTTCACTTTCTGTGAACGTATGTACGCGTTAACCCTAGAGATCACGCTGTGTTTACCATTGTGTGCTCTTGTTTTTCTATTAAAATTATTTCATAGACATTTTCTTATCTCATTCAGTACTCGAGTTATCATTTATAACGGTGACATCGGGGTCTGGCAGGCAAATTTCGATTAATTTATTCAACTCTTTCTAGAATTAAGGACATCTGATGAGTGTCCTTCTCTGCACCTGTGTGCATGTTGAGTTGCTTCCGCCAGATTCTGTGGGACACCATGGACTGTAGCCCGCCAGGCTCCCCTGCCCATAGGATCCTCCAGGCAAGAAGACTGGAGGGGGTGGCCGTGCCCTCCTCCAGGGGATCTCCTCGACATCTCCAGTTATTTCCAGCTCCCCGCCCCCTGGAGGAGCACTCAGGGCCAGACTGGACACCTGCCGCCCAGTGGCTGGATCCAGCCCTGGCCCCTGGCCCAGCTGTGCCTGAACAGCCTGGTGAGCCGGGCAGGGACCGGCGCCCACTTATACTATGCACTTAGAAAAATTTTTGTGTCTTCTTGCAGTTTTCATAAAAGGCGTGTGAACACTGCCTCCTGGCCTCATTGTCCACAGTACCGAGCACCAGCTCATGGACATGAGTGTGAGCAGCCCTGGGAGACGGCGAAGGACAGGGAAGCCTGGCACGCTGCAGTCCACGGGGCCACAATCAGCCAGACGTGACCGAGCGACGGAACCCAGCAATACTGACGGGAACTCTGCCTCCCCTTGCGAAGAGATGAGCTTTCCCAGGAGAGCGGGAGGAGGCTGTTGGCTGTCCTTTGCCCATTCTCCCCTTCAGAGGCACGTCAGTTGGGGGGCCTCTTGTTGCTGCTCTCAGGCAGAGTAATTTGAGGACTGCTTACAAACCAGAGAGTTTGCAAAGGTGAGAGAAACTGCAAGAGGCTGGCCCCAAGAGCCAGGGCTGGAAACTGGGACTGTCCCCACCCTAGGCTTGGGAAGGCAAGGGGGATGGGTGGGAGTGGTGACCTGAACCCAGAGGCAGAGAGGGCTTGGGATGGGGGCACCCGGCAGGCACTGGCCTCCTGGAGAGAAATCAATACCCTGACCAGAACTGCTACACCCCTCTGCAGCTGGTTTACCCTGGACGCTGAGGTAGTGGAGACTCTGCCTGCAATGCAGGAGACCGAGGTTCGATCTCTGGGTCGGGAAGATCCCCTGGAGGAGGGAATGGCAACCCACTCCAGGATTCTTGCCTGGAGAATTCCATGCATAGAGGAGCCTGGAGCGCTTCAGTCCGTGGGGTCACAAGAGCTGGACACAGCTTAGGGACAGCCACCACCATCTAAAGCTGGAGGAGAGGGAGGCCTGGGTCCCCTCAGTGTTCTCAGCCTCTGAGAACACAGAGCCGCCTGGAAATAAAAGGAGAGGGCTCCCCGGGAGCAGCGTTTCTCTCTTCTTTCAATTATTGCTGTTGCTGTCCAGTTGCCTTAGTCGTGTCTGACTCTCTGGGACCCCATAGACTGTAGCCCACCAGGCTCCACTGTCCATAGGATTTCCCAGGCAAGAGTACTGGCGTGGGTTGCCATTTCCTGCTCCAGGGGATCTTCTGGACCCAGGGATCCAGCCCACGTCTCCTGCGTCTCCTGCGTTTGCAGGGGGGCTCCATCCCACTGCGCCACCTGGGAAGCCCTTTGCACTTTTACTGATTAATTTTTCGGCTGTGGGGTTCGTTCCCCGACCAGGGGTGGAACCAGGGCCCCAGCAGTGGGAGCAGAGTCCACTGGGCTGCGGGGAAGTCCTGGCATTTCTCACTGATGTGTGGGCCCTGCTGATCTCGCGCTGCTGGCCCGTCCCCCAGCACAGAGCTCCCAGGGCACAGTCAGCTCTGTCGTCCCTGCCCAGCACTGCCCGCTGCGCACGGGACGGGACACGCCCGGGGGTGTTTTCACCATCAGGGCTCAGGTCTGCCGGTCTCCCTGCCCGCTAAAGAGACCGTGTCAGGCAGCTTTAAAAATATCACCTCAGCCGAGAGATGGTGCCGGGGCTCCAGGCAGCAGGGGCAATCAGAGTGAATTATCGTCAATTTATTTGGAAGGACTAAAAACAGCAAGATCAAAGGGTTGAAGCGGCTGCACGCACCAGCTCCAGAAAGGTTCTGAAGTGTGAACTTCACAAGTTCAGGCAATCAGTCCCCTCGTCGGCCCCGGTGAGCCTGCCTCCAGCCCGCAGGTGGTCCCCTCCCGTGGGGAGCAGAGGAGGGCATCGTGTGAGCCTGATGAGGAGTGGCTTCTGAGGCCCTGGCCTCTGCCGGGCTTGCCCTCAGACCACCAGCTCTGGGGAAGCTGTCACCGTGCTGTGAGGATGCCCCGTGGAGCATCCACGTGGGAAGGAGCTGAGGCCTCCCAACCACCGCGGGCACCGACTTGCCAGTGATGTGTGCCAGGCCCTGGGAAGTGGGCCTTTCAGCCCAAGCAAGTCACTTCAGCCCCCTGGCACCTTGACGGCAACCTCTCAAGAGACTCCAAACCAGACCTGCCCAGCAAAGCTGCTCCCAAAAGCACAGCAACCCCACGCGAGCACAGACGGTTATCACCGCAGACCCTGCTGCGTGCAGCGTCATTTCTTAGACGGCTAGACGCAAGCCCAGGAGTTCCGTGCAGACCTGGGGACAGTCGGAGACCAAAGGGAGGCGTCCCAGCTCCAGGTCTGAGGCGACCCCTGGGTTGCTGAAGCAGGTGTCAGGGAAGACAGCCTGAGACAGTGCCCCCGGAACCAGGGTCCCTCTCCGAGCCTCGGCGCCCATCCGTCTAANTTCCCTGCAGATCTGGGGACAGTCGGAGACCAAAGGGAGGCGTCCCAGCTCCAGGTCTGAGGCGACCCCTGGGTTGCTGGAGCAGATGTCAGGGAAGACAGCCTGAGACAGCTCCCCCGGAGCCAGGGTCCCTCTCCGAGCCTCGGCGCCCATCCGTCTAACGTGGGAGCTGGGCAGAGAGGCCCAGACACCCTGAGACTCTGCGGTCAGCACGAGACCACGCCCCAGTCCTGGCCCCGGCCTCCCTTCATTGAGCGGAGCCTGGGCTGCACCTGTCCCCCAATTCCCAAAGCACCAGGAACGGGCCCCACTCTGCAACTCGTCTGGCCAGAGAGAAGGGCGCTGCCCCTGGCCATGTAGAGCTCCCCTGGATGGCTTTGTGAGTGTGTGTGTGTTTAAAGCTGAGATATGTCACAAACCATAAAAGTCATCCTTTTGAAGTGTACAGCTCAGTGATTTCTGCTATTTTCATAGCGTTGCACATTCATCATCACTAATTCCATATTTCCATCACCTTAAGGAGAAACCCTGCCCTATCCAGCTATCATCGGCCCTCCCCAGCCCCTGGCAAGCACTGATTTGCTCTCTCTGTGGATTCGCCTATTCTGCATTAAGTGGGGATATAAACATGGGACACTTTGCGTCTGGCCTCTCGTGCAGAGTGTGATGTTCCTAACGCTCATTCACACTGTGGCGTGCGTCAGAACTCCCTTTTTGAGGCTGAGTAGCACTTCACTGTGTGGATGGGCATGTGGTTATCCATCCACCCACTGATGCACACGTGGGCTGTTCCATCTCTTGGCTGCCATGGGTAGAGCTGCCCCCACCCCCAGGAAGGAGAAGCCAGTCAAAGAAGCTGACCAAGCCTCTGATTAAGGGAAACGTCAGCCTCTCCATCTACTGTGCGAGTTCAATCTGCGACTCGATCTCTGGGAGGGTGACTGTGCGCCTTCTCTATCTGAGCAGAGACGGGCCTGCCCAACACCTGAGCCCCCAGTTCCAAGTCCTGTTTCCCTGATGCTCAAAGGCTGAGCCTGGGCCTCAGTCTCCCCACGAACTCATGGGGCAGGGAGGCCCTCACCAGGACAAAGTTACTCCTGGCCTTGTTGCTCAGCCGTGGCCACTGTGCCCAGAGGCCCAGCCTCCTCATCTGTGAAGCAGGGACCCCGCCATCCACCCACTAGGACCAGGGGGAGGCCAGAGGCCGGGCTGGCGAGCAGGTGACCACTTCCAAGGGGAGTCACAGAGAGAAGCGAGGAGATGGGGACAGTGGAGAAAAAGCCCAGAGAGTGAAGAGACTGGGCTACGCGGAAACGAAGCTCGGCTGTGGGTGCGTCTGGCAATGAAAGCAAAGTCCGATGCTGCAAAGAACCATATTGCATTGGAACCTGGAGTCAGGTCCATGAATCAAGGTAAGCTGAAGGTGGTCAAGCAGGAGATGGACGAGTGAACATCAACATTTTAGGAATCGGTGAACTAAAATGGTCTGGAAAGGGGGAATTTAAAATTCAGATGACCATTACATATACTACTGCAGGCAGGAACCCCTTAGAAGATATGGAGCAGCCCTCAGAGTCAACAAGAGTCTGAAATGCAGAACTTGGTGCAGCCTCAAAAACGACAGAATGATCTCAGCTTGTTTCCCAGGCAAACCATTCAATATCACGGTAATGCAAGTCTATGCCCCACCAGTAAGGCCGAAGAAGCTAAAGTTGAATGGTTCTGTGATGACCTACAAGACCTTCTAGAAATAACACCCAAAAAAGATGTCCTTTTCATCATAGGGGACTGGAATGGAAAATTAGAAAATCAAGAGATACCTGGAGTAATAGGCAAATTTGGCCTTGGAGCACAGAATGAAGCAGGCAAAGGCTAACAGAGTCTTGTCAAGAGAACGCACTGGTCACAGCAAACACCCTCTTCCAACAACACAAGAGAAGACTCTACACATGGACGTCACCAGATGGTCAATACTGAAATCAGTTTGATTTATTATTTGCAGCCAAAGATAAAGAAGCTCTATACAGTCAGCAAAAACAAGACTGGGAGCTGACTGTGGCTCAGATCATGAACTTCTTATTGCAAAATTCAAACTTAAATTGAAGAAAGTAAAGACCACTAGACTGTTTCAGGTTCTACTTGAACCAAATCTTTCATGATTATGTAGTAGAAGCGACGAATGGATTCAGGGATAAGAGCTGGTAAACAGAGTGCCTGAAGAACTGTGGATGGAGGCTTGAAGCACTGTACAGGAGCCAGTGACCAAGACCATCCCAAAGGAAAAAAAGTGCAAGAAGGCAAAGCGGTTGTCTGAGGCGGCTTTACAGTTCAGTCCAGTCGCTCAGGCGTGTCCGACTCTTTGCAACCCCACAGACTGCAGCATGTCAGACATCCCTGTCCATCACCAACTCCCAGAGTTCACTCAGACTCAGGTCTATTGAGTCTGTGATGCCATCCAACCATCTCATCCTCTGTCATCCCCAGCTCCTACTGCTTTTGATTTTTCCCAGCATCAGGGTCCCTTCCAATAAGTCAGTTCTTTGCATCCAGTGGCCAAAGTACTGGAGTTTCAGCTTTAGCATCATTCCTTCCAATGAATACTCAGGGCTGATCTCCTTCAGAATGGACTGGTCGAATCTCCTTGCAGTCAAAAGGACTCTCAAGAGTCTTCTCCAACACCACAGTTCAAAAGCATCAACTCTTCAGCGCTCAGCTTTCTTTATAGTTCAACTCTCATATCCATACATGACCACTGGAAAAACCATAGCCTTGACTAAACGGGTCTTTGTTGGCAAAGTAATGTCTCTGCTTTTTAATATGCTGTTTACGTTGGTCATAACTTTCCTTCCAAGGAGTAAGCATCTTTTAACTTCATGGCTACAGTCACCATCTCCAGTGATTTTGGAGCCCCCAAAATAAAGTCAGCCACTGTTTTCACTATTTCCCCATCTATTTGCCATGAAGTAATGGGACCAGATGCCTTGATCTTCATTTTCTGAATGCTGAGCTTTAAGCCAACTTTTTCACTCTCTTCTTTCACTTTCTTCAAGAGGCTCTTTAGTTCTTCTTTGCTTTCTGCCATAAGGGTGGTGTCATCTGCATATCTGAGGTTATTGATATTTCTCCCGGAAATCTTGATTCCAGCTTATGCTTCATCCAGCCCAGTGTTTCTCATGATGTACTCTGCATAGAAGTTAAATAAGCAGGGTGATAAGATACAGCCTTGACATACTCCTTTCCTGATTCGGAACCAGTCTATTGTTCCGTGTCCAGTTCTAACTCTTGCTTCCTGACCTGCATACAGATTTCTCAAGAGGCAGTTCTGGTGGTCTGGTATTCCCATCTCTTTCAGAATTTGCCACAGTTTGTGCTGATCCACACAGTCAAAGGCTTTGGCATAGTCAATAAGAAGAAATAGATGTTTTTCTGGAACCCTCTTGCTTTTTCGATGATCCAGCGGATGTTGGCAATTTGATCTCTGCTTCCTCGGCCTTTTCTAAAGCCAGCCTGAACATCTGGAAGTTCACGGCTCCCGTATCGCTGGAGCCCGGCGTGGAGAATTTTAGATTTTACAAATAAATGAGAAAACTAGAGAAATAAAAGGCAAGAGAGGAAGGGAAGGCGCGCCCAGCTGAGCGCAGAGCTCAAACGACAAGGAGAGATAAGGAAGCCTGCTTAAGTGAGCAGTGCAAAGAAATGGACGAAAACAATAGAGCAGGGAAGACTAGTGATCTCCTCAAGAGCCCTGGAGATACCAAGGGAACATTTCACGCAAGGGTGGGAATGATCAAGGACAGAAACGGTCTGGACCTAACAGAAGCTGAAGGTACTAAGAAGAGGCGGCAAGAATACACAGAGGAACCGTACAAAAAAGGTCTTCATGACCCAGATGATCACGATGGTGTGATCACTCACCTAGAGCCAGACATCCTGGAGTGAGAAGTCAAATGGGCCTCAGGAAGCACCACTACGAACAAAGCAAGTGGAGGTGATGAAATCCCAGCTGAGCTATTTCAAATCCTGAAAGATGATGCCATGAAAGTGCTGCACTCAATATGCCAGCAAGTTCGGAAAATACAGCAGTGGCCACAGGACTGGAAAAGGTTAGTGTTCATTTCGATTACAAAGAAGGGCAACGCCAAAGAATGCTCACACTACTATACAACTGTGCTCATTTCACATACAAGTGAGGTAATGCTCAGACTCCTTCAAGCTAGGCTTCTGCAGTATGTGAACATACCAGCTGGGTTTAGAAAAAGCAGAGGAACAAAATTGCCAGCATTCTTTGGATCATAGAAAAAGCAAGAGCGTTCCAGAAAAATATTAACTTCTCCTTCAATGACTATGCCAAAGCCTTTGACTGTGTGCTGCTGCTGAGTCACTTCAGTCGTGTCTGACTCTGTGCGACTCCATAGACGGCAGCCCACCAGGCTCCCCCTTCCCTGGGATTCTCCAGGCAAGAACACTGGAGTGGGTTGCCATTTCCTTCTCCAATGCATGAAAGTGAAAAGTGAAAGTGAAGTCGCTCAGTCGTGTCCAACTCTTAGCCACCCCATGGACTTCAGCCTACCAGGCTCCTCCGTCCATTGGATTTTCCAGGCAAGAGTACTGGAGTGGGTTGCCATTGCCTTCTCCGAAGAAGTATGGTGACTGTGTGGATCACCACAAACTGTGGAAAATTCTGAAAGAGAAGGGCATACTAGACCACCTGACCTGCCTCTTGAGAAATCTGTATGCAGGTCAGGAAGCAACAGTTAGAATGGAACATGGAACAACAGACTGGTTCCAAATCAGAAAAGGAGTCCGTCAAGGCTATATATTGTCTCTCTGCTTATTTAACTATGCAGAGTACATCGTGAGAAACGCTGGGCTGGAAGAAGCACAAGCTGGAATCAAGATTGCCGGGAGAAATATCA
>SJYW01045958.1:165405-178506 GCA_006410735.1 Raphicerus campestris | reverse complement strand
TATTAGCGCATATATATGGAATTTAGAAAGATGGTAATGATGACCCTATATACAAGATGGCAAAAGAGACACAGATGTAAAGAACAGACTTTTGGACTCTGTGGGAGAAGGCGAGGGTGGGATGATTTGAGAGAATAGTATTGAAACATGTATGTTATCATATGTGAAATAGATCATCAGTCCAGGTTTGATGCATGAGACAGAGTGCTTAGGGCTGGTGTACTGTGATGACCCTGAGGGATGGGATGGGGAGGGAAGTGGGAAGGGGTTCAGGATGGGGAACACTTGTACACCCATGGCTGATTCATGTCAGTGTATGGCAAAACCACTAGAATATTGTAATTAGCCTCCAGTTAAAAATTTTAAAAATTTATATGTAAAAAAAATTTTTTTAAAGATAGTGAAAGTTGCTCAGTTGTGTCCGACTCTTTGCGACCCCATGAGCTATACAGTCCATGGAATTCTCCAGGCCAGAATACTGGAGTGGCTAGCCGTTCTCTTCTCCAGGGGATCTTCCCAATCCAGGGATCAAACCCACATCTCCCACATTGCAGGCGAATTCTTCACTATCTGAGCCAGCAGGGAAGCCCTTTAAAAAATAAAGTTTTGTAAATGTTTAATATTCCGCTAATTTAATTTTGAATTGCAAATGTCAAGTATTGTTTAGGGAGCTTTATTATACTTTGTTAAAAAGGCAAAATTGTACATTTTTAGAATTTTTTATGAGTAAATTTAATGTACCAAAAATAAAAATTAAAAAAAGAAATTAAAGCAAGTAGCTGTTGTGGTAGTTATGTTTGAGTTACACCATGTGGTTTACACAGCTGTTTTCATGTAGCATTTGCCCTGCTCACTCCAGTCCTGCAGAAAGACAAGAACAGGCATTGTTTCTGAGTTACTGGTGACATGAAGATATTATAAAGTTAGGAGATGTGTCTGGGGTACAGTTCTGGTTCTATCCTAGAAGTTTTGTCTGCCCCATGTTTTTTTTACATGGTACAGTTGTGAATAAGTTTAGATCTAATGGATTGCTTGACACCTTTGTTTTCCATTTAATGCACACAAAGTACCCCTCTGGTACTTTTGTTAATAAGCAGATGAAAAAAATGAGATCACAGCTCCAGCTGCTCTCATGTTGATAAACTATCTCTCTTGCTTTTTCTTCTTACCTGACAAATGTGTTAATTCAGTAGACATTAAGTGGCTTTTATGGAGTGCTTGGGAATTTTACAGGACTTGTGTACACACTTTCTGTGCTGAAGTAGTTTGGGCAGTTAAGGGAAGGCGAAGTGTACTCAGAAACGTGTTCAGCCACTGATCTGGATTGCATGCTGTTAACTGCCAACAAGAGGTGGGGCTATGATGCTGTGATTTGGGAGTCTGGGGGATACCCCAGTGGGACTTAATCTTTGGTTAGATGCTATGCATGGGGATGGCTAGATTGGGGCATTCCAGTGAAGTGGAGCTTGATTTGGGACGTGTGGGGAGATGAATTTGGGAGGATGAATAGGAGGGTTATAGAAAAACTTGAAGGACAGGTGGAAGAGTTGACATTTGATTCTTGAACTTCAACAGAACTTAGTACTTGCTTATTCCCTGCTTGTGGAGCCATATGATGAAGGAGAGGTTTTATCACCTTACAGGTCTGTATGTGTTCCAGTCCTGGGGTGGGGCTGAAAGACTGCAGGACTGGCCAGGCTCTTTGTGGTTTACTTAGGCTTTTATGGAATGCTTTTAGCAAACTTATGTTTGCTGTATGATGAAATCCTGAGTGAAACCACTTGTTCCCATGACTGCTGGCTCTGGCTTTTCTGTGGAGCAAATGAAGTCTGACACTGAGTGGGTTTATTATTAGGATGATGAAGCTCTCTAAGTCAGAGTCCCCCTTTTAGGAAACACACAGCTCACTCCCCTGCCAGGTGCTTGGCTGCTCTTTACACGAGAGGCTCACATTTTGTGAATGTGAAGGGGACATTGAGCCTTGATATTGCTCCTTGCCCACATCTCACCTTGTTCTTGCCAGAATGAGGATATTCTCTGATGTCTAATCCCTGGACAGGGATTTGCTGGTCCACGTCCATTGAATTCCTTTACTTTTACCAACAAGAGCTCATTTCTAATATCATGTTAATTAAACCACTCATTTTTCCAATAAAAAGTTATTTCTGATATTCAGTAGACCTGGTGTCAATCAAGATGTAGGTATGTGAAAGATGTGACTGGCTGAAGGGTCTACAGTGGGACCCTTCCTGATTCAGACCTGATAATCTGAGTTCTTGGGTAGGGGCAGTGACTGTCCCTAAAGGTGAAGCTTAAACTAACTGAAATATACATTGTATTTTACTGTTGACACTGAAGAATATTTTATGAAGTTCTTCAATTAATTTGTGAAGCAAATTTTTGGAAGTAGCAATGCCTCTCCACTGGTTAATTCAAGTTCAGTCTCAGCATGGCTTTATATCATGGTTTTTGCTTTTGTTTCTACCACTCAATTACTCTCTCTGCTTTATTTGCTGTGTTGATCAAAAGGTTTAGGGAAATACACCTGTGAGTAAGGAGGATGTCATGAAGAGAAGCCAGGGCTTGTGTACATTGGTGCCTGCATCCCGAAGCACTTGTTACCCTGAAATCCTAGCGGGCAGTTTCCGAGGGTGTCTACAGCCTCAGAGTGGCCTCCTTTCTATGGTTCCCACTTGGCTTCCTGGCATGAGGTGTAGCTATGAGCCTGCTTCTCATTCTGTCCAGATTCTGTTGGTCTCCAGCTGGGAAGAGTTTTCTTTNTGCCGCACGAGCCTGCTGGGCTCTCCCCAACCCCAGCCCCTCCCCTGCCCACACGGAGCCCCGACTCCCCCATCCTCCTTTCTTCCAGAACTCCCAGGGTCGGTGAGACCCTGCTCTGGGCTCCTACCCGCCGCAGCCCGGGGTGTTCCCAGCGATGGGACAGGCAGAGAAGCCGGGTTCTCACGCTGAGCTCCAAGCCTGGCGTTTGCACACACACAGGCTTGTTGAATGCATGACTGACGCAAGTGTTTCTGATCACTTACGATGTGCCCGGTCATAGGATCCTGGAACGGCAGAGTTGGAGGACAATCTGACAACCCAGAGACGAGTTAGGGACGATCTCAGCCACTCCCTGTACCGATGGGGACACTGAGGCCCAGGGAAGGAGGTGACTTTCCCAAGGCCCCTTGCTCCCCTCTGCTGCTCTCTAGGCGGGCCGCATGTACTGAAATGGCATCCCGGGACATCTTTCCGTGGGATCCCCTTACCCGCAGGCTTGAAAGTGCTGTCCCCTGCCTCCGAGCCCACTCCCTCAGGCTGGCCTCCTGACGGGGGCGGGGTGGCCCCCTCCCCACCTCCAGCACCCACTGCTTCAGATTCTAGAAAAGGCTACAGTTCAGATTACCCTTTGTCTCCAGAGGACATTTTCTTGCAAATGACAGCATGCCGGGAATTCACTCCTTCCTTCCCTTACCCGTTCAGAGACTGTTTGAAGAATTCATCAAACGTGGCACCATGAGTACCGAAAAAGGGCCAGAACGTTAGATGCGACGGATCCAGGCATTCCATGATGCTTCTAAGGCCATGAGCACCTCGGCCCCTAAGAGGCCCAGAGCGGGCGAGCGCTCCCCAGAGGTGAATCCAGAGCCCGCAGCCACTGGGGGTGGGGGCGGGCAGTGCGGGTGCCACAGGCCCCCAGAGGGCGAGGCCCTCCCCGGTGCCCGGGGGCTGGGGCTCCCAGTGCACCCGACCCGGCCCTCTGCCGCACGGTGCCCTCGTTTCCTTGAGAACCCGGCAAAGTCACGGGTGCCCCTCAGCGGCGGCGTGGGTGGTGTTGGGGGCCGAGCACCCCGCAGGGCCCATNGGGTGGGGGCGGGCAGTGCGGGTGCCACAGGCCCCCAGAGGGCGAGGCCCTCCCCGGTGCCCGGGGGCTGGGGCTCCCAGTCCACTCTGACCCGGCCCTCTGTCGCACGGTGCCCTCGTTTCTTTGAGAACCCGGCAAAGTCACGGGTGCCCCTCAGTGGCGGCGTGGGTGGTGTTGGGGGCCGAGCACCCCGCAGGGCCCATCGAGCACGCCCCAGGCTGCCCTGGCTGCAGGTGGAGCCCGGCTCGCCCACCCGGGCACAGCTCCCTGGGCTCTCCTGCGATCCCCCAAGCCACCCCGGTGAGAGTCAAAGCTGGAATCCGGCCCCAGCTCCATCCGACCCCAAAGTCCAGGTCCTGCCCCTGGGCGGCTGCCCACGCACCCCCCGCCAGGCACCCACAGACAGCCTGGGCGGGGGTCAGGGCAGTGAAGGGGCTCCCTAGGAAGCAATGCGGGGGCTTACCAGATAAAGCCGGTCCCCTGGCACCCCCTCCTTCAGAGCCCCTTCCTTGAGCTGTCTCTGCGCCTCAGAGTCACACCCCAGGGGCGAGAGAGGCCCAGCGGCAGGTGCCCGCCCCTCTGCCCATGGTGGGATGGCTTTGTGCAGTCGTGCGTGGATCCCCTGAGAAGATGGGGACCATTCTCTCCCCTCCACGGCTGAACCATATCAGAGAGGACGCTCACAGCATGGGCTCGTCCCAAGCCCAGCCCTCCGCCTTGTCTAGTGCCCACTGCCGCCCCACCCCCCACATACCCTTAGAGTGGGCACCAGGGCATCTTCTCCGGCCCCACCTGGGCCACAGAGTCCCGGCCTCCTGAATGGCCGATAAATTTTGCCCCGACTTGGCTAACGAGAAGCCGGTGTAGCCCGGCTTCCATCATTTGGGGTCGCCCCAACTCCCAGCCGGGGCCCACGTGTTATCTAGTGTGGTCGCTGCCAGGTGAGGGCCGTGGCCGGGGGCCCGCACACCTGCCGAGGAGCACACGGGCCCCGGGGTGGGAGGAGGCTGCCAGGGCCGGAGAGGAGCACCACGGTAACAACTCCAGGGTGATAAAACGGGCCTTTAAGTAATTATTATCTCGATCCCGCCTTAAAAGCCACATTGGGCAAAATGACTCTGAATGTTGTTTTAGCCTATTACCAGCCTATAAATTAATCGCTCACAGCACAGAGGCGTCGTAAGAGGGTGATTGGGAGAGAGCGGGGAGGTAATTATGCGCAAGGCACGAAACTCCCACAGAAGAGGCATATTTTACACTTAAGTTATAATTAAATTTCGAGAAAGCTCTTCCACCCAGTGCACAAATATAATCTGTGTCAACTTCCCTGAGAGTTGCGACTCTAATCGGTGTATTTATTTGCTGTTGGAAGATACGGAGCCAGTAGCCCATCATGGTCCGGGCTTCAAATACAGACGGAGAAAAGGCCCAGAACAGGGTCTGTGCAGCGGCTCCCCTGAACCCAGACCTGTGGTTTCCAAGCCTAAAAATCCAGACGCTTCGCAGCAGCCTGCAGAGAAGAGAAGCTGGGGGAGTGTTCGTGGGACCGGGGTCAGAGGGCAAGGATGGAGGCGCGGGCCCTGCGGGGTCAGGACCAGGAGAGGTGGCAGCAAGCGGGAGATGGGAGTCTTGGGCGGGGAGGACTCCACACCAGGAAGGAAGGTGTGCGGACGGTGGGCGGTGAGCTGGGGGCCTGGGGGCCTGCCGGGTCAGAGAGCACCACCCTCGCCCCAGGGAGACGGAGCCTCCATCAAGCGTCAACTGCTCCCCCTAATTAAACAGCAATAGTGTGGCGAACGCTGGCTCTCAGAAAGATGGAGAGGTAGGAAGGGTCTGCCCAGCGCCTCGGTAGCTCTGCCCGGGACAGCTTTTGCTCTCTCACCCCAGGCAGGCAGATTTCCTGGCTGCCCTCGCCGCTGCAGAAGCTGGCCACTGCTCAGACCTTGTGATGAGGTCCTCCAGACCGATGCCCACCTCTCCTGGGGCCTCTGCGGAGGGCTCGGACTGCTGTGCGCCGTTGCTGAGGCTTTCCCACGTCCTTGGTGCTCTCTGGGGGCAGATCCTCACCTCCATCCAGAAGGAAAGACTGAGGCTCCAGGAGGCTGAGTAGCAAGGCCAGCAAGTGGGGGAGCCAGGGTTTAAGCCCAGCACCTTCGGTCTCACCTGGTACCTGCTGCGCGCCACCGTTGAGGGGCGGGAGCTGCTTACCCCAGGCCAAAGAGGGAGCAAAGGGCGTCCACCCAGCCCTCCGGGGCAGGGGAAGCCCTGAGTGGTGGTCTCAGCTGGCTTGGGTGTCCATAACAAACCACAGCGCCCTGGTGGCTTAAACAATAGAAATGTATTTTCTCAGCTTTGAAGGCCAGAGCTCCAAGATCAAGGTGCCGTCCACTGGGGGTGGGTTCTGGTGAGAGAGGTCCTCTCGCCTTCGGTCCCCGTCCCCACATGGCCTCCTACCTGTGGGGACCGAGCGCACTGGGGTGTCTTTCTCTTCCTGCAGGGACAACGATCCATCAGATCAGGGCCCCACCCTTACACGTCTCTAACCTTATACCCCCCTAAAGGCTGTATCTCCAAATATGATCACTTGGGGGCTGCCCAGGACTACAGTGTGTGGATTTAGGGGGACACAGTCCAGCCCTAGAGCATGAGGGAAGACGCTGCTGAACGGGAGGTAAGGTGTCTCGACCTCCAGAGTCCTTCATCACAAGACTCTGAGGCCAGGAAACCCCCGACCAGAAGCCAGAACGCACATCTTAGGCCCAACCAGACCGGCCGGACCCAGGACCACGTGGATGGGTTACAGACGAGTGAGTGACCGGGGCCGGACAGAACCGGATGACCAAGTGCAGATCACGAAGCACTAACCAGACAACCCTGACCGGCCCTCCCCGCGCAGAGCAGTGAGGCCCCAAAGTGCACACCTCCGAGGGGTCCTGCGTGGAGATCCAACACCGATCAAGCCCCCAGGCACCAGGCCCCCACAGCCCTCCAGTCACTGAGCCCTCCCCACCACGCCGCCACCTGGTAACCACAGCCCGACTTCCAGAGCCGCGGGCCAGGTTTGCTTGTTTTGAAATCCATAGGAATGGAATGTTCTCTTTCTTGTCTGGCTCCTTGGGCTCGGCACCCGAGAGGCGCCCACGCTGTGGCCTCTAGTTTGCAGTCTGTTAGTAATTCCAGCAGGGCTCTGTGCGTGGCGTGGACCCACACGGTGGGCTGACCCATTCCACCTACAGTGGATGTTCGGGCGGGTGCTAGCTTTTCAGCTCATTAACAGAGCAAAGTGGACCACTCTTGTGTGCGTCTCTGGGTGGTTCAGACGCTCGGTGGTGGAATTGCTGGGGTCTGTGGAACAGGTGTGCGCTTCCCAAGTAGCAGCTCAGTGATAAAGAATCTGCCTGCCGATGCCAGAAACGCAGGAGACAACGGTTGGATCCCTGGGTCAGGAAGATGCCCTGAAGAAGGAAATGGCAACCCACTCTAGTATTCTTGCCTTGAAAATTCAATGACCGGAGGAGCCTGGAGGCTACAGACCCTGGGGTCACAAAGAGTCGGACATGACTGAGCGGCTGAGTACAGAAGCAGGGAACAGGGTCCCCAGCTTTGGGGATGAAACCACGGCGGGTGAGCACACGCCCACCAGCATGGAGAGCGCTCCAGTCCCTTCACATCCTCGCCAGCACGCGCGATTCCCAGGTCCTAAATTTTGGCCGTGCTGGTGGGAGTCACGTAGTGCCCGACCGGAGTTTTATTGGCATTTCCCGCATGAATCATGAGGTTGGGGAGCTCTTCATCTGCTTAGGGGCTACTTGGAAATCCTATTTTAAACAAGGCCTGTTCAAGAATTCTGCCCCTCTTTTCCACTGGTTGTCTTTATCTTATTGATTCTAGGAGTGTCCTTGATGCGGGGCATAAGCTGAATATCTGGCAAATATGTTCTGCAACACTGCGGCTTGCCTTTTCATCGCCCAGTTGTGTCTTTTGATGAATAGGCTTCTCCATTCTAAAAGAATCTATTCTATCACTGTTTCCCGCTAGCCCCTGTCCAAAGGCTGGTCTCAAAGCCACATGGTGAGGCTCACCTTCTGTACCTTTCAGGTTCCTGCACCCCAGGCTGGCTCCTCTGCTGACCCAGCCTCTCTGGAACATCCCCGAGTGCTCTGAGCTCCTGCTTGCTTTGAGCTCCTAGAAGCTGTGTCCTCCTTCTGCTGTGACTGCTGGTTGTGTCTACTTGCTGTCAGAATTAGGCAGAGAAATACAAAGAGATGCCTCCAGTCGCTAAAGGTATTCTCCCTGTCAATCCTAAAGGAGATCAAGCCTAAATATTCATGGGAAGGACTGATGCTGAAGCTGAAAGCTGAAACGCCTGTACTTTGGCCACCTGATGCAAAGAGCCAACTCACTGGAAAAGATTCTGATGCTGGAAGAGACCCTGATGCTGGGAAAGACTGAGGGCAGGAGGAGAAGGGGGCGATAGAGGATGAGATGGTTGGATGGCATCACTGACACAATGGGCGTGAATCTGAGCAAGCTCGGCGAGGCGGTGGCGGGCAGGGGAGCCTGGTGCGCTGCGGTCCACGGGGTGGCAGAGAGTCGGACACGGCTGAGCAGCTCAGCAGCAGCGAGGGCGTCACAGCAGCCCCGCCGCCTCCGGCTGCTCCGGGTCAGCCGCCCCTGTCGGAAGGGCCTCTTGGCAAACGAGGAGCCTGAAGGGACTGACTGGCAGGCATGAGCGCGTGTTTAACGAGATTTTTACGGTGTCCCCCAGTGGAAGCGTTCCCTCTGGGAGGCAGGACTCATGGACCACAGGCCCTGGAATGGTGGGGATGGAGAACACAAATTTCCCAGGTCGGTCAGTGGGAGTGATGGTGATCGCAGACCCAGGAGTGCCTGGCAGGGGCCCAGGGCCACCCTGGAAGACACACTCCATCCTCACAGGTGACATCCCCAGGCCAGGACCAGCTGTGCCTTCGCAAGGCTGTCCCGTCTTTCACCCGGGGCCATCAGCTGCCAGGCCTCCTTTGTCATAAAGTTCGTTCTTCTTCTCCTGGTTTCTTAAGGTGGAAGGTGAGGTCATCGATTTGCGGCCCTTTTTAAGGCAGACTTTCGCAGCTGCCCGCTGGCGTTGCTTCACTCACACCCCTGGTTCTGCTCTGCCGTGTTTCTGCCCCCTTTCTCCTCAAAGCATTTGCTAATTTCCCTTGTTCTTCTATGATCCATCGGCTATTTAGGAGTGTTTTATTTAATGCCCACAAATCTGTGACTTTTCCAAATTTCCTTCTGTTACATATTAATTTCCAATTTCATTCCATTGTGGTCAGAGCACATATTTTGCTTGATTT
Source organism: Raphicerus campestris (assembly GCA_006410735.1). NCBI lineage: Eukaryota > Metazoa > Chordata > Mammalia > Artiodactyla > Bovidae > Raphicerus > Raphicerus campestris. Next base: position 169,299 of record SJYW01045958.1, on the reverse strand, counting down.
CAGTCTTCTTAAATGGACTGAGACATACGCATGCTGTAGCCTATGGTGTGCCCTGGAGAACGCTCCGTACGCCCTTGAGAAGACTGTGCCTTCTGCCGCTGTCGGGTGAGTGGTCTGCAGATATCTGTCGGCTGCCTGGGTAGACGGTTTTCCTGAAGGTTCTAGTTTCCCTGCTAATCTTCTGTCTACCTGTCACGTCCATTCTTGAAAGCGGAGTATTGAAGTTTCCGACTATTACAGTGGGATTCTCTACTTCTCTCAGTTTGGTCTCTTTTTTGCTTTTGCTTCATGTTTTCAGGGCTCCCTTTCCAGGTGCATACGCATCTGCAGCTATTGANTATTGAAGTTTCCGACTATTACAGTGGGATTCTCTACTTCTCTCAGTTTGGTCTCTTTTTTGCTTTTGCTTCATGTTTTCGGGGCTCCGTTTCCAGGTGCATACGCATCTGCAGCTGTTGACTCTTTTCTTGGCTTGACCCTTTCGCCGTTTTATCTCCTTCCTCGTCTTTAATAACGTCCCTTTCGCCTGACGCTAGGGTGGCCGCTCCGACCCGCTTTTGAATACCGTTTGCGTGAACTGCCCGTCTCCCTCCTTTCCATTTCAGCCTGTGTGTGTCTGATTCTAAAGTGAGGCTGCTCACTGAGACTCCCACCAGGCGGGGGAAGTTAACTGTTTGCTGCCCACAAGCATGTAGCCCCCAGACTGGTTGGAACCTGAAGATTAATGATGGTAACTCCCCAATAGCTCAGTTGGTAAAGAATCCGCCTGCAATGCGGGGGACCCTGGTTCAATTCCTGGGTCGGGAAGATCCACTGGAGAAGGGATAGGCTGCTGACTCCAGTGTTCTTGGGCTTCCCCGGTGGCTCAGCTGGTAAAGGATCTGCCTGCAATGCGGGAGACCTGGGTTTGATCCCTGGGTTGGGAAGATCCCATGGAGAAGGGAAAGGCTACCCACTCCAGAATCCTGGCCTGGAGGATTCCATGGACTGTATAGTCTATGGAGTCGCAAAGAGTTGGACACGACTGAGCGGCTTTCACTTTCACCTTCAGCTCCTACTTACTTCACCACCAACCCGTCAGAAGCGTGTCCAGGAACTGCAAACACCCTCTTAGAACAGTCGCTGGGAAACTCGCGCTGCTCTCTCTAGGCTGGGACACAGAGCTCTGCGGCCATCAGCCTGCTGTGGGCCCTTTGGCCTGGTAATAAAGCTATTCTCTGCTTCACCACCATAAAGAAATAGAACGAGTCTCTCAGAGACACCACCTCATTGGCCATGTTATTTTATCCAGGTTGCTAATCCCTGTCTTTTAATGAAGAGTTTAAATCTGTTGACATTTAATCATTACTTATAAGAAAGAACTAATCGTTTTGCAGACTCTTTTTTGTTCCTCGGGCCCTCCGTCACGGCTTACTTTTACGTTAAATATTTTCTAAAGTATTATTTTAATGCCATTGTAATTTCTTTTACTGTATTTTTGAGTTATTTTCTTGTGGTTGCCCTATGGATTACAATCAGTATCTTAATTTATAACACACCGGTTTGGATTAATAACAATTTATTTTCGACAGTACACTAAAGTTGTTCTTCTTTGCCTCTATCAAAGGTCCGTCTAGTCAAAGTTATGGTTTTTCCAGTGGTCAAGTATGGATGTGAGAGTTTGGCTGTAAAGAAAGCTGAGTGCTGAAGAATTGATGCTTTTGAACTATGGTGTTAGAGAAGACTCTTGAGAGTCCCTCATTTCTGCAAGGAGATCCAACTAGTCCATCCTAGAGGAAATCAGCCCTGAATATTCATTGGAAGGACTGATGCTGAAGCTGAAGCTCTAATACTTTGGCCACCTGATGCAAAGAGCTGACTCACTGGAAAAGACCCTGATGCTCAGAAAGACTGAGGGCAAGAGAAGGAGATGACAGAGGATGAGATGGTCGGATGGCATCACCAACTCAACAGACGTGAGTCAGAGCAAACGCAGGGAGATAGTGGAGGACAGGGAAGCCTGGCGTGTTGCAGACCGTGGGATTGCAAAGAGTCGGACACGACTTAGCGATACCACGGGCCCCCTGGCTGCGGGATATGGGCTCTGGAGCACTCACGCTCAGCGGCAGCCGCATGGGCTGAGTTCCCACAGAACCTGTGGGACCTTAGTTCCCGACCAGGGACTGAACCACACCCGCTTTGGTGCAAGGCAGATTCTTTACCACCGAGCCACCAGGGACGTCCCTGTCCTCTGTTCTTTAGACGCAGTTTCCTTTAGCTGATCAAACATATTTAAATTGCTGGTATAGGGTCTTTGTCTAAAAAGTCTAGTATCTAGAATTCCTCAGCAATAGCGTATAGTGGTTTCATTTTTTTCCTGTGTGTGAGCATACTTTCTTTTTTCTTTGCAGGCCTTGTAGTTTTTAGCTGAAAGGTGGACATTCTGAGTGTTATCGCGTGGCAACTCTGGAAACCAGATTCTCTCCCTTCCCCAGGGTTTCTTGTTGCTGTTCCTTCTTGTAGCCGGGATCTTTTTAAGTAACTTTTCTGTAGAGTCCATATTTGTTGTCATGTGTAGACCCTGAAATCTCTGTTTTGTTGGCTTCTGGCCAGGTATTGACTGGACAGAGATTTCCCTGAAGGACTGGAACAGCAAAAAAAATATCCCAGTCTTTGCCAAAGGGCTGTGTGTTTAGGGCCAAGGCTTCAGCGCCGAGCCTGCCGGCTTCCCGCCCTGCCTTAGCTTTCACTTCCTGCTGCCGCCCAGGCAGCGTCAGGAGGGAGGGCTCAGGGCCCGCTCAGTCTCTCGGGATGATGTGCACTCAGCCCTTTAGACTCGTGGGGATACTTCCAAGCTTTCCAGAGCCCTAGGGACGTCTCACTGGGAAAGGCCCTGAAGCTGTGAAAGACTGAGGGCAGGAGGAGAAGGGCGACAGAGGGTGAGATGGTTGGAAGGCTCAGTGGATGCGACTTTGCACCAGCTCCGGGAGATGGTGAAGGACGGGGGAGCCAGGCGTGATGCAGCCCGTGGTCACAAAGAGGGAGACACAGCTTAGCGTCTGGACAGCACGGACATCTCGTTTCTCACCTTTCCTCCCAAACTTTGTGATTAGCCCATTGCTTCCCAACTGCTCCACCTCTCACAGCAGCCGGCGAATGCTTTCAGCACACACCCTGTGTGCTGCTTGAGCGCTAGGCCAACTCCGAGTTAAATGAAACACAAACGATCCTTTGGGCTGGCCTTCCAGAGAACACGGGGCAAGTCAGAACAGACAGCTAATCACGATTCTTTGGGAATGAGCTCTGCTCCGCGTTTACCAGCAGGGCAACGCGAGCTACTGCTGAGCTGAAGAGGAGGGGGCGGGGACCATCAAATTTACTGATTTCACTGAGAATCAGCTATTTTTCTTAAGTAAATCCCTCAACTGCTGTAAGCCTTTGGTTAATTTCCAGAGGTCTTGGGGGAGGAAAAAGTAGACGTTAACAGTTTTTGCCCCTTTTTAATTGTTTCACAGAATTTAGAGCTCTTCAGCCACAACTTTCGCTACCATCCCCCACACTTCATCTTGAACTGATGAGCAGCCAGGCTGTGAGTCTCTCTCCCACCCACTGACCACAGCCAGGAGCAGCGCCCGAGTCCGTGGTCCTCACACTGACTCTCCCCCCAGATGGCAACCACTTGAGACACTGCACGCACGGGTGCAGGACCCCGCCCGGCTCCCCACCGGCTAACGTTCCAACAGTCACACCACAGTCGCCTGCCAGTCATCACCCGTCACCTACTGCCCGGCTCCAAAACCCCATGTTAAAATTTTCTCCCTAGCGCCATTCTCAGCACCAACGGCCTTCAGTTGGGTTCTCCAGGAGGCAGACTCTGGAGTGGAGGCTTGCGCGCAGGGGGAAGGCCTGTGAGGG
>SJYW01045958.1:131426-149260 GCA_006410735.1 Raphicerus campestris | reverse complement strand
TTGGAAGAACTGATGTTGAAGCTGAAACTCCAATACTTTGGCCACCTGATGCGAAGAGCTGACTCATTGGAAAAGACCCTGATGCTGGCAGAGATTGAAGGCAGGAGGAGAAGGGGACCACAGAGGATGAGATGGTTGGATGGCATCACCGACTCAATGGACATGGGTTTGAGTGGACTCCAGGAGTTGGTGATGGACAGGGAGGCCTGGCGTGCTGCGGTTCATGGGGTGGCAAAGAGTCAGACACGCCTGAGCGACTGAACTGAACTGAGGATTTGCAGCAAAACTGAGATGTTTGTGGGGCTCCCATCTCCCTGCCCCCAGTTTTCCTAGTTGTTAGCCTCTTACCTCTGCGTGGGGCGTTGGCTACAATTAATCAACTAATACTGATGCGTTGTTAACTAGAACCAGTCTTTGTTCGGCTTTCCTATTTTCCCCTGACCCCCGTCTCTGCCCCAGGACCCCAGCAGGGACCCCACAGAGCCATCTATCACACCTCCCTGGGCTCCTCTGGGCCGGGACAGCTTCTCGGACTTGCCTCATTTTCGTGGATTTAGCAGTTTTGAGGGGGGCTGCTCAGGCTTTGGTTGAATGTCCCTTAACTGGGGTGTCTTACGGTGAGACTGGGGTGGGTGGTGGGCTTGGGGAGGAAGGCCGCAGGGGAGCGGTGCCCATTTCAGCTGTCCTCCAGCGGCTCCTGCTGTTGCTGGGACTCAAGACCTTGGCCCCGGGCAGAGGCCACGGCCTCCCCCGTAGGGTCCTCTCCCCTCCATTCTGCACTTTGACCCCGGGCCCCTGGGGCCGCCCATATGGAACCGTGCGCTTCGGCAGTGCCAAGCCCGTTCGAGCCTGGCACACAGTAGGTGCCTAATTGACCGTCTCTGAACTGAATGGCGCGGGGAGATGAAACCCACGCTGTTGGCCTCATTAGGAATGAGGTTTTCCCTTGATCTTTGATTGGAGTCCCTCTCGGCTTGTGGTCTAATTAGGCTCAGCTGCTCCCTCGAGCCTGTCTCTTTGGCTCAGCTTGCCCACGACTTGGGGAGCTCCCAAGTCCCCCACTCCCAGCCTCTGCCCACCCAGGAGCACACCCCCAGCTGAGGGGCATCCGGCTCGCCCACAGACGCCCTGCTTTTAACCCCACATAAGCCTCAAAGCTGCACGGGCGCAAAGATCCACAGGATCACGAACCAGAGAGGGGCGTGGCCAGGACCGCCCCGCAGCCCCAGAGCCCTGGGACTCTGGAGCCCCTAGCACCCTCCCTACTCGGGCCGGCTCTGCTTTCCGTGGCCAGGGGTCCACAAGGGTCCATCAGCGCAGCCTACGAGTCTGCGGTGAGCCCACAAACCCCCTCCCCAGTGACCACAGACGTTCACAGAGGGGCAGAGCCTGTGCCAGGCCCCCCTGCGCGGGGGCGCCGGCCCCGCCCACCGACTGGGGAACCCCCTCGTTTGCATAACCAAGCAGAAGCCAGGGGCTTTGCCGGGCAAACGGGTGTGGGGCAGGTCCAGGCAGTGGGGGCGGGTGTCATTGCTTAGCATCTGCATCCAACTTATTTGCANTGAGCCCACAAACCCCCTCCCCAGTGACCACAGACGTTCACAGAGGGGCAGAGCCTGTGCCAGGCCCCCCTGCGCGGGGGCCCCGCCCACCGACTGGGGAACCCCCTCGTTTGCATAACCAAGCAGAAGCTAGGGGTTTTGCCAGTCCCGGTGAGCCGGGCCAACGGGTATGGGGCAGGTCCAGGCAGTGGGGGCGGGTGTCATTGCTTAGCATCTGCATCCAACTTATTTGCGGCCCCAGGGACTGTAGCCCTCCAGGCTCCTCCGTCCACGGGGTTTTCCAGGTAGGAATGCTGGAATGGGTTGCTATTTGCTTCTCCAGGGATCTTCCCAACCCAGTGATCAAGCCCGCATCTCCGGCATCACAGGCGGGTTCTTTATCGCTCAGAGAATGGGGTTGGGCTTGCCCTAAGCAACATGGGAGGGGCCTCCCCCAGGTGGTTTGGACAGAAGCCCCCACTCCACTGTCCAGGCCGGGAGGGGGTGGGGCTCCACTTGGGTGGAGGTCTCCTTGAACTCTCTTATTTCATGATCTGCAGGTGGGGTCTCTTTGAGGGCACAGTTCAGGGGACACCAGCCAGCCTCACCCACAGAAGGAGAGGGGCAAAGAGGGGTGCTGACAATACCCCGGTGCTGCCTGCCTTCACCTTCGATGGTTCCCTAGGGCCCCTGGAGATGTTTACACGGCCCAGCAGGTTCACCAGGGCTGCCCAGGGGTCCCTGATGACCCCCCCTGGGGTGACGCTGCCTCCACTCCATCACAACTGCAGTAGCTTCTGCAGGGCCACCCTGCAGGGGGGCTCCGTCACTGCCGCAGGCACCCTTAAACTCTCCACCCCGCAGGGGGCTCCGTCACTGCCGCAGGTGCCCCTAAACTCTCCACCCCGCAGGGGGCTCCAGTCACTGTGGCAGGCACCCCTAAACTCTCCACCGCACTGGGGGCTCATCACTGCCGCATGCACCCCTAAACTCTCCACCCCACAGGGGGCTCCAGTCACTGCCGCATGCACCCCTAAACTCTCCACCCCGCAGGGGGGCTTGTCACTGCCGCAGGCACCCCTAAACTCTCCATCCCACAGGGGGCTCCAGTCACTGCCGCGGGCACCCCTAAACTCTCCACCGCACTGGGGGGCTCCACAGGTCCTACCCCTACAGCTTGCCCCTCGTGACCATCGTGGTCACTGTGAGTTTTAAAGGTATGTTCCTTCAAAGCAGGGGCAGTGCTGATGGCTGCAGGCCGGCCGTGGCCGCAGCCCACTGCAGGCTCACGGGCCGGCGCTCGCTGGACTGGGCGGCGACTGAAGGCAGCTCAGGCGGCGACCCCCATGTTACAGGGGAAACTAAGGCAGAGAGAGAACCCAGCTGGTGAGCCGCCCACATCTGTCCAGCCCTGAGCCAAGCCCAGAGTGACCCTGGGTTCTGCCCCTCGGGAGGAGGAGGTGACCCCAGCAGCGTGCAGAAGCGGAGCCCCGCACCTGAGGACCATCCGGACCTCCTGCACCCCGTGGCCGACAGCCCGGAGCCCAGCTCCGTGGGGCCTGCCTGGAGCGGCCCCCTCTAGGAGGGCACAGGGAGGGGCAGGCTGCCCAGAGGGATGGGGTGGGGGAGGGCTCCCCCAGAACCACAGCCCCTCGCTGACCCTCAGGGTCCCAGTCACACTGCGGCCTGTGTCTCTCCTGGACACCCACGGGCTGCAGAGGGTCTCATGGCCGCTGTCAGTCGAGGAGTCTGGGCCTGAGGGGGCAAGGTGGAAGAGGAGGGGGCCGGCAGGGCTCTGGCCGGGGCGAGCCCACCCCTACCATGGGCTGCGGGAGCCCGGAGCCAGACCTCCAGCCTCTCTGAGCCCACGTCCTTTCGCAGAAGGGCAGCAGCAGCCAGCCCGTCCGTGGGCGCTGGCAGAGAATTCCAGTGGGATTTTAGTCCCAAGTACAGGGTGCGGCCCCCTGGGGCAGAGTGGCCGCGAGTCNGTCACACTGCGGCCTGTGTCTCTCCTGGACACCCACGGGCTGCAGAGGGTCTCATGGCCGCTGTCAGTCGAGGAGTCTGGGCCTGAGGGGGCAAGGTGGAAGAGGAGGGGGCCGGCAGGGCTCTGGCCGGGGCGAGCCCACCCCTACCATGGGCTGCGGGAGCCCGGAGCCAGACCTCCAGCCTCTCTGAGCCCACGTCCTTTCGCAGAGGGCAGCAGCAGCCAGCCCGTCCGTGGGCGCTGGCAGAGAATTCCAGTGGGATTTTAGTCCCAAGTCCAGGGTGCGGCCCCCTGGGGCAGAGTGGCCGCGAGTCGCAGAGGGGGGTCGGGGCAGAAAGTAAGGCCAGGACAGCATCCCTCCTGGTCCCCAACCGAGGGCGGCCCAGGCCCTCCCCCTACGGGGACGTCCCCAGCCCCCGGGAGCCCCTCCGACACTCGACCCCCTCTCCTGGGAGGGGCAGTCCTGCGGGACGAGCATGGGCTGGCGCCGGAGCCTGGTTCAGGCCACTTCGCCGCCCCAGACTTCTGTCCCCCGCCTGCCACATGCAGACAGCACTCGTTTCTGCTCCCGGCTGCCCTGCTCTGGGGTGCACCTGGCAACATCCAGTGAACCAGCAGACAGAGGGACACGGCCCCAGCGCCAAGAGGCATGGCCTGCCAAGCGGGCGAGGCCCCAGGCTTCGTCCTGCTTGGGGCCCGGTGACCCCATCCCCCTCGCCTCATGCGNCCTGGTTCAGGCCACTTCGCCGCCCCAGACTTCTGTCCCCCGCCTGCCACATGCAGACAGCACTCGTTTCTGCTCCCGGCTACACACCGGCGGGCTGAGGCCTGAGGACCCCCACCCGTGGTCCCCCTTGAGGCCCTGCTCTGGGGTGCACCTGGCAACACCCAGTGAACCAGCAGACAGGGACACGGCCCCAGCACCAAGAGGCACGGCCTGCCGAGCGGGCGAGGCCCCAGGCTTCGTCCTGCTTGGGGCCCGGTGACCCCATCCCCCTCGCCTCATGCGGATGGGGAAACCGAGGCCCAGCGAGGGCTCCAGCCGGCGAAGCCTGGCCTCCTCCCAGCCCGGGCTCCTACCTGCCCTGGGCACACCCGCTCCCTGACCCCCCACTTCTGGGGAGCTGGGGCAGCAGAGGCTCTGAGTCTGATCTTGAGGCCGCGTGAGCCCCGAGGCCAGCGTCGCGGGTCAGGGCCCGAGGCGCCTTTCTGATCTCGAGGCCACGTGAGCCCCAAGACCAGCATCACGTTCAGGACCCGAGGTGCCTTTCTGATCTTGAGGCCGCGTGAGCCCCGAGGCCAGCGTCGCGGGTCAGGGCCCGAGGTGCCTTTCTGATCTCCCGGCCGCGTGAGCCCCAAGGTCAGCGTCACGGGTCAGGGCCCGAGGTGCCTTTCTGATCTCCCGGCCACGTGAGCCCCGAGGCCAGCATCGGGAATCAGGGCCCGAGGCGCCTTCCTTCATTTTCTTCTGGCAAAACTCACAGCTTCCTGTTTCCGAAATAAAAGCCTCTGAGAGGCCCATCCCCGCAGTGGCAGAGCCAGCTCGGAGGAGCTTCGTGTGAATAAACCAGAAGCAGGAGGAGGAAATACCCCCACAGTTTCGCCACGACGCCAGGGCACAGACATTTGGGAGAAATGTGTGAAGAGCAAGACAAACCAGGGCCGACTCTGGTTCCAGAATAATGCTCCCCGGGGACCCCACAGCCCGAACTCATTCTGGGGACTCAGCAGCCTGCAGGCGGAGTCCAGGGCAGGAGGCTGTGCATCCAATGAGGCCCAAGGTGCCCACGGCATGAGTCACCCGTAGGGGCCACGCGGGCGCTCGAGGCCCGGGCCAGGCTGGGGCGGCTGCAGCCCACATCCTCTCCTGGGAGAGCACCGGGCTTCGGCTTGCCTGTCTAGTGGGAGCACCAGCAGTTGCTGGAACAACCTGGAGGGGCGCAGGAGGCCAGCCTCGGGAGTGTGGGTGTCCCGCCCAGCATCACTGACCCTCCGGCAGGTTGGCCACCCGCAGCGCTCAGCCCCGTGGACGGGCCAGGAGCCCGTCCCAAGAGGGGACGCCCCTCGACCCTCCCANGCTGCAGCCCACACCCTCTCCTGGGAGAGCACCGAGCTTCGGCTTGCCTGACTGTCTAGTGGGAGCACCAGCAGTTGCTGGAACATCCTGGGGGGGCGCAGGAGGCCAGCCTCGGGAGTGTGGGTGTCCCGCCCAGCATCACTGACCCTCCGGCAGGTTGGCCACTCGCAGCGCTCAGCCCCGTGGACGGGCCAGGAGCCCGTCCCAAGAGGGGACGCCCCCCGACCCTCCCGGGTGCCCAGCCCTCACGCCTCTTCCTGCACTGACCGGCAGGGCGAGCGCAAGGCCGATGGAAAACGCACGCCCCCAGCCNCACATTCCAAGATGTCTGGCTCTAGGTGAGTGATCACATCATCGTGATTATCCAGGTCATGAAGATCTTTTTTGTACAGTTCTTCCGTGTATTCTTGCCACCTCTTCTTAATATCTTCTGCTTCTGTTAGGTCCAGACCATTCCTGTCCTTTATTGAGCCCATCTTTGCATGAAATGTTACCTTGATATCTCTAAGTTTCTTGAAGAGATCTCTAGTCTTTCCCATTCTATTGTTTTCCTCTATTTCTTTGTATTGATCGCTGAGGAAGGCCTTCTTATCTCTCCTTGATATTCTTTGGAACTCTGCATTCAAATAGGTATATTTTTCCTTTTCTCCTTTGCCTTTAGCTTCTCTTCTTTTCTCAGCTATTTGTAAGGCCTCGTCAGACAAANCTTATCTCTCCTTGATATTCTTTGGAACTCTGCATTCAAATAGGTATATTTTTCCTTTTCTCCTTTGCCTTTAGCTTCTCTTCTTTTCTCAGCTATTTGTAAGGCCTCGTCAGACAAACATTTTGCCTTTTTGCATTTCTTTTTCTTGGGGATGGTCTTGATCACTACCTGCTGGACAGTGTCAAGAACTTCCATCCACAGTTCTTCAAGCATTCTGTCTATCAGATCTAACCCCTTCAATCTAGTGTCACTTTCACTCTGTAATTGTAAGTGATTTGATTTAGGTCATACCTGAATGGTCTAGTGGTTTTTCCCTACTTTCTTCAATTTCAGTCTGAATTTGGTAATAAGGAGTTCATGATCTGAGCCACAGTCAGCTCCTGGCCTTGTTTTTACTGACTGTATAGAGCTTCTCCATCTTTGGCTGCAAAGAATATAAAATAATCATGGAAGAATTTTGTATGTTATGCTTATGGTTCTCTGTGACCCGTGTCGTCTTTCTCTCCCCCTTGCTTCCTTTCTTGCCTCCCTGCCAGGTCAAATTACACTCTCTCATGCAGTCCCTTTAAGAGCGTCATAGTTAAACGTCTTCTTTCTCCATCGGGAGGGCTGTCTTCCGTCCTGGTTCCCTTTCGCCCTGGCTGCCAGGAAGCTCAGCACTGTAGTCCGGGCCAAGCACACAGTCACGCTGCTTGCTACCTCTGGACCCTGCCCTCCAGGGCCAGCTTGGCCTTCCCCTGTCCTGCCTGTCTTCCCTGACACGAGTGTGTCCCTGGCATACCTCCTCAGCCCTTAGAAGAGGGAGGTGGACTCAGGCTTCATTTGTTTAAAGGTGCACACAAAGGAGCTGTGTCCACCAGGGAGGCTGACGTCTAAAAGGGCCCCACACGAGCTCGGACGGGCATGGGTCCTGGGAAAGCCGGTCTGAGTGTTGCCTATCAGAGAGGTCTGGCGAGAAAACAAAGGCAGAGGACCGTCTTTCAATTACCAACAGCCAAGTGGGGATAGGCAGTGGGGAGCTGGTCCCCGGGGCCCCCACCCTCTACAGGACGGCTCTGCTTTTCTTTCCAACTGGGACCCCCAGCCTCCGGGACCCCCAGCATCCGGGACCCCCAGCCTCTGGGACCCCCAGCCCCGTGGGTTCCAGAGCCTCCTCTGCAGCCATCTGGAGGGCGGGTCCTGGGGACAGTGCCTGGCCCCGGGTCGCCGTGGGGACGACAGCTGGCCTCAGCCCCCAGAGGGGAACAGAGAAGAGAGTCTTGCTGCCCCCGTTGTCACAACCTTGTTTCAGGGAGCGGCCATGCAGGAAAAAAACACGAAGTGTTATTCGCTCAGTCGCGTCGGTCCTCTGTCCATGGGATTCTCCAGGCAAGAAGACTGGAGTGGGCTGCATGTCCTCCTCCAGGGTATCTTCCCACCCCAGGGACTGAACCTGGGTCTCCCGCATTCCTGCGTTGCAGGCAGACTCTTCAGGAGCGCCCCCTCCCAGGCAGGGCATAACCCGAATTCTGTTACAGTGTAACGGTAAGGAACTGGGGCCATTCTGTCAGGAGATCCCCGTCCCCTGTGCTGGTCCCCAGTCCCAGGGTTTAAATGCCCTGTTTCACCGGCCCCGGCATCTGGGGCCAGCAGCCCCAGGGTCCGAGTGGGCACCGTCCGGCATGGAGGGGGAGCCCAGCTGGCCCTTTAAGAAGAGGGGTTTGCTCCTGGCACAGGGCACAGCTGGCCCCACCAGAGACGGCCACGTTCCTGGTCCTTCTGGAAGCCTGAGTTGGAAAGGAGACAAAATGTTCTTGCACAGCTCAGTAAACAAGCCTAAAGTGTTTTGAAAGCCTCTGCCGACATAAAGGACTGTGAAGTGAATGCAAGAATTGCCAAAGAAGGGCCAGCTGCTGGGGGTGGGCGTGGGGGCAGTGGGGAATGTGGGTGGGAGGAGGGCCTCCACGCAGCCCACCTCCGGCTCAGGGCGCGAGCCTGTGCTCCCGGCCACGGCCTGCGTGTGCAGACGCGGGGGCCGCGTGGAGGCCTCACCGGGAGGATGCGTGTCTATACACAGCTCTGGGAAGGAACGCAGAGTGTGCCAGCGCCTGAGGGTGTTCTGTGCCTGTGGGCATGCCCCCGTGTCTGTGGGTGCAGCTTGCCTGTGGCACACAGCAGCTCCCGGCTCACCCACCCCTTCCCGAGGAGCCCAGCTGGAGCAGACCCAGGTCAGCGCCACCTGGGAAGGAACCAGGGAGCCCGGCTCCCCGGGCAGCTAATTACGGGAGACACGGCGTCTGGCGTCTGGAGGTGAGACGCAGGCGGGAGGCGAGCCTGGCGGGAAGGCAAGCTCCGGGGCCCGGACCTGCTCACCCGCTGGTCTCTCGGCTCCTCCGGAGTGTTTTACGCAGTAATGATGGTGCTGAGGGCCGAGAAGCTCCCAAGGGGCGCCCCCGGGTGCTGGGGATGTGTGGCCTCCGATGCCAAAGGCTGACTTTTCTGGCAAAGAGCAGGACCCTGCCCAGCTCAGCCCCTCCCCGCTCAACCCACCTGGGGCTCAGTCTTCTCATCAGTAGTATGGGCAGAACACCACCTCCATCCCAAGGCAGAGACGAGAGCCTTCGTAGGGGTGAGGCACCCACAGCAGAGAAACCCGCCCCCACCCCTCCCCACCCCTGCACCGGGAACGGGAGGAAGGTGGCCAGGCAGGGCCCTGGCCTTGGAGTTCCCTGGGACCATCAGCCTCACCCGGGGTAGGAATCACCCCACACACACCACCAAGTCCACCATCCTCTCCGCTCAAGAGCCTCGAGGGCTGGCTGTCAGCCCAACTCAGGACTGGGCCCTGGAGGGACGGCACCCACTCGGGCAGGCTGGTCCCGGACAAGCACACACCAGAGCAGGGGCGTACTGCAGGGCCGGGTCGGCACGGTGGCCTTGGGGCCGTGGTGGAGCCTTGGGGAGGACAGCGAGGCTTCTGGAGGCCCGAGGACCAGGGAGCGGGTAGGGGGAGCCCGGGGGAAAGCAGGTAGACCCGGAGAACGGGCTGGAACTGTAGGCAGCGCAGAGTAGGTGCTCAGTGAATGCCTGCTGGCTGACTGAGTGCACCACGTGAGGCGGGAGGGAGCAGAAACCGCCGGCGCGCGGGTCCCTCTAAGTTGTGGGGCCTGTGCGCCTGTCCCCATAGCTCAGTCCCTCCTTGCCCGAGACTCCTCCTTGCCCAAGAGACTAGGGCTCCCAGGCTCAGTGCCCGGTGAGAGGGTCCCCCCGCTGCCCGCTTGTGTGTCTCAGAGGGTTGCGACAGCCTCCCGAGGCACAGGCTCCCCGCCAGCAGCCTCTGTGTCCTCGCCGTGGCGGCCAGGCAGTGCGGGCGGCCAGGCAGTGCGGGAGCAGCCAAGGCCCTGGATTCCTGCCCGCAACCCCCAGGGCGGCCCCGGGGGCCGGGCAGTGTCCTCCAGCCTGGCTGCAGCGGGCGGAGTACCGGCCAGGAGGCCCATCTGGGAGCCGGGCAGCAGGGAGGGGCCACGGGGACTGCCAGCCAATGCCAGCGCCGCCAGACCCTCCACCCCTCGGCTGGCGGGGGACTCCCTGGCCGGCTGGGCCTCCAGGCACCTGTGAGCCAAGCCGCTCTGCAACAGCAAGCTAGATGAAGCCACTTTCTCAAGTGCCTGGGAGAGAGAGGGGGACACCGGTGTCCTGCTCCCCCCGCCCAGCCCGGGAGAGCTAGGGCAGCAGAGGGCATGGGGGCGGGGGGCACACCCTGAGCTGCCCCCAGAGCTCAGCCCCAGGGCACACGTGCAATGAGCCACATGTCCAGGACCCCCTGTAGGTCCTGCGCTGGTCCCGGCATGAGCGGCCTGCTGACGCCCTGTGCGCGCCTCATGTGTCAGGAAAAGGACGAAGCCATGAAGTGTCATCCCAGCTGGAGGGCCGGGGCAGAGCCAGGGTGAGGGAGGGGCCGTGATGCGGCCACGCTGCCTCTCAGGGACCATGCCCTGGACCGTGGCAGCCTTCCTCCCGGGCTGACCGCTCCCCCAGGGGCCAGGTTGGCTCTCCGAGGGTGTCCATACGGGACCTGCTGTCCCTGTCCTGAAGGCCACAGACACCGGGTGGGGGGGCGGCCTCACGTCCCCCGAGGAGGCTGTGGAAGGCCATCCAATGTGTCCAAGGCCACGTGGTCAGCAGATGGACAGAGGGATGTGGGCCCAGGTCTGCCCCTGCCCCCAAGGACTGAACGGCCGGGTCACAGGCCGGGCAGTCGGGGCCACGATCCCCCCACTGGAGTGGTCTGTCACTCCACCCCGGGGAGGGGCGTGGGCACCCCCCAGCCAGCAGCTCCACGCCTTCCCTCCTGGCTGACGCCTGGCATACGTGCCCCTCCACCCTCAGGGTCCAGAAGGGCATGTCAGCGTTCACCAGGGGGGCTTGGCGGGGCCCTGCCATGCGCACATTTAAGGAACAGGCCCTGCCCAGCACAGGACTCAGGGGGCCTGGGAGATGCTGACTGGGGCTGGACAACCGGCAGTGGATGTAGGGTTTGACCTGAACCCAGGTGGCATCACCGACTCAATGGACATGGGTTTGGGTGGACTCCGGGAGTTGGTGATGGACAGGGAGGCCTGGTGTGCTGTGGTCCATGGAGTCGCAAAGAGTTGGACATGACTGAGCGACTGAACTGAACTGACCTGGATGCCCGAGACCTCCGTGCCCTGCCCTTCCCGGGGACCCCATTAACACCTCCGGAGCCCGTGTTCCTGGAACAGCTTCCAGAAGCCTTGGGGCAGCTGGGTGTGTTCCCTGCCCCCAGGGAACACACCCAGAGCTTCATCTTCTGGGGCAGGGGGTCCTTGAGGGTTTAGGGGCAACTTCATAAGACAAAGCCACCAAGTCAAACAGCCACTCCACTCAAGGGCAGGGAAAGCGCAAGTCCTCACCCTCGCCTCCCGCTGGGCACTTCTCACTGGGTTCAGTGGACACTGCAGAGCCCGGGTCCCACCTCCATCCCTCCCACCTGCAGCCTCACGCTACTTTCCGGCATCACCTCCCCAGAATAGGCTGCTGGGGGCCCACTCCCTCGCCACACAACCCTCCTTGGCTCCCCATTACCCCACACGAACGTTCTCATCGCTCCCAGTGCCGGACTCTCCTTCCCAGCTCAGCTCCCCACACTGAGGTCACACCTCCTCCTCCTCCTGGGCCTTCCTCCCGGGGGCCCTTGGGATGTCGTTTTGCCAGGAGACACCTCCTGGTCTGCCCCACTCCCCTCTTTGCCGAGCACAGCGCCCGGCCCCTCCCAGCTCCGCATTCAAGCTGGTCTGGAAAGCTCATTCGTATTAGAGTGGGATAACCTAAAAGTGGCTTCCCGGTGAATTTGCTCTGTAAACACACTACTGTTCATCTAGAGCTCCTAGAAGCCACCCTTGAGCCAAAGGCCCGGAAGTTCAGGTTTCATATTGGGGGGCACTCTTCTGCCCGCCTCGTTTCCAAGGCCACAGTGGCCAGCCCCTCACTGCGCCCCTCCTGGAGCTGGTAGCAGGGCTGATCGGGCTGGCAGGGGTCTGGCTTGCACTCCAGACACCCTCCCCCACCATTTCCACCCCAAGGCTTAGGGCCCTCTGATCCCGGACGTGCCCCTGGGTCGTGGGATTCCAGGAACCAGAGAGGGGTCCCACAGGAAGGGTCTGGTGGGGAGTGGATCTCAGGCCCCACCACCAGGCAGGCGGGGGAGGCCACAGGCCCTGAATTCCAGGCTAATTGGCATCTGGAAGAGCACGCTCCTCGACCCCGGCCTGCTTTCCTGCCAGGTCTGCACGCTGACCACACCCCCCACCCTGACAGCCCCCTAAACCCGACTGCCCGGGCCGCCCCAGGAAGCCTCTGACTGGGCTCTCTCCCAGCCGGCAGGCACCACAGCGGCTGGGCTGCGGGCCTGGGAGATGTCTCCCTGACCTCGGGGCCAGAGCATTGCAGCGAAGCCAGCTGGAGACAGAGGCGGGCTCTGGAGGCGTGCAGGGGAGATTAGAGGCGGCTCGTAAACACTGATAGGAGGACGCGTCCGCGCTGACCCAGATGCGGGGACGGGAAGCCCGGCTCCGAGCAGAGCTCTCCCCCGGGAATTGCCCAACTGGACTGTTGCAAGGGGCTAGGACTCCAGGGCCAGCTCTGCAGACGGCCGCGGGTGCGGGGCAGCGGCTGCCCGGCACGGGGAAAGGCCAGCGTCCCTGGGCCCCACGCCCTGCAGTCTGTGGCTGGGGCGATGGGCAGGATTCAGGCCTCTGGGGCAGCAGCAGCTCAGGGCTGACCATTCTCACCCCAGGACAGTCCAACATGCCCCCCACTTCCCCCCAGGAAACACGGAAGACCCAGGCCCACGCCTGACGACCATGGGCCCTGGCTGCAGCTCCACAGCCCTGGCGCAGTGGGGCTCCCCAGCCCACCCCCGCCCTCCAGCCTGCTGTCTTCCGTCATGTGGAGCCTGGGGCAGGGTGGAGGCAGATTACCGCGCTGCCCACAGAAGCGGTCTTCCACTTGCCCCAGCACATGCTCTCCCACCTTGGGAGGGCCCTCTGGGCTCACGAGAGCTCCGGAGGCCACGCGCCCAGCCTCACCTGCCCGTCACACGGGGCAGCCTGGCCCCCATCCACCTGGCCCTGCCCCACCTCCCCGGGCAGGGGGCAAAGCAACCCCACTCCTCTACAGGAAATCCGAATCTACTTTGGTCCAGCCACGGTTTCCGAGCACTTTACAATAGGTGCGAGGTCAGGAAGCAGAGTTCCTGCCCCACCCTACGGGTGAGGAATTGGGGAAGGATCCAGCCAGGACCACAGAGCCCCCGGTTCAAGCCCTTCCTCCTCCCTCCTCCTCCTTCCAAGCGGCGCCCTGCCCATTGGCCCAGGAGGGCCGCCCCTCGGGCCTCGCACCTCCTCTGAGCAGCCCAGCCCAGGTGGCCCAGCCCCAGCAGGAGCAGACTGGACACAGGCCCACAGCCCTGCTGGAGGACCGAGGGCCGGGAGCCCCACAGCGACGGTGCCTCCTGCCCCCCGTCCCTTTTGAGGTCAGGGTCCCGCCTGGATCCAGGGGCACTGGCCAGGTAGCAGTAGCCCCTTTCACACAGTCCTCTGGCTGAAGAGTCAACCCCAGAGGAGGCACCTCCACAGCCAAGGAGCCCCCAGTTCTCCACCATTGAGAGGCATAGCTCCCACCCACAGTGGGGCCTGGTGCTTGGGCTCCCTGCCGGGTTCTTGGTGGAAACCCCCAGGACATGCTGGCCTCCGAGCCCACCTCCCAGCTCAAGCTACCACTTCATCACAGACGCCCAGGCAGGAAGCAGAACCTTCTGGAATGCTCAGAGGTGACGGGCCTGGCTGAGAGTCTCGCTCCCCAGCCAAAGCCATGCTCAAGGATGGGTCTAGGACCACCGGCTGGCCCGTCACCGGTGGGACCCGTGTAATCTGCCCTGAGCAACGCGGCTAGTTAAAAGTTTTATTGATTGAACACAATTGAGGGTTAGCAGTGAAAGTTCTCCTGATGTAACCCACTTTTTCTTAATGGGTAATCTCAGACACTCAAGTTTGTATGTTAAAGGAGCTTTAGGACAATTTAATAGCTCATAAAATTTTATGGTCCCAGTTGAAATCAGAGTGATAACTCTGGCCTGCACAGCGATAGTTTGCTAAACGTCTCTCATCTATTTTTTCCCCTGTTTATTGGAAAGCTAACATCTGCTCCGCTATGGGCGGAAAGAAAAGGGAAGGGAAATAACGATCTGTTTTTCTAGAAGGGAGGTGAGAGGTTCGGGCCCTCCTGGCAGCATCCTATGTTCCAAACACACGATTTTCCTTTAAGTCAAAAAGAGGTTCAAGAAACCAGCTGACCCGCGGGTTCACAGAAGGAACGCCCCTGCAGGCGCAGGGACCCCCGGGCGGCCGCGGGGCCCCAGAAGTCTATCCAGGCCACGGCCATGTCCCAGGGCCCCAACCTGGGGAGCCCATTAAGAGGCACTACCTGCTAATTGACGAAGCGCCCACCGTGCACAGGTCCAGGGGGGCCCACAAAGGCCAAGGACAAGAGTTCACTGCCTGCCAGGAGCTTCCCTCCAGCAGGTCAAACTCTGCACGGGCTCTGCACCCAGGCGGCCCTGCCCAAGACTTCTGGGAGGCGGTGGAGGTGGGACCGGGGCTCCAGGGATGAGCAGGAGCCAGAAGCGGGGTCTGAAGGACAGGAGAGCCTGAAGCCCCAGCTGCAGCCCTGGGCAGCGTGGCCCAACCTCAGGGAGCCTCAGCTTCCTTGTCTTTCAAGTGGGAATCACGCAGTGTTGACACCTGCCTCTCAGGGTCAGTGTCGGGGTGATATCAGGTAAAGCGTGTGGAATGCAGCCAGAACTGGGGCTTCAGATGCATCACCAATAAGAAGGAAGATCGGGGAAAACAATGTAGATGAACCTCAAAGACCGGCTCCCAGGCGAGAGAGGGCAGGCGTGGACGGCCACCGGCTCCCAGGCGAGAGAGGGCAGGCGTGGACGGCCACCGGCTCCCAGGCAAGAGAGGGCAGGCGTGGACGGCCACGTGTGGCTGGGAAGTGTCCAGCATAAGGGACCCCTCGAGACAGAAACCCGACTGGGGGTTGCCAGGGCTGGAGGGGGTGGTTTCCTCTGGGGTGATGACAAGGTTCTGGAACCAGACAGAGGGCTGGGAGAGCAACGCTGTGAATGGGCTGAATGCCGCCGGATGGCCCACTTGTCAGTGGCTCATCTTATGCATGTGAATTTCACCTCGACAGAAATCACTCTCAAGGAATGTGTGTTGACAAACACGACGTGTGGAAAGATCGCCGGGCCAGACCCCAGACACGCTGCCCCCTGGGGAAGACAGGCTCCTTCAGCCTGTGAAGGCGGAGCTGCCACGACTCCCCCACCACCCCTGCTCCGGCCCTGGGAACTTGCCGCCCGGCCGGCAGTGCCCGGCAGAGCCTGGACTCAGCAGGCACTGGGGAGGCTGCCCGTCGGCTGCCCCAGGGAGGGCGCTGGAGAGGCCTGTGCCGGGACTGCTGGAGGGCTACTGTACGTGAAAGGCGTGGTTTACGGGGATCATTAGAGAGAGAAGCACTCACTTCTGAGCACACTCGCTGCCCCTCCCGGGCAGCCCCTGTCCTGGGGCCATGGGCAGTGGGAAGCCCCGGCCTCCCCTGCCCCAAGCCTGGGGGCACGCTGCGCCTCTGCCCACCCCCCAGTCAAGCCCCGATCCTAGCTCCTCTGGATCCCTCTAGATCTCCTGTCCCAACCCCACTGAGAGGGGACAGGGAGCTGGGCTGGGCATCTCTGTGCTGTGACCACCCCCCCACCAGCCTGCAGGCACCCTGGACACGGTGTGAACCCACCTGCCTGGGGAGAAGGCAGCCCTGCGGCACCCGCGGAGGAAGCAGGGGCCACCTCGGCTGACAGGGAGGCGGTGCTGGGCTTCCCCCCAGGGGCCGACTCCCCGGGCCTCCTCCTGAGCTTCTGGCCACCAGCGTAAAGGATGAAAAGAGGCCGCGTGCCTCCCGGCACAGGGGGGCGTCCACGTTGAGGGGGGGGGCAACGAGCCACTCAGAACGCAGGTGCCCGAGGGCCACGTGGGCACTAGCTGGGGGAGGCGCGGCCTGACCAACCACACTGCCCAGTGGGACCCCAGGGCTCAGGGAGGCCGTGAGCCGCAGGTGCCCAGGTCTGCCCAGACCAGGCTGGCAGTCCCCAGGATCTGCGCTATCACCTGACCGGCAATACACATACCTGCAGAGGAACCTACAAATCTTCAAATCCATAAACGCTCTCACGGGTCCTGACCCCGCGAAGCAAGCGCACGCCACGGAAAAGTGCTTATGACCACTCCCGGCCCTAGTAACCCGCACAGGAGGAGGAGAGAGATTTGCTGGGCGCCTGGCTTCTCTTGGGGTGGGCTTGCCGTTTTCCCCAAGAAGTGGGTTCCATCAAACCCAGATGCCCGAGACCCTGAGACCAGGCTGCTGAAGCGCGGGGCGGGATGGCCCAGTGTGGGCACCACGCGCCGCTGCCCCTTCCCCTAGTCCCGGTCCCCGCCGGGACGAACCCCACCAGTCGGGCCCGCAGTGACCTTACGCACAGCTCCGGCAGCAGCAGCAGCCCGCTGGCCACTCTGCCCCCACCACCCTGGTCCAGAGCCTGCAGGCTCCGTCCCATCCCTGGGTCATCTCCTTGAGATGGTCCCACCTGAAGAAGCACCCCCGACCCCGGCCACAGGGGCGTCCCCCCGAGGCCCGCCCTCAGAGCCCCCAGCAGCTCTCCGGTCGCTCTGTTCGTGCTCGATCTGCGTGTGTCCCCTGCCCCAGCCTCTGTGGGGCCTGACACCTTCCCCACTGTGTCTGCCAAGCGCCAAGCCCCGAGGGAGGTAAATGTTGAATGGGAACTGGATCCCAAAACAGCAAACACTTGAGATACAGACGCCTGAGTCTGAACCCCAGCCCGGCTGCCGCGTTGCCACCTTGGTTGAGCTGGTCACGTCGTCCTTCTTGTCCATAAAACGGACAGCGAGACAGCGAGATGAACCAACCATCACTCGGCCTGCTGCAAATCCCAAGAATGAAAGGATGTTTTTAGAAGGCCTGGAGACCGGCCCCACCCCGAAGAGAAGAGCTGTGGCTAACTCCTCCGACGTGTCGACAGGAGTGTCTCGTGGGCACCTAAGTAATCAAATCACACGAGGAGTGGGGGGCGAGGGGAGGATAACCGAACATCAGAGAGGAAGCGGGTCTCAGCCAGCCGTCCCACGGCTCATTCTTGTATCTATGTTTTCTAAAAACCCCGCAGTGAAACACTTCTATTCTTTCATGACTTCTAAAATAGAGTCGAAACCTCCTATAGCCATTATCATAACCACCGCACTACTGAATACCTGCTGTGTGCTGCCAAGCTCTCAAGGTGGGTCTCCTCTCTCACTTTGCAGCCGGAAAACCCAGCCATGCGGGCTGGCAGTGAGGCGAGGCTGGGGCCAGACCCCAGGTGGGCCTGGGCGGAGCCGGCCGCCTCCCCTGCACCACCACCGGAAAGCCCCCACCCCATTTGCAGGCGTGCACGCGGCCCTTCCCCATCAGGCTTAGGCCTTGCCCTGCTTTTTATTTCCAAGTCAAGTGTGGTTTCCACAGATGCAGGATGAAAGATGAGCCAATAACCCGGAGACTGAGCCAGTCGGTGCGAAATGCAATCACCACAGGGGGGTGGGGAGGGGGCAGGGCAGCGGGTCCAGCCAGACAGATCACGCAGCGGCGCAGGGAGAAGCTGCCCTCCCGGGCTCCCAGAGGCAGCAGCAGGAGCAGAGAGGGCTCGCCCTGAGGGCCAGAGGGCCCCAGCGCGGCAGGAGGGACCCCGGCTCCGGCTGGGACGGCCTGGAGCGGGGCTCTGCTCCTCCGCCCCTTGGCTGCCAGTCTGGGCTCCAAGAACACACGCACGCCTGCAGAGTTCCAGCCCAGGTGAGGGCGCCAACCGGGCACAGTCTGCTCAGCCCGGTGACAGGCCCCAACCGCGGACGCACGGGC
>SJYW01045958.1:118426-129886 GCA_006410735.1 Raphicerus campestris | reverse complement strand
TGGACGGCCACGTGTGGCTGGGAAGTGTCCGGCATAAGGGACCCCTCGAGACAGAAACCCGACTGGGGGTTGCCAGGGCTGGAGGGGGTGGTTTCCTCTGGGGTGATGACAAGGTTCTGGAACCAGACAGAGGGCTGGGAGAGCAACGCTGTGAATGGGCTGAACGCCGCCGGATGGCCCACTTGTCAGTGGCTCATCTTATGCATGTGAATTTCACCTCGACAGAAATCACTCTCAAGGAATGTGTGTTGACAAACACGACGTGTGGAAAGATCGCCGGGCCAGACCCCAGACACGCTGCCCCCTGGGGAAGACAGGCTCCTTCAGCCTGTGAAGGCGGAGCTGCCACGACTCCCCCACCACCCCTGCTCCGGCCCTGGGAACTTGCCGCCCGGCCGGCAGTGCCCGGCAGAGCCTGGACTCAGCAGGCACTGGGGAGGCTGCCCGTCGGCTGCCCCAGGGAGGGCGCTGGAGAGGCCTGTGCCGGGACTGCTGGAGGGCTACTGTACGTGAAAGGCGTGGTTTACGGGGATCATTAGAGAGAGAAGCACTCGCTTCTGAGCACACTCGCTGCCCCTCCCGGGCAGCCCCTGTCCTGGGGCCATGGGCAGTGGGAAGCCCCGGCCTCCCCTGCCCCAAGCCTGGGGGCACGCTGCGCCTCTGCCCACCCCCCAGTCAAGCCCCGATCCTAGCTCCTCTGGATCCCTCTAGATCTCCTGTCCCAACCCCACTGAGAGGGGACAGGGAGCTGGGCTGGGCATCTCTGTGCTGTGACCACCCCCCCACCAGCCTGCAGGCACCCTGGACACGGTGTGAACC
This sequence comes from Raphicerus campestris, assembly GCA_006410735.1. Taxonomy (NCBI): domain Eukaryota; kingdom Metazoa; phylum Chordata; class Mammalia; order Artiodactyla; family Bovidae; genus Raphicerus; species Raphicerus campestris. The sequence goes on along the minus strand of SJYW01045958.1, from coordinate 129,067 downwards.
CACCTGCCTGGGGAGAAGGCAGCCCTGCGGCACCCGCGGAGGAAGCAGGGGCCACCTCGGCTGACAGGGAGGCGGTGCTGGGCTTCCCCCCAGGGGCCGACTCCCCGGGCCTCCTCCTGAGCTTCTGGCCACCAGCGTAAAGGATGAAAAGAGGCCGCGTGCCTCCCGGCACAGGGGGGCGTCCACGTTGGGGGGGGGGCAACGAGCCACTCAGAACGCAGGTGCCCGAGGGCCACGTGGGCACTAGCTGGGGGAGGCGCGGCCTGACCAACCACACTGCCCAGTGGGACCCCAGGGCTCAGGGAGGCCGTGAGCCGCAGGTGCCCAGGTCTGCCCAGACCAGGCTGGCAGTCCCCAGGATCTGCGCTATCACCTGACCGGCAATACACATACCTGCAGAGGAACCTACAAATCTTCAAATCCATAAACGCTCTCACGGGTCCTGACCCCGCGAAGCAAGCGCACGCCACGGAAAAGTGCTTATGACCACTCCCGGCCCTAGTAACCCGCACAGGAGGAGGAGAGAGATTTGCTGGGCGCCTGGCTTCTCTTGGGGTGGGCTTGCCGTTTTCCCCAAGAAGTGGGTTCCATCAAACCCAGATGCCCGAGACCCTGAGACCAGGCTGCTGAAGCGCGGGGCGGGATGGCCCAGTGTGGGCACCACGCGCCGCTGCCCCTTCCCCTAGTCCCGGTCCCCGCCGGGACGAACCCCACCGGTCGGGCCCGCAGTGACCTTACGCACAGCTCCGGCAGCAGCAGCAGCCCGCTGGCCACTCTGCCCCCACCACCCTGGTCCAGAGCCTGCAGGCTCCGTCCCATCCCTGGGTCATCTCCTTGAGATGGTCCCACCTGAAGAAGCACCCCCGACCCCGGCCACAGGGGCGTCCCCCCGAGGCCCGCCCTCAGAGCCCCCAGCAGCTCTCCGGTCGCTCTGTTCGTGCTCCATCTGCGTGTGTCCCCTGCCCCAGCCTCTGTGGGGCCTGACGCCTTCCCCACTGTGTCTGCCAAGCGCCGAGCCCCGAGGGAGGTAAATGTTGAATGGGGACTGGATCCCAAAACAGCAAACACTTGAGATACAGACGCCTGAGTCTGAACCCCAGCCCGGCTGCCGTGTTGCCACCTTGGTTGAGCTGGTCACGTCGTCCTTCTTGTCCATAAAACGGACAGCGAGACAGCGAGATGAACCGACCATCACTCGGCCTGCTGCAAATCCCAAGAATGAAAGGATGTTTTTAGAAGGCCTGGAGACTGGCCCCACCCCGAAGAGAAGAGCTGTGGCTAACTCCTCCGACGTGTCGACAGGAGTGTCTCGTGGGCACCTAAGTAATCAAATCACACGAGGAGTGGGGGGCGAGGGGAGGATAACCGAACATCAGAGAGGAAGCGGGTCTCAGCCAGCCGTCCCACGGCTCATTCTTGTATCTATGTTTTCTAAAAACCCCCCAGTGAAACACTTCTATTCTTTCATGACTTCTAAAATAGAGTCGAAACCTCCTATAGCCATTATCATAACCACCGCACTATTGAATACCTGCTGTGTGCCGCCAAGCTCTCAAGGTGGGTCTCCTCTCTCACTTTGCAGCCGGAAAACCCAGCCATGCGGGCTGGCAGTGAGGCGAGGCTGGGGCCAGACCCCAGGTGGGCCTGGGCGGGAGCAGGCCGCCTCCCCTGCACCACCACCGGAAAGCCCCCACCCCATTTGCAGGCGTGCACGCGGCCCTTCCCCATCAGGCTTAGGCCTTGCCCTGCTTTTTATTTCCAAGTCAAGTGTGGTTTCCACAGATGCAGGATGAAAGATGAGCCAATAACCCGGAGACTGAGCCAGTCGGTGCGAAATGCAATCACCACAGGGGGGTGGGGAGGGGGCAGGGCAGCGGGTCCAGCCAGACAGATCACGCAGCGGCGCAGGGAGAAGCTGCCCTCCCGGGCTCCCAGAGGCAGCAGTAGGAGCAGAGAGGGCTCGCCCTGAGGGCCAGAGGGCCCCGGCGCGGCAGGAGGGACCCCGGCTCCGGCTGGGACGGCCTGGAGCGGGGCTCTGCTCCTCCGCCCCTTGGCTGCCAGTCTGGGCTCCAAGAACACACGCACGCCTGCAGAGTTCCAGCCCAGGTGAGGGCGCCAACCGGGCACAGTCTGCTCAGCCCGGTGACAGGCCCCAACCGCGGACGCACGGGCGGCCACGGCTTTCGGGGGCTGGAGACTCTGAACTCCTCTTCAAACTGAAGCACAGCTGGTCGACAGTGCTGTGTTCATTTCAGGTACACAGCAGAGGGGTTCAGTCACACACATACACACACACTCCCACACACTCACCCTCACACACGCATTCACACACACAGAGACACACGCATTCACACACACACACACACACGCACTCACACAGACACGCGCACACACACACACACACACTCCCCCACACACACCCTCACACATGCACTCACACACACAGACATACGCATTCACACACACACACACACACGCACTCACACAGACACACACGCACACAGACACACGCATTCACACACGCACACAGACACACAGACACACGCATTCACACACGCACGCACTCACACAGATACACGCACAAACACACTCACACACGCATTCACACACACACACATGCACTCACACAGACACACACACAGACACACACACACAGACACACGCATTCACACAGACACACACATGCACTCATACAGACACACACGCACACACACTCACACACACGCATTCACACACAGACACACATTCACACAGACACACACATTCACACACACACACATTCACACACACACACTCACACACGCATTCACACACATAGAGACACACGCATTCACACACACACATGCACTCACACAGACACACGCGCGCGCACACAGAGACACACACACTCACACTCACTCACACATCTGTTCTCTTTCAGACCCTTTTGTTGCTGCTGCTGTGCCGTCACTGCCGGGCCCGAGTCTGTGCGACCCCGGGGCCTGCAGCACGCCAGGCCTCCCTGTCCTCCACTACCTCCCAGAGCTTGCTCAGATTCACATCCATGGGGTCGGTGATGCCATCCAGCCATCTCATCCTCTGTCGTCCCCCTTCTCCTCCTGCCCTCAGTCTTTCCCAGCATCAGGGTCTTTTCCAGTGAGTCAGCTTTTCGCATCAGGTGGTCAAAGTATTGGAGCTTCCAATGACTATTCAGGACTGATCTCCTTTAGGATGGACTTGCTTGATCTCTGTCCAGTTCAAGGGACTCTCGAAGAGTCTTCTCTAGCACCACAGTTCAGTTCAGTCGCTCACCCGTGTCTGACTCTTTGCAACCCCATGAATCGCAGCACACTAGGCCTCCCTGTCCACAACATTCAGAAAACAAAGATCATGGAATCTGGTCCCATCACTTCATGGGAAATAGATGGGGAAACAGTGGAAACAGTGTCAGATTATTTTGGGGGGCTCCAAAATCACTGGAGATGGTGACTGCAGCCATGAAATTAAAAGACGCTTACTCCTTGGAAGAAAAGTTATGACCAACCTAGATAGCATATTGAAAAGCAGAGACATTACTTTGCCAACAAAGGTCTGTCTAGTCAAGGCTACGGTTTTTCCAGTGGTCATGTATGGATGAGAGAGCTGGACTGTGAAGAAGGCTGAACTGATGCTTTGAACTGTGGTGTTGGAGAAGACTCTTGAGAGTCCCTTGGACTGCAAGGAGATCCAACCAGTCCATCCTAAAGGAGATCAGCCCTGGGACTTCTTTGGAGGGAATGATGCTGAAGCTGAAACTCCAGTACTCCAGCATCACAATTAGCACCAAATCTTCAACCTTCTTTATGGTCCACCTCTCACATTCATAAACAACTCCTGGAAAAACTATAGCTTTGACCGTACAGACCTGTATCAGCAAGGTGACGTCTCTGTTTTTTAATACACTGTCAAGGTTTGTCATAGTTTTCCCTCCAAGGAGCAAGTGTCTTCTGATTTCATGATTGCAGTCACTGGCCACAGTGATTTTGGAGCTCAAGAAAATAAAATGTCACTTTCCCACCTTTTCCCTCCTATTTGCCATGAAGTGAGGGGACTGGATGCCATGATCTTGGCTTTTTAATGCGGAGTTGGGAAGATCCCCTGGCGAAAGGAAAGGCCACCCACTCCAGTATTCTGGTCTGGAGAATTTCACGGACTGGATGGTGCACAGAGTCACCAAGAGTCAGACACCACTGATCGACTTTTAAAGTCAGTTCCTGCTTTATATCATAGTAAGTAAGTAAAGTCACTCAGTCATGTCCAACTCTTTGCGACCCCATGGACTGCAGCCCACCAGGCTCCTCAGTCCATGGGATTCTCCAGGCAAGAATACTGGAGTGGGTTGCCATTTCCTTCTCCAGGGGATCTTCCCAACCCAGGGATCGACTCCGGGTCTCCCGCATTGGAGGCAGACGCGGGACATTATATCGCTTTCATTTTCAAAATTATATATGAGCTGAGTTGTATCTCCTATGATTTTCATATCAAACGGTACAGGGACGGGTCTGTTGAGGGAGAACAGGTCAACACTGAGTTCCGGCTGCCCAGCAAACTGCCAGGGGGTTGATAGCATGCTGGTGCCCAGGCCCCGGGTGGGGAAGCTGGCAAAGCTGGTCTGGGAGGCAGGGGGCAGGGGAGCGCCTGAGAAGCGCCCAGTGCCAGCCTGGGTGAGTTCCCTGTGCTCCTCCAGCCTCAGCTTCCTCGTCTGAAATGAGAATGTCCCAGACACACAGCCGAGCACAAGGACTCGGGGACACGGCGGTCCCTCCTCACGTCCCGCGGACAGCGTACCACGTCTGTGTACCACGTCTGTGTACGGACTCACCGCTCCCCCGGCCTGGGCTCCTCCGCACGGAGCCTGCACACAGGCTCACACCGTGGGCTGCCACGAGATGAGCCACAGGAGGTGAGAGCCTCCCTGCCCTCAGAGGGGCTGCTGGGGGCTCCCCTTCCCCTTCGGCAGCAGTAACTCAGGAACCAGCGGCCAGGCTTACCTGGCTGATCAGTGCAGCTCAGGCGCTCAGTCGTGTCTTTGCGACCCCATGGACCGCAGCACACCAGGCCTCCCCCTGTCCATCACCAACTCCTGGACTTTACTCAAACTCATGTGCGTTGAGTTAGTGACGCCATCCAGCCATCTCATCCTCTGCCGTCCCCTTCTCCTGCCTTCAGTCTTTCCCAGCATCAGGATCTGACCTGGCTGACAGGATAACACAACATCACAGATGCTGGGCCCCATGAAAGCGGCTGTGTTACCCAACCCTGGAGAAGCTTCATGACTCCCAGGCGCTGTTTCCTACAGCACAGAATGCCCCACTGGGGGGCTGTCAGGGGAGGGGAGAGAGGGAGAGGCTGTGGCCTTGCCCGAGAAGGAGACGGAGAGCGACAACCCCTCCCCGCAGCGGGCTCACGTGTCTGATTCTCTGCAATCCCATGGGCTGTGGCCCGCCAGACTCCTCTGTCCGTGGGATTCCCCAGGCAAGAAGACTGGAGTGGGTTGCCATTTCCTTCTCCAGGGAATTGTCCCAACCCGGGGATCGAACCTGCGTCTCTAGCGTCTCCTGCACTGGCAGATGGGTCCTCCTTACCAGCTGAGCCACCTGGGAAGCCCCCATATGACATTTGATCTTAGCCAAAAAGCTGAGAAGGGTCAATTAAACAGGAGCAAAGGGGAGCCACCTCCCCAAGAGAGCTCTTGAGGCTTCATTACCCTGTTACCTTCCCCACCATCTGATCAGAAAGAAAATCCAGAAGCTGAGTGGCTTTGAGACCCCATCCTAGCTCTGCCCACCCCTCCCCACACCTGGACTCCTCTGGGGTGGTCTGTCTGCCTGTTTGGTGAAACTCCAGGGTGCTGCTTTTGCAGGAGGAAAGCACGTCCCCAGAAGAGCCCCGCCTTCTGTCTCCCGGAGACCCCTCTCTCCCAGACCCGGGTGGAACCAGAAACTGGGATGAGGGCCACTGAGGCCCATTCCCGCTGCCCTGGCAGTCAGGCCACCTTCGGCCCAGGAGCCCTCCCAGCCTCAGAAGCAGCGGCTCCGGGCCCCAAGCGGGGACCCAGGGGTGAACACCACAGGCCCTGCTCCGGGGCAGCTGGCTTCTGAGCAGGGTGTCCCACCTGGACCCGCCCCAGTGCTGACTGCGTCTGGAACAGGGGAAGGGAGCTTTCTCGTCGTTAGGTTTGGGTAAAGAAATGCACCCTTCTGAGATCCGGGACGCGTTCGTGCGGCTGCGTAAGGGTCCAGATCTAGCCCCGGCCAGGACCCGCATGCCCCGCCCGCCCCGCCCGTGCCCTTTACGGTCAGGCCGCCCCACCNTGCAGTAACAGCCGCCTGCGAGGGCGCAGCGGCAGGGCAGCCACAAATCCCCCACCCTTCGCCCTCTCCTCTATTTACACCGGGCACACAGTAGCAATTCAATCTGAAAAAGTGCCGTGTTTTCGGAGGCGTGCAGCCCGAGAAATTGATGTTTGTCTTAATCAATCTTGTAAGAGCCTGCGGGGCTCAGAGAGGTGCGACAGCAGAGAATTCTTCTATTGATTAATTGGCCTCCGAGTGGGGAGGGGAGCGGGGAATCGAGTACTCCAAGCGCCTGAGAGCTTTGCAGAGGGGCGGGGTCCTGTCCTCCCCCATCCCTGCCCAGCCCGAGGAGCATCTGGGGGGCCTGGGCTCGGGGCCCCTCTCACTGCCTCCAGCACCAGCTGGGGGCCAGGACTCCTGACTCCCTGGAGGACTTTGGAGTGACCCCTTCCTGCCTGAGAAGGCTGGACCGGAGCACATCTCTGCCACACACTGCCTGCCTCCTCCACTGCCCACTTGGCTGGGTCTGACCCCGCCGGAGGTCCAGGCCACCACGCCAAGGCGTCGGCACGTGGTCCCATGTCCGGCGCCAACAGGGCCTCCACTCAGCACCCCTCACCAGAAAGCCTCTGGGCTGGCCTGGAGCTGCCCATCTGCTGTCTGGGCTGGAAGGAAAGAGGCAGGCACTCGGGACTCAGAGTCAGTCCGCGCCCATTCGAGATGGCCGGCCGTAAATCCGGAAGGCGTACCTTCTGGGTCCAGCGATCCAAGGCCCAGGCCCTCTGATGTTCCAGAAGCATCAGTTGACCCCTGGGGCCCAGGAGAACCAGGAAGCGGCAGGTGGGACGTGCAGGGAAGTGACCAGACACTCTGTAGGGCTGATACAGACACCGAGTCTGCCTGCCTCTCACTGATGGGGAGGGCCGCAGACCCATCTTACAGAAGAGAAGACTGAGGCTGGAGAAGGCATGCCAGGACTGGAAAGCGGTCTCAGGACCCCAGGGCCAGGGCTCTGTTCTGAGGCCGCTGGTCCCCAGGAGTCCAGGGCCACAAGGGCCTCCTCATCACCCAGGGAAACCGTGGGGACACGGCAGGTGGGCCCACTCCAGGGCCTCCCAGGGAGTTAGGCCATCTGACCGTCCCAGGTGGAAATTTGTTCAGGAGGCAGGGTATGTGTCCCAGCAGGCCCATCACGAGACCATGACTTCATCCCTTCCTGCCCAGGCTGGGGCCTCGAGGGCATCACTCCCATGGAAACAGCCAGAGTGGAGAGCGCGCTCGACGCCCACCTCTGTCATCACCAGCACCCACCGTATGCCAGCCACTCTGTTCTCACCTCTGATGAGCCTAGCCTGGAGGCATCTGCCCCGTGTCTCCCGGAGGCAAAACCACAGCTGAGCAGCAAGAGGCTGTCTGCCTCCTGAACCATCATCCCCAGGTCTCAGCTTCCCCATCTGTGAATTGGGCGTGGAGAGAAACCCAGGCAGTGGCCACCACCCAGGGCACTGTGCTGGAAAGCCTGTTGGCCGGGATAGGCTTTGTCTGGAGCAAACGCGGCCTCGGCCCCACTTGATGCAAGTGCTGGAAAGGGCGCAAGCACCCGTCCTCGCGTGCCTGTGGGGAGCCCCCGGGAGCTGGGGGAAGCCTGGATGCCTTCACTCCCATGTGCTGCGCTCAGTCAACCCTCCCCTGGCTGGCTGCCTCCCCCTCCAGGGGTGCCCCCATGACTCGAGAGGGCTCAGGGCTCAGGGAAGAGCCAGGCCATGCCATGCTCTCTGCTGAAAAAAAAGTATATTTTTAAAGCCGGTCAAAGGGCATTTTTAAAAACTTGCTAATTGGGTGAGTCTTGCCACATCTCCCTACACAGGCTCGCACGCACACACTCATTCACATATCTCTGATTTTCCCACAAACAAACAAAGTGTAATCTCTGTTACTGCACAGAATGTCCTGTTTAGGTTGACGTGAGCCAAGAGGGATGACCCCAGACTGTCCCACCACGAAATGCACTTCCAGGAAGAGCCTGATGACACGGGGGCGTCCTCCCACTTGCCGAAAGCCCCCAGTAACCAACCACTACGGAGGAGAGAGCCACTGAGTGGGTCCAAAAACACTGACGTTCAAATGCAAAAGACAAGTTATAGACAAACTCAAAGGCCAAAGGGAAACGAAACTGGAGACATGCTTTCTGCGTGTGCAGCCGGAAAGGGCTCTCTGTTATTAGCACAGAAGAGTTCCCAGGGACGTCCCTGGCGGTCCAGTGGTCAAGACTCTGCGCTTCCAATGCAGAGGGCAGAGGTTCAGTCCCTGGTCAGGGAACTAGGATCCCACATGCCTCCCAGCACGGCCGAAAAATAAGTAAATACAAAACCAAAAGGCACACTCCAGTTCATTTTTTAAAAATTGAAAGAAAAAAAGGGAAGACAATGATCCCATCAGGGAAACATGGGCAAAGGACCTGAATACCTGTCCACCTGCAGCCAAGAAGCATCTCAAGCTGTTAAGTTCACAAAGACACTAAAGAAGACGTCTCTTTACCCTCCCGGATCGGCATGACTGTTTTGTTAACACCCAATACTGATAAGATGGAGGGAAAAGGCGCTCCACTTTCCTCTTCATGGTCCTGGAAGGAAACGGGGCAATTTTCACACACACACACACATCCACACACACCATCACACGCACGCACACCGTCTCACACACATGCTCACTGTCACGTGTGGGCACTTGCTGACTCACTTCTGGCTCGCTCCACTGGAGTGGGTCCTTGGGCTATTTGAATGAATTCTGGCCTTTGTTACAGCAAAAACAGTCAAATCAAGGGCTGGGGCAGCGGCAGATAAATTATGGTGTTTTTATATAATGTGAGAGTGANATTTCCACACACACACACACCCACACACACCATCACACGCACGCACACCGTCTCACACACATGCTCACTGTCACGTGTGGGCACCTGCTGACTCACTTCTGGCTCGCTCCACTGGAGTGGGTCCTTGGGCTATTTGAATGAATTCCGGCCTTTGTTACAGCAAAAACAGTCAAATCAAGGGCTGGGGCAGCGGCAGATAAATTATGGTGTTTTTATATAATGTGAGAGTGATGACGGGTTAGTCGCTCAGCCGTGTCCGTCTCTCTGCGACGCCGTGGACTGTAGCCCGCCAGGCTCCTCTCTCCATGGGATTCTCCAGGCTAGAATACTGGAGTGGGTTGCCACGCCCTCCAGGATCTTCCCGACCCGGGATCGATCCCACATCTCCTGCACTGGCAGGATTCTCTACTGCAAAGCCACGAGGGAAGCCCGTCTAATGTGATACCTCGTGGTTATTTAAAGGCCTGTGGCAGAGCTCATCGTGGATGCGAGGAACACAAGACGGACATTGCAGAGCGGCACGATCCTAACGAAGTGCAGTGCAGATACGCCACACACACACACACACCCACCCCCAAACACCACACACACACCAAAACACACACACACACACACCCAAACACCACACAAACACACACACACACACACACACACACACACACACCCACACACACATACACCATATATACACACCACACACACACATATACACAACCACCACACCCCCACACCCACACCACACCCAACACACACACACACACACACACACACACACACACACACACACACACACGGGAAAGGTGCAAACACCTGCGCCACAGGCCGTGCTCTCTGGGTGGCAAAATCGATTTTCTCTCCTCACTTTTCTCTTCTTTCGGTTCTATCTCTTGCACACTGAACCTGAGTTTTTTCCCACAACCAAACTCCAAACCCGCCTCTTTCCAAAGCTCTCCACGGAACCCAGGAAGGAGCCGCGGAAGGTCCCCCGGCCTGCAGCCGGCCGCTTGAACTCCAGCCGGTCGCTGGCCTCGGACAGCACCTGGGGAGGGGTGACACCTGATCCACTGCCTGGGGTCTCTGAGGGTGAAACCGGAGTGTGACTTGGTCTCCCGGAGCGGAGGCCGTGTCGCCGGCTCAGTTACAGGCGGCAGACTCTGAAACCTCCTGGTGACCAAGCGACCGGCAGACAGCGAGGGCCCGGGGCTGGGCTGCACGCGCCAGCCCGCCACGCGGCCGGCCCGCGGGAGGCGGGGCAGGGCTCCCTGGGCACGCGGGTCGGGCCGAGGGCAGCGACAGGACCCCGGATGCGCAGAACAGAGGGGCCGCGGGACCAGCAGAGCGGCGGGAGGACACTGTTCCGGGTGCCACCGAGCCGTGAAGCGGGGGCACCGCGGCAGGAGGTGGCCTGACGGGGCGGCCGTCAGCAGGCGGACCCCGCAGGAGCAACATGGG
>SJYW01045958.1:93478-116650 GCA_006410735.1 Raphicerus campestris | reverse complement strand
GGGGGCAGCAGCTCCCGACTCCCCACTCCAGCCTCGGCCTCTGTCTGCCTGGCAAGCTCACCGCACCGCAGGGCCTTGGCACGTGCCGGCCAGGGTCTGGATCCGCTCTCTCCAGGAACCTGATGTCTGGCTCCGCCCTCACCTCCAGATGGAAGCTGAACCCCGAGATGCCTTCCCCGACCTCCCTACTGAAGTCGGCCACTGACACCGCCTGTCCCGTGTCCCTGCCTCCTCTGTCCCCGTGTAATGACAGGCCTCCTCCTAGAAGGAGGAGGTGGGTGCACCCACCCACGCCAGATGTCCACTCACCCCGAGAGCTCCCAGCTGAGGGCCCATCCGTGCCTCCCATCCCGAGGTGCACCCTCACTCCCACAGAAATGCTTGCCACGCTCAGGACCACGCCTCCTGGGCACACATCCGGTGGGGTCACCCCCTCCTACAGACAAGTGCCCAGCCATGTTCAGTCCATGCTGGCGGCCGCGGTCAGCCCAGGGCCGCGTGTTCGGGTCCCCCGGGCCCACTCTGGCCACCAGCCCGGAATGGAAGGAGAGAACTGGGCCCAGCATCCCAAGGTCATGGGCCAAGTGCGGAGGATGCTGCTTCCCAGTTGAGCAGAGGCAACACCGAGGTTACTCCGGGCTAAATAAACAAGAGGACAGGGCAGAAGGGACGCATGGACACAGCACGTCAGCCGGCCGACCAGCGGGCACAGCAGCCGGGCCTGCAGGGACGTGCGCCGCTGTGGGGTTCACTCTGGCCAAGGGGCTGCGGGCTGGGGGAGCTGCCTGCCTGCAAGGACAAGGCCCATGGTAACCCCTCGGGGCCAAGGGGCGCTGGGGGAGGCCTTCCTGGCCCTGGTCCCTCCTGTGCTGCCCTCAGATCGGAAGATGGACCCTTGGGTGACGTCTGCCCTCTTCTCCAGGTGTGGCCTTTTGGAGGGGCTGCGGGGCCATTCTGCCCCCCAGTTGGCCTGGGGGAGGTGGGGCCGGGGGCCAGGCTGCCCACACAGCCCCTCCAGCCTACACGTGTCCTTCTGGGCCTGACAGAAAGCACAAAATGAACCCAGATTCTGCAGAGCTTTGCACCCCTGGAACCAGAAACACAGCTGCATTCTTCTGGGAAACAGGCTTGTCTCAGAGTCTGAAAGGCCTATGACACCAGACGCCCAGCGGGAACCTTGCGGTCTCAGAGATGCAGGAGACGCTTCCCCAAGGTCTAGAGGGGACAGCACAGGGCCAGAGCCCAGGCCCAGACCCCCGCGGAGGAGCCGCTTCCCCAAGGTCTAGAGGGACAGCACAGGGCCAGAGCCCAGGCCCAGACCCCCGCGGAGGAGCCACTTCCCTGGAGGGTCCGGGCTCTGCTCAGCCCCACCCGGCCTTCAAGAGGGGCCCATCCACAGACGCAGAAACAGGCTGGAGTGGGCAGTGGGCTGACTGACGGCCCCACAGAGATGTGTCCCTGGAATCCTGGGCACATAGGCAACCTTATCAGGGGAAAGGGTCTTGGCAGATGTAATTACGCTGAGGATCTCAAAATGAATCGTCCTGGATTTCCAGGGAGATGAGGGGAGGGAGGGGGGCTACAACCAGTGACTGGCGTCCTTATGAGAGACAAGAGGAGGGGCCACGTGGAAACGGAGAGGAGATGCGGCCACAAGCCAAGGCCACCTGCAGCCGCCAGCAGCTGGAAGAGGTGGGAAGGACGCTGCCCAGGAGCCCCCGGAGGAACCATGCCCCATGACACCCGGATCTCAGACCTCAGGCCTCCAGGACCAGGAAAGGGTAGGCTTCGTGGTGTTCAGGGCCCTGGTCTGTGGGGCCTTGTTACAGCAGCTGCCGGAGCCCAGGCAGACAGCTTCGCTTGCCTCTGAGGACAAAACGGAGATTCAGGCCGGTGGGTGGGACCCCAGAGTCTGAGCTGAAGGCAGACATGCGCCACCCTGGACAGACAGCCCCAGAGAGAAGGACTGGGCCCTCCTGCCTTTACTTAGGTTGGGAACATTCTCCAGCGTCCGGCCCAGCTAAGCGGGAGGTACCCAGGGACCACCTCCCTATCTGTGCAGTGAGCCCAGGGGCCCAGTGTGGCTCTCGTAGCCTCTGCGGGCAGCAGGCTGAGTGTGGAGCCTGCGGGGAACCAGGGACGTGACCAGGCCGAGGCTCAGAGAGGCCAGAAATAGCAGAGGCCGCTGGGGCAAGGGCGGGGTCGTTGGGTCAGGGCAGGAAGCTTCAGGGAGCCAGGCTGGGGCCAGCAGCATCCGGGTGCCCCCCACCACCGCCCTCCACCCCAGCCCCCGTGGGACCTTCTCAGTCACGCCTGCTTCTGGGGCTAAGCCCTCACTGTCCACATGAAGTCCAGGCTGGGGCACATGACCCCAAGGATGACCCCCACCCCTGCTCCACCGCGGCCCCCTGCGGCGCTTGCTTCCTCATCCTCAAAGGGGAGGACACCCTGACCTCGGAGTTCTGGGAAGGACACCCGACCTCGGGGTTCTGGGGAGGACACCCCGACCTCGGGATTCTGGGGAGGCCCAAGATGGCACGGAGCCGGCCCCGTGCGTGGACACTGACGTTTCTGCCCCAGGCTGGGCGGAGAGAGATGCCGGATGTGGGGTGAGGCGACAGCAGTGACCCTCCCGACCTGCGTCACCCGGGGCAGCCCCAGCAAGACACCTCATGCTCATCACCCCCAGGGGACCCCAGCCCCCTCCAAGCCAGGCACAGTGGTGGCCCAAGCCCGGGCCCTGCCATCCAGCGCACGTACCCAGAGCTGCGAGTCCAAATTCTTGACGTTCGCTGCTCTCCAGCACAGCACCTCCCACGTCTGGGGCCAGTGGGCTCCACTGGGGGGAGCGGGCTCTGGGCCAGCCCTTCCCCCGGAGACACACGGACAGAGCTCCTACCAGTCTCCTCAAGCGCAGCACCTGGAGCCCTGGACAAGGACGGACGGACGGACGGGGCAGGGGCTGCGAGAGCCGGGAGGAGCACTGAGGTGGAGGGGCCTCTCTTCCCAATGCAGGCCAGCCTTGCATCCCATCCAACGACCGCGGTGACCCAGGGGCCCCGTCCCCTACGCTGCCCACTTATGCCCTGAGAATCCCACCCAGCCCCCGGCCCCTCCCCCTGAGGCCTCTGCAGCCGCCCAGGCTCCATCTCTAGGTCTTCCTGAGCACGGCTCCTCCCCCCGGTCCTGCCAGGCCCTGCTGCTTCCTGCCCCAGGGCCTTTGCACAGGCTGTGTCTTCTTCCCAGGGCCCTTTCCTTCTTTCCTGGGCAAACTCTGACCCCAACTCCAGGTCTTGTCCTTCCCTGCTCGCTCCCTAGACAAGTTCCCTCAGCCCCTGAGGCTGTCCTGACCCTAACCCAGGAATCATCTGTTCACTGCCAGCTCCCTGGCTGCCACCCAGGCCTGGAGCTCCAAGAGTGTAGGGCCACATGTCTTTGAGGAATGTCTTCTTGCGGGGCTGGGTCAGGGAAGACACACAGGGGATCTTCAGCAAGCATCCACCTACAGCTGAGAAGAGAGGTTAGAGAGGGGATGGTCTCACCCTGAATCACCTACAGGACAGGGCTGGACTTTCCGGGGCAACTCCCCTGGAGTCCNAGATGCCGGATGTGGGGTGAGGCGACAGCAGTGACCCTCCCGACCTGCGTCACCCGGGGCAGCCCCAGCAAGACACCTCATGCTCATCACCCCCAGGGGACCCCAGCCCCCTCCAAGCCAGGCACAGTGGTGGCCCAAGCCCGGGCCCTGCCATCCAGCGCACGTACCCAGAGCTGCGAGTCCAAATTCTCGACGTTCGCTGCTCTCCAGCACAGCACCTCCCACGTCTGGGGCCAGTGGGCTCCACTGGGGGGAGCGGGCTCTGGGCCAGCCCTTCCCCCGGAGACACACGGACAGAGCTCCTACCAGTCTCCTCAAGCGCAGCACCTGGAGCCCTGGACAAGGACGGACGGACGGACGGGGCAGGGGCTGCGAGAGCCGGGAGGAGCACTGAGGTGGAGGGGCCTCTCTTCCCAATGCAGGCCAGCCTTGCATCCCATCCAACGACCGCGGTGACCCAGGGGCCCCGTCCCCTACGCTGCCCACTTATGCCCTGAGAATCCCACCCAGCCCCCGGCCCCTCCCCCTGAGGCCTCTGCAGCCGCCCAGGCTCCATCTCTAGGTCTTCCTGAGCACGGCTCCTCCCCCCGGTCCTGCCAGGCCCTGCTGCTTCCTGCCCCAGGGCCTTTGCACAGGCTGTGTCTTCTTCCCAGGGCCCTTTCCTTCTTTCCTGGGCAAACTCTGACCCCAACTCCAGGTCTTGTCCTTCCCTGCTCGCTCCCTAGACAAGTTCCCTCAGCCCCTGAGGCTGTCCTGACCCTAACCCAGGAATCATCTGTTCACTGCCAGCTCCCTGGCTGCCACCCAGGCCTGGAGCTCCAAGAGTGTAGGGCCACATGTCTTTGAGGAATGTCTTCTTGCGGGGCTGGGTCAGGGAAGACACACAGGGGATCTTCAGCAAGCATCCACCTACAGCTGAGAAGAGAGGTTAGAGAGGGGATGGTCTCACCCTGAATCACCTACAGGACAGGGCTGGACTTTCCGGGGCAACTCCCCTGGAGTCCCAGCATGACGCCCGTCCTCGCTGGCCTGCCCAGGGGTGGACCTGAGGGCAGGAGAGGCCAGTCCACTCATGCCACTGGAGCCCTCGGGCAGCTCCCCGACCGGGCAGCTTTTCTCAAAGTGCGTGTGTGCAGCTATAGGCCCACGGGCGCTGCAAGCACCACGGGGCCGCGCCAGGGCGTGGGGGTCTGGGAAATGCAGGTGGGTGAAGCGTTAGTCGCTCAGTCGTGTCCGACTCTGCAACCCCATGACCTGTAGCCCGCCAGGTTCCGCTGTCCATGGAGTTCTCCCGGCAAGAATACTGGAGTGGGTTGCCATGCCCTTCTCCAGGGAGACCCGGGTTCGATCCCTGGGTTGGGAAGATCCCTTGGAGAAGGAAATGGCAATCCACTCCAGTACTATTGCCTGGAAAATCCCATGGACAGAGGAGCCTGGTAGGCTACTGTCCATGGGGTCGCAAAGAGTCGGACACGACTGAGCGACTTCACGTTCACGTTTTCCAGGGAAACTTCCCGACCCAGGGATTGAGCCTGGGTCTGCCACATTACAGGCAGTCTCTACTGGGTGGGTGAAGGGGGAGCGGAATTCTTTCCCACAGGACTTAGAGCTTTTAGGCCTTCTGCTCACGGGACCGGGGGGAGAACCGTAAGCAGAGCTTCACACAGGGGTGTTTCTGAACCCCCGTGGAGGGCCGCCTTGGTTCCCTGGCAGACGGCAGAGGCTCACCTGGGCTGTGCAGTTATCCAAGCATGGTAGTCACTCAGTCGTGTCTGGTTCTGCGAGCCCCTGGCCTGTACGCAATCCACCAGGCTCCTCTGCCCCTGGCATTCTCCTGGCAAGAATACTGCAGTGAGTAGCCACTCCCTTTTCCAGGAGATCTTCCCGACTCAGGGATTGAACCCGGGTCTCCTGCATTGCCAGCGGATTCTCTATCATCTGAGCCACCAGGGAAGCCCAAAACTGCCTTCAAACCCCTGAATCTCAGCTTTCTCCTCTGTCAACNGGGATTGAACCCGGGTCTCTTGCATTGCCAGCGGATTCTCTATCATCTGAGCCACCAGGGAAGCCCAAAACTGCCTTCAAATCCCTGAATCTCAGCTTTCTCCTCTGTCAACCGGAGAGAGCAAAGCCCAGGTCCCAGGGCAGAAAGCCTCCATGTAGCCCCTGGTCGCAGCTGCATGCAGAGGCAAGGGCAACTTCGATGGGCCTGAGAAGGAGAGCGGCAGGGAGCAGGTACCCGGCCCCCACCCCCCACGCCTGGCTCAGCCTTGCTCTGTCTGGCAGCCTTTTTTAAAAAACTAAATTCTTTCCAGTCTCACTTATAGGGTGAGTTTCAGTGCCCTCACGCAAAGGGTGTGTAGATGTTTCATCAATCCGAGTCCCCCCCAAATCCCTGCCAAACTGGACCCACCAGGGCCAAGAATGAGGAGGGCTGTTCCCCTCCCAGGCTCCGGGGCCACAGCCCTGCAGCCTTTGGGGAGGAGCCGGGTCCCCAGCCAGGGCCGCGGGGGGCAGCCGCGGGGCCTGGGGNTGCAACTCGTCAGCACACTGGCCATGTTTAAAGCCACGAGGCTGGTAAGGCCACTTAGGAGGAGAGCGTGGACAGAGGCAAGTGAGGCCTGAGGCCTGGCGGGGCCGTCCCCGCTCTCTCTTGGGCAGTCAGTCTGCCCCCCAACCAGCCCCTGCTCTCTGGCCCTCCTACCATCTCCCAAAGGCCTCACCTCAACCCTCCCTACTCGCCTGCACCCCAACCTGTTGATGAACAGGTCTAATGTCAGGAAAACACATGTGACCTTGAAACAGGCCAAATAAGATGGCCAGGGGCCCACTCCAGAGTGCCAGGCAGAGGTCCCCACTGTGGCCTAAGGGCCGCNGGCCTCACCTCAACCCTCCCTACTCGCCTGCACCCCAACCTGTTGATGAACAGGTCTAATGTCAGGAAAACACATGTGACCTTGAAACAGGCCAAATAAGATGGCCAGGGGCCCACTCCAGAGTGCCAGGCAGAGGTCCCCACTGTGGCCTAAGGGCCGCTTCACAACCGCCATCGCAGGCTGTCCACAGACCCTTATCCTCAGAAACGTCAAACTGTGCCCCGTGGGATGTCCATCACTGGTGTCCTATGGATTTTCACCGTTTGAATCCCTCTGCAAATCCATTTCCTGTTGCCTGTGTAGAAATCTCCTTTGAACCCGCCGTCACATCTTACAGGCTTCCTCACTGACTGAAGTGAACCTCCGTGGAGTGTGCACAGGCCGTCGCCGTCTGCCTTCCTGCCGTTCCTGATCCCAACGCTCCACCCCTGCCCCTCCCACTCCAGTAACATCTACACGTTAAGAAAGCTAAGTGCTTCTTTAGGAACAAAATTACAAGACAGGAAATTCTTTATTTTCAAAAAGAGAACGCATTTTTACATAAATCTACAACAGAGAATTCAAATGTAGAAAAAATAAACTATATTCAAGGACACGGCACTCTGCACACATGCCCCTGCCCCGGGGCGAGTCCGACACCAGAACCAACAAAACCCAAAGAGCCTCAACCTTGGTCCAGGGAAAACCAAGGCCACCACCGCCCAGATGCTCAGGCGCTGCAGGCTCAGGGGTCCCTGCGCGGGAGCAGTTTATTCCTACGACAGCCAAGCCATCGGCATTTCTGCTTCTGAAGGGGAGGCTGGGGGAGAGTAGCAGGGTGGTCCCGACGCCTGTGACTGTCCTTGATGCCACAGCAGCCGCTGGGCGGCGGCCTCCTGCTTCCCCACCTGCAGAGCTCCCTGGAGGCCAGAGACTGGCCTCATCACTGGACCCAAGCAGGGGACACACGTCCACCACAGAGGCCTCAGGATGCCACTGCAGGGAGGGGCCCCCGTGAACGGCAGCAGCTCCCTGACCGCGCTGCCCTGCAGTCAGCGCCCCCAACTCCCACGGGCCCGCTGGCAGGGAGAGGCCCCTGATCAGAGCCCAGGTGGGCAAGGCAGGTGGATGACACCATCTCCCTGTGAGAAGCCAGCTCCCGAGCCCACCTGTCNCTGCTTTTATGAATATATTAGAACAGGAAGACCTTTTTTTATTTTTTCCCCCTTTTCCTGAAGCAGTCTTTTTTCTTCATGCTGCAATAAGTAGCAGTTTAGGATGGGCTTCCTCATGCCTCCGTATTGGATGCGGCCGCCTGCGGCAGTGGGAACTATCAGTCAGTTAGTCACCATAAGTAAAAGGCTGCTTCTGTGCAGGGCTTTAAATATGGACCCCGAAGAGCTAGGGTTGTGTTGTATGAAAGGAGAGAAGGTTAGCACTCCCCTTGACAAGGATGGAAGAGGCTCTCGGGCCTGACAACACGCATACGGTTAAGGCATTGCCACCTACTTCGTGGCATCTAACCACTGTTTTTGTTTGGTTTGCGCGGTTCTTGGTTGTGCACACGGGCGGGTGGTGCGCGTGGGTACGCAGCCTGTGCGACACGCGACCGCACCGCGACAGTGCAGGCAGGGCGTGTGACACGAGGCTGTGGTACACGTGTGTGCCCCGGGAACCAGCACCTGTGCGACTCCACTCCCACCGCTCTTGGAGCTGCTTGGCTTTTTTTCATAACACAAAGTGGCCACGGCTCTCGTGTACCTGGAGCAGGCGTGTCCCACCTCATCCCCACGCAGCCACAGAGTCGGGGGCACGGCCAGGGACGGACACCGGGCATCAGGACCCCCAGGCGGCTTCCGCTGCCCGTCTGAGTGCAGGCGCAGGGGCGGGGAGGCGAGGCAGCAGGCCCGGCTGGTCAGAGGGCGTCCTGCAGGCGGCTGTGGTTGGCGACTGTGGTGGCTTCTCTGTGGCTCCACTCGTAAACGCAATGTGGGAGTCCTGGGTTTGATTCCTGGGTTGGAAGATCCCGCGGAGAAGGGAACGGCTACCCAGTGCAGTATTCTGGCCTGGAGAATTCCATGGACTGTATAGTCCAGGCGGCCGCAAAGAGCCGGACGCCACTTTCCCTTTCACTTCAGCATCACAGACATTCAACGGAACAAATAGTAACCGAGCAGCCCCGCTCTGTGGGGAGCGGTCCAGGCAGGAGAGGACGCCAGCCCCAGGAGCTCACATCCTAGACCATTCCAGAGCCGTAATGGACCGGGCGACAGTGGTCGGGAAGGTGGGGCCCAAGACACGGGGATCAGGACTGAAGGGAGGGAGTGAGGCACCATGGGGCCTGCTGGGAGGACAGTCCAGACCAGGAGAGCAAGTGCAGGGGCTCTGGGCACCCAGCCAGTGCAGCTGCAGGGTGGGGTCAGAGGGCAAGGGCTACTGGCCAGGGTAGCGGGAGCAGCAGAGGGTGTCCCACAGCAGAGGGTTTCCCACAGCTGAGGGACAGGGCCTGGCGGCTCGGAGGGCAGGGTGGGGGAAGGCCGGGGGCTGGTCCAGGTCACGAGAAGTGGTCACTTGGAACACGTATGAGGCGAAGGTGGTGCGCAGGAGGAGCAGGTTTGGGGAGCTGGGGGGCTGCAACTCAGCCTGGACTCCAGGAAGCAGTTCTGGCCTGTGGATCTGACACTGCAACTCGTCAGCACACTGGCCATGTTTAAAGCCACGAGGCTGGTAAGGCCACTTAGGAGGAGAGCGTGGACAGAGGCAAGTGAGGCCTGAGGCCTGGCGGGGCCATCCCCGCTCTCTCTTGGGCAGTCAGTCTGCCCCCCAACCAGCCCCTGCTCTCTGGCCCTCCTACCATCTCCCAAAGGCCTCACCTCAACCCTCCCTACTCGCCTGCACCCCAACCTGTTGATGAACAGGTCTAATGTCAGGAAAACCCATGTGACCTTGAAACAGGCCAAATAAGATGGCCAGGGGTCCACTCCAGAGTGCCAGGCAGAGGTCCCCACTGTGGCCTAGGGCCGTTTCACAACCGCCATCGCAGGCTGTCCACAGACCCTTATCCTCAGAAACGTCAAACTGTGCCCCGTGGGATGTCCATCACTGGTGTCCTATGGATTTTCACCAGGTTTGAATCCCTCTGCAAATCCATTTCCTGTTGCCTGTGTAGAAATCTCCTTTGAACCCGTCGTCACATCTTACAGGCTTCCCCACTGACTGAAGTGAAACTCCGTGGAGTGTGCACAGGCCGTCGCCGTCTGCCTTCCTGGCGTTCCTGATCCCAACGCTCCACCCCTGCCCCTCCCACTCCAGTAACATCTACACGTTAAGAAAGCTAAGTGCTTCTTTAGGAACAAAATTACAAGACAGGAAATTCTTTATTTTCAAAAAGAGAACGCATTTTTACATAAATCTACAACAGAGAATTCAAATGTAGAAAAAATAAACTATATTCAAGGACACGGCACTCTGCACACATGCCCCTGCCCCGGGGCGAGTCCGACACCAGAACCAACAAAACCCAAAGAGCCTCAACCTTGGTCCAGGGAAAACCAAGGCCGCCACCGCCACGCGGCCTCAGCGTCTCCCGCCCAGATGCTCAGGCGCTGCAGGCTCAGGGGTCCCTGCGCGGGAGCAGTTTATTCCTACGACAGCCAAGCCATCGGCATTTCTGCTTCTGAAGGGGAGGCTGGGGGAGAGTAGCAGGGTGGTCCCGACGCCTGTGACTGTCCTTGATGCCACAGCAGCCGCTGGGCGGCGGCCTCCTGCTTCCCCACCTGCAGAGCTCCCTGGAGGCCAGAGACTGGCCTCATCACTAGACCCAAGCAGGGGACACACGTCCACCACAGAGGCCTCACAGCAGCTCCCTGACCGCGCTGCCCTGCAGTCAGCGCCCCCAACTCCCACGGGCCCGCTGGCAGGGAGAGGCCCCTGATCAGAGCCCAGGTGGGCAAGGCAGGTGGATGACACCATCTCCCTGTGAGAAGCCAGCTCCCGAGCCCACCTGTCCTGAGGCTGGTGGCGGGGGGACGAGACTAGGACTGCCTGCCCCTGCCCTTGCCGGCGTCTGCCATGGACCACAAGACATCGCAGGGGCCTGGGCGTCTCTGCAACGAGGAACCCTACCGCCTGCTGGCAGCCCAACTACATGCTGTGAGCTGGTAGGGCACAGCTAGTCCTCTGTGGTCCTGGGCTCCACAGGATGGGGAGTGGACACATCATTCAGGGGATCTGCCAAAAATCCTTTCAACCTCCTGCTGGCTCTGAGACTTCTCATCAAAGAGCCACGCGGAGAAGAGTGCCAGGCGAGAGCTCGGCTGCCTTTAGCACAGCCCGGCTGCTGCTTGTCATGTGACCAGACGTGGGACCAACGGAAGCACTGAGGGTGGTCCCCATGCCAGCATCACGGGGGCAACGACCCCCGAGCACAGGCTTTTCCATGGACATCACGCAGTGAGCACTCTGTGCTCCCCAGACAGACTCAGGACACGTGGCCACAGGCCAGACACTGTCACCAGAGTGTCACTGAACACCCGGGGGACGGCCCTCCGAGGCTGGCAGCCAGAACCTGTGGTGGTGACGGTCACAGCGCTGGTGCCGGGTGATCAAACCACAAAAATGGTACAGAATAGTTACCGGAAAAAAACACAACTCGTGATAAATTGAACTTCACCTTTTTGTAATAAAAAATTAAAAATTTCTGTGGACTCTTTGAACACAATATTTCTGTGGACTCTGAACACAATACAGACTAGGAACTCTTCCCCGGACGGTGAGAAAGGAATTGGCAAAAACATCACCAGCAACTTCCAGACCCTCAAGTGGGAGACGCACCCCAGCCAAGTTTCTTCAGAGGCAGCTCAGGCCCAAGCCCCACCTGTCCCCGGGCCTGGACCGGGAGCCCCTCCAAGAGCCGCGTGCCCGCCAGTCCGGGTGGACTTCCGGCAGCGCCCGGCACCTCGGGCCTAGCAGTCGCTCTTCCAGAGCTTGATGGTCTTGTCGTTCTCCAGAGCGGCCGAGGCGATGATGTTCTCCGTCGGGTGGCACGCCGTCGAGATAACGACGTCTGCAAACAGATGGTCGACGTCAGTTCCACTCTTGGGCCCGGCCCTCCCCACGGAGCCGCCCACCGTGTGCTCAGCACACAGAGCCAGGGTTCAGGGCAGGACAGCAGGGGGCCCGCCCAGACCCCGGCGAGGCAAGGGGTGCCCCNAGCACACTGGCCATGTTTAAAGCCACGAGGCTGGTAAGGCCACTTAGGAGGAGAGCGTGGACAGAGGCAAGTGAGGCCTGAGGCCTGGCGGGGCCGTCCCCGCTCTCTCTTGGGCAGTCAGTCTGCCCCCCAACCAGCCCCTGCTCTCTGGCCCTCCTACCATCTCCCAAAGGCCTCACCTCAACCCTCCCTACTCGCCTGCACCCCAACCTGTTGATGAACAGGTCTAATGTCAGGAAAACCCATGTGACCTTGAAACAGGCCAAATAAGATGGCCAGGGGTCCACTCCAGAGTGCCAGGCAGAGGTCCCCACTGTGGCCTAGGGCCGTTTCACAACCGCCATCGCAGGCTGTCCACAGACCCTTATCCTCAGAAACGTCAAACTGTGCCCCGTGGGATGTCCATCACTGGTGTCCTATGGATTTTCACCAGGTTTGAATCCCTCTGCAAATCCATTTCCTGTTGCCTGTGTAGAAATCTCCTTTGAACCCGTCGTCACATCTTACAGGCTTCCCCACTGACTGAAGTGAAACTCCGTGGAGTGTGCACAGGCCGTCGCCGTCTGCCTTCCTGGCGTTCCTGATCCCAACGCTCCACCCCTGCCCCTCCCACTCCAGTAACATCTACACGTTAAGAAAGCTAAGTGCTTCTTTAGGAACAAAATTACAAGACAGGAAATTCTTTATTTTCAAAAAGAGAACGCATTTTTACATAAATCTACAACAGAGAATTCAAATGTAGAAAAAATAAACTATATTCAAGGACACGGCACTCTGCACACATGCCCCTGCCCCGGGGCGAGTCCGACACCAGAACCAACAAAACCCAAAGAGCCTCAACCTTGGTCCAGGGAAAACCAAGGCCGCCACCGCCACGCGGCCTCAGCGTCTCCCGCCCAGATGCTCAGGCGCTGCAGGCTCAGGGGTCCCTGCGCGGGAGCAGTTTATTCCTACGACAGCCAAGCCATCGGCATTTCTGCTTCTGAAGGGGAGGCTGGGGGAGAGTAGCAGGGTGGTCCCGACGCCTGTGACTGTCCTTGATGCCACAGCAGCCGCTGGGCGGCGGCCTCCTGCTTCCCCACCTGCAGAGCTCCCTGGAGGCCAGAGACTGGCCTCATCACTAGACCCAAGCAGGGGACACACGTCCACCACAGAGGCCTCACAGCAGCTCCCTGACCGCGCTGCCCTGCAGTCAGCGCCCCCAACTCCCACGGGCCCGCTGGCAGGGAGAGGCCCCTGATCAGAGCCCAGGTGGGCAAGGCAGGTGGATGACACCATCTCCCTGTGAGAAGCCAGCTCCCGAGCCCACCTGTCCTGAGGCTGGTGGCGGGGGGACGAGACTAGGACTGCCTGCCCCTGCCCTTGCCGGCGTCTGCCATGGACCACAAGACATCGCAGGGGCCTGGGCGTCTCTGCAACGAGGAACCCTACCGCCTGCTGGCAGCCCAACTACATGCTGTGAGCTGGTAGGGCACAGCTAGTCCTCTGTGGTCCTGGGCTCCACAGGATGGGGAGTGGACACATCATTCAGGGGATCTGCCAAAAATCCTTTCAACCTCCTGCTGGCTCTGAGACTTCTCATCAAAGAGCCACGCGGAGAAGAGTGCCAGGCGAGAGCTCGGCTGCCTTTAGCACAGCCCGGCTGCTGCTTGTCATGTGACCAGACGTGGGACCAACGGAAGCACTGAGGGTGGTCCCCATGCCAGCATCACGGGGGCAACGACCCCCGAGCACAGGCTTTTCCATGGACATCACGCAGTGAGCACTCTGTGCTCCCCAGACAGACTCAGGACACGTGGCCACAGGCCAGACACTGTCACCAGAGTGTCACTGAACACCCGGGGGACGGCCCTCCGAGGCTGGCAGCCAGAACCTGTGGTGGTGACGGTCACAGCGCTGGTGCCGGGTGATCAAACCACAAAAATGGTACAGAATAGTTACCGGAAAAAAACACAACTCGTGATAAATTGAACTTCACCTTTTTGTAATAAAAAATTAAAAATTTCTGTGGACTCTTTGAACACAATATTTCTGTGGACTCTGAACACAATACAGACTAGGAACTCTTCCCCGGACGGTGAGAAAGGAATTGGCAAAAACATCACCAGCAACTTCCAGACCCTCAAGTGGGAGACGCACCCCAGCCAAGTTTCTTCAGAGGCAGCTCAGGCCCAAGCCCCACCTGTCCCCGGGCCTGGACCGGGAGCCCCTCCAAGAGCCGCGTGCCCGCCAGTCCGGGTGGACTTCCGGCAGCGCCCGGCACCTCGGGCCTAGCAGTCGCTCTTCCAGAGCTTGATGGTCTTGTCGTTCTCCAGAGCGGCCGAGGCGATGATGTTCTCCGTCGGGTGGCACGCCGTCGAGATAACGACGTCTGCAAACAGATGGTCGACGTCAGTTCCACTCTTGGGCCCGGCCCTCCCCACGGAGCCGCCCACCGTGTGCTCAGCACACAGAGCCAGGGTTCAGGGCAGGACAGCAGGGGGCCCGCCCAGACCCCGGCGAGGCAAGGGGTGCCCCACGGGCCAGAGGCGCGCCGGGGCCGCCGCCAAGCTCGCAGTGCGGATGTGGCATCCCCCACACCTGCACCAGAGCTGCCACCTCCCGGTGTGGGCCCGGAGGCCCCGTGGGGCGGGCACCCAGGGCAGGCACAGCAGATTCCGGCATGAACTGCCCCCAGCATCAGGCAAGTCAGTGCGTTCATAGGTTTTCAGGAAACGCAACCCCAGCACTTTCCCTCTGGCTGGGGCGGCTTTAAGTGAACCTGAGTGTCTTGCCTGCGCAGCAGAAGCCACAAGCTGACAGCGGAGGCCAAAGGCGGTGGGCAGGGGCAGGCCCTGCTCCCAGGGAACTTGCGTTCTTAGGGAGAGGGCATCACCCCGGGCAGCTAATGGCTCCACACTGCTGGCCCCTGAGCGCTGAGGAGAGGAGCATGGAAGGGGGCCCTGGGAGGAGCCCGAGTCGACGGCATTGCCTCTACATGGGGCCCCGGCCACTCCCGGGAGGCCACGGGCCACAGGGATTTCAGAGCTGGGCAGCTGGCTGCTCGGAATGAGCGTTTAAGCTGGGGCCAGACCGTCCCCCGACAGCCCTGCGAGGGGAGGCGTCAGACTGTCCCCTGACAGCCCTGAATTGGGTGACGGCAGCACCCCGCTCACCTGTGTGACCCTGAAGCTTCTGCACGATCTCCTTGGTCTGCAGGTTCCAAATGTAGACCAGGTTGTCCTCTGAGCCTGACACGATCCACTGCGTTCAGCAGGGGCCAGGGGCATGGGAGCGAGCAGGGCCAGGGGCACAGGAGAGAGAGCCGGGTCAGGGCGCCTGTGTGGCTGGACCGCAGTCTGCGCCCATGGCCCCGGCAGGGCATGCAGCCCCCAAACTACTCCCGTCCAGACCCCGTCCCACCACCTGCCCCTAGCCTCAGGGCGGCTTCTGGGACGTTGGCCGTCAGTCATGGCCTAGCTGCTCATCACAAGGCTCCAGCCTGAGCCTGAGGGTCGGGAGGGTGCCGGTGGGGCCCAGGCAGAGGGGGCAGGACCTCCCCAGACAAGCAGTCTGCAGAGGGGGCCTTCATACTGATAACGTCCAGAAAGCTCCAGCCTGTTCTGTGGGCAAGAGGCCCAGGCCCGCCTGCGGGAGGGGCCGGGAGCCGCAGGGCGGCAGGTGACTCACCTTCCCTCCGGTGACGGAGAAGTTGGCGAATATGCAGTACTTCTCATTCTTGTGGCCCGTGTACGTCTTCAGGCACTGAAACGGCCAGGGCGCCGCTCAGCCGCGGCCGCCCTGCATCCCAGGTGACCGCCCAGCTACGACTGGACGGCTCTGTGAGCACCGTGAGCCCCGCCCCACAGCCCACTCAGGCCATGCTTTAACCTGCATCGTGGGGACATTTGCACCAAACCCACCCCACAGTCGCGCTCTGCGCCCCGCGGCCACGGCCCAGGGCCCTCAGGAGCCCGGGCACCCTCGCTGTAGCCACCCACCTTGCCTTTGCTGTAGTCCCAGAGCTTCAGCGTGCTGCAAGGCAGAGGGGCTGGGTCAGCGCACGGCGCCCAGGAGCAGGGGCCCCGCAAGGCAGCCGAGGGGTGAGGATGCCTGAGAGGATCGTGGGAGCCCCAGGCACGCCAGTAAGGGGTCCTCAGGGCCCCTGCAAAGGGCGAAGGGAGCCTGTCCAGCCCAGGTGTCAGCAAGGGTCCTTCCTCCTCCCAAGGAGGTCCCTGCGGGCAGCCCACCTGCACAGGAGGCTGAGCCCCAACAACCCCCAGAAGGGTGGCTGACGGCCAGTGATGCCCGCCCACGGCTGCTCGGGGAGCAGCAGTGTGCCCACCACCCCTCGGGCAAGACGGTCCCCGGTGACCACAGAACCAAGGATCTGAGCCCCAACTGCACAGACGGGCCTCTGGTGTGGACCCAGCAGGAAGGGACGGTCTCGGGCTGGGGCCTGGCCGCACACCCACGCCGGGCAGGCACTACAGCGCTTACTTGTCCAAGGTGGCGGCCAGGATGTACTTGCCGTTCGGAGAGAACTTCACGAAGGACACAGGAGGGTTGTCGTCATCTGCGTGGAGCACAGACGTGGCTGCCAGGGGGCCCTGATTGCCAGGGGATCTCCCCCACCACCGCCCAGTGAGGTCACCGCCATACAAGCGCACACTGCCACCGCCCACCATTCGTGCCAGCGTGAGAGCCGCTCCGCCCCGTGACCCTCGGACAGGAGCGCTTCAGGAACAAAGGCCCTGTGGCCAGTCGGCCTCAGGAGGCCGGGCCTTCAGGTGTCCCCAGGCCACTGCCACTCGGGGCACAGAGAAGGCCTGGGATGGCTGTCTTGCACAGGGCTTGCCCACACTGAGCTGCCCTGCGGACACGGCCGCCCCACTGAATCGGGGCAGCCGTTCTCCTGAAGGTCACGGTGGGTCAACACAGGTTCTCCCTGGAAGCCACCTAGCAATGCCACACCCACAGCCCCACTCCTGACCCAGGGGAAGCGTGCCCGGCACCCTGGGAGGGGCGGGGCAGAGCTGCTGGCTGGGCAGGGCCAGCCTGGGAGGCACCTGGCCCGGTGACCGTGCCGCCCCCGCCTGGAGAGGAGCCCCGAGTGCACCCTGGTGAGGGGCCCCGTGGCCCTGGGTCCCGAGCACCAGGGCGGCCCTCGCATTACCACCTCGGGGGACCCAGGCCTGCGCCCCGCGCCGCTGCTCTCTCTGCCGGGTAGACACTGGAAAGGCACAGGGGGCCGCGTGAGGGCCACCCCGCAGCTGGGACAGGCTCGTCCAAGGATGGCCTGAGGGCCTGACGCCCCAGAACCGAGGTCGAGCGGGGCAGATGCCTGTAACCTCGGGCCTCGGCTCCCGCCCAGCCACAGGGCGGCCACAAACTCAGCTAGGAGCCCTCACTTGGCCACGGGCATGAGGACACAGGTGGGGGCACCCAGACCCGGGGATAGCGCCACATGACACGCGGGCAATGTCTCAGTCAGAGCACACAGAGCGAGAAAACCACAGAGGCTACTGGGGGCCCGCCCCACCCTCCTGCCCTAAGCCTGGCTGCGCAGACCGAGTCGCAGAGGCAGGTTACATCAGACGAGGCGGCTGGGTGGGCCTCGGGGGCCAAGCCAATCTGACCAGCGTCCTGGGACCTGCAGGAGGAGGTGGGGACGCCGACGGAGGGCTCGCAGGGAGGCCATGCAGAGGGCCTAGGTGGAGCCAGCCCTGCCCACGCCCTGACCGTGGGCTCGACCTCCAGACGTGGGCACAGGTTGAAGCCACGCACTCGGCCTGCTGAGTCCCGTGGTGCTGGCCGGAGCAGACCCTCAGAGCCACGCCCACTCCCACGACAGCCCAGGGCAGGAGGCAGGCCCGGGCCATGGCGCCCGCCAGCTCACCCAGCACGGCAGAGCCCACCATCAGGACTCAGAGACAGGCCTCCTGACAGCAGCCCCTCCCCGCCCCCATCAGCCTTGCAGGCCTGAGGCCCTGGGGGCCCCTCAGCCACCCTCTGGCCACACACACACCCTGCCTGGTGGCACCACTGGCCACACAGAGCACCCTGCCCTCCCAGGGCACCGCCCCCACCCCCGGCACAGGCCCACACTGTCTGCAGAGACACCGGAGCCCCCAGCCCCAGCAGACGGGGCTCGCTGAGGGCCCCAGCCAGGCTGGACGGCAGCGCTGAGTGGGAAGAAGCTGGGGAGGAGGGACGGCAGGAGAGGAGGAGCCCCTGCGGGAGAAAGGGTGTCTCTGCAGGATGCAGCCGCAGGCCACCCCCACTCACCGATGAGCGTCTTCAGGCACTGGCCCGAGGCGGTGTCCCAGATCCGACTGCAAAGCGACAGGCACAGCGGTGACCTCGGGGCCTGGGCCTACTCCCCATCCTGATGCCTCGCTCACTCGCTCAGCCTCTCTCAGCGCCACGGGGGGACAGCGGAGGGCATGGCTGGCCCGCTCCGCACCCACCGCCACCGGTCCGACCTGGCCCCCCCCACCCGCAGGCTCTCCAGGCACCGGCACGCCAAGAACGCAGCCCCAGGGGCAGCGCTTCGCACACAAACAGCGTTATCGCAGGCACTCGTCTGGATGGCCTCTGGTTCCGGGACAAGAGAGCCTGTTCTAAGAGCCGATACTCCCCGGCTGGACGTGCAGGCCTTGTGCCAATCCAGCCCTGGTGCATGTGCAGTTTCTGCCAGCACCCCATAACCTAGAGATCAGCCTCGGTCCACTTGTCACACCATGACTTTCTCTTCCTATCACGTTAGCTGGAAATCCCAAGCTGCACTGGGTGAAGGAAATGGGGACGTGCGGACTGTCCACAGGCCACACACGACTCCTCACACACAGCAGACACATGGCCTGCAGCACGGTCAGCCCTGCCACCCCCCGGGAGCCCTGCTGCAGAGCCGCCGCCGGCTGAGTGCGCTCACACACACCGGGTCCGCACGGCCAGGCCCCCGCGCAGCCCCGGCTGGTCCTGACCCCCTGGCCTCCTGCAGCTCCCTGCTCGCCCCGTCTCGGTCCCCGGCCGAGGCTTCATCGTGGTCCGGCCCACCTACCCATCTTCTCTCCCAAGCCTGGACCGACGCGCCCTGTTTCAGGTGTGTTTCTTGAAAACAAGCGGTCAGAGGGCTTTGACCCGCGCTTGCCAGCATCTCCTACGGGGCGCAGCCAGGCCCACGGCCACGGCAGCGCACACCGCGCAGTCCGGCGCTGCCGCAGTTTCTCACACACGTCATTTCTGTTACTCTAGCTTCTCTTATTGGGGCTAAATGTGGACAAATTTCTTTCTCCCTCGTAGCTAGAGAGCCCCCTGTGGGCCACGGGTCTGGCCAGTGACTGCTGTGACACCACTCTGCACCCCGAGACCTCACTCACGCGACGAGGCCAGCTTAGAGCATTCTGCCTACACCTCCCCGCACACCTCACGGCGTCCAGACCCTCACGCGTCACAGCGTCCAGACCCTCACGGCATCCAGACCCTCACAGCGTCCAGGCCCGCATGCCTCACAGCGTCCAGACAGCACTCCTGCTGTTGTCAAGGCCACGGGCTGGGCCTCAGACAGTGCGCTCTGGAGATGATGCCCCACCTCGCCCCCGACACGGCCCCTGGGACGGGACCTGGGCTCTCGGCTCTGGCTCAGGACCCCAACGTCCCCAGCAGGGCACGCGAGGATGTGCACGCCGGCACACCTCTCCTCCACACCCCCCTCACCAGGGCCGTGAGCTTAGGATGCCCACCCTCCAGGGCCCACGAGGAGCCTGCGCCGCCCCCA
This sequence comes from Raphicerus campestris, assembly GCA_006410735.1. Classification (NCBI taxonomy): domain Eukaryota; kingdom Metazoa; phylum Chordata; class Mammalia; order Artiodactyla; family Bovidae; genus Raphicerus; species Raphicerus campestris. The sequence continues at coordinate 97,226 of SJYW01045958.1, read as the reverse complement.
CCCCACCTGGCCCGTGGCCCGGCCCAGGGAGCAGAGGCTTCTGCCAGATGCCCAGAGGTGCAGACAGTGCAAGGAAAGGCCTTTAAACACTCGCCAGCTCAGCCAAGCAAGACTGCCACTTACCAGAGGCCATCGTAGCTGCTGGAAACTATCAAGGATCCGTCTCGGTTAAAGTGAACCTGAGCATAAAGGAGAGGGAAGAGAAGAGAAACTCACGCTGAGATCCTCAACACAGACCGGCCCATGGGACCGGCTCCCGCACTCCAGCCCCACAGCAAAGACACACACACGAGGCAGCGCTGAGCCCCCTGACTCCCTGAGACTCTGAGAGACGCACGGGCAACGTGGACGAGGTGGCCACATGCGCCTGGCATCTCAAGCAAGTTTGTTTCGTGATGGGAGACTGAACCACACGAAGAAAACCAACCCCAAAAGTCTGGAGGATTTCGATCATGGACCACAACACGCACAGGGGAAAAGGAACAGACACGACCCACCCAGAGCTCTGCTCCGGGGGAGAGGCCCAGCTGGGAGCCTGTCTGTGGACGCGGAATGACGGTGGTCTGACCATGGCTTCCATCCAGAGAGGAAAGTCAGACACTCACGAGTGTCACTCATGCGCGTATCCTTGCCCACCAAGCACCCCCAGAACCACAAGGCACCCACATCGCTGCTCCAGGTGCCCAGACTCCGACCCCTGGGATGGCAAGCCAACGTGAGCTTTCCAGACAAGGTGGGAACACGACCCAGGCTACTCCAAGCCGTGTGGCTGGGGAGAGGCGCAGCCTCCAGGTGGGAGGCGGGCCTGGGCTGTCTCCACACCACAGACTCTACCTGAATGCACAACGGGGATGGGCGAGACACACCTGATGAGCAAGAGCCATCTGACCAGCCCTGGCTCCTGACTGGCTGGTCTTTGTTTTGTCCTTTTTTCCAACTGACTCTCTGCTTGAACAGCAAGAGCAATAAACATCACAAGTTCGAGTCCCGGGCAGGACGAGCCGCTTCATGGCAAATGACCCCGGGGGAACACCACGCGCGCTGCTGCACACAGTGCCTGCCCATGCGAGGGCCCCGAGAGCCCGCGTCTCCCACGCTCCCGGCAGAGGCCGGCCCAGGGCCACAGCTGGGAGAGCCGCCGTTCACCCGGCCCAGGGCCCGTGACGGGGCTGCGTGCGCCCCTTCCACTTCTCAGCCACTGCGGCAGGAAGTAACAGGTGAACGAGCCTGAGGTTACTTCATTTCACCCAGTGTCCCTTGGAGGAGGGCATGGCAGCCCACGCCAGCGTTCTCGCCTGGAGAATCCCGTGGACAGACGAGCCTGGAGGCTACAGTCCGTGGGGGTACAGACATGACGGAAGCACACACACGCCCACGTCTGAAACATCACCTCGACACATAACCAGCGCTAGCAATCACCAGCGGGACGCCCGGCTCTCCTTCTCGGTGCTCGGAGTCCTGGAAACCTGAGAGGCTCGCTTCCTCCCTCTCCCTCACGCCTCAGGCGGGACGCTGCCCGGGTGGCCGAGGCCTCCGTGTGAACGACGTGCAGGGCAGGACAGCCACAGTGACCACCGCACACCGAGCGGCTCGCGGACCCAGGCTCTGCCAACACCCGCCCACGGGCACCGCGGCACGACCGTGCCGACCTGGCTGCACCCCTCTCCACAGAGTGAGAGCCGCCAGTCGGCGCCCATCGGGGGGACCAGCAGAAGGTGTTGGCCACCAGCAGGCACAGAGCTGGAAGAAGCCCCAGACCCTCACCCAAGCGGGCAGAGCTGGAGCAGGACACCCTGACCTGCAGCCCTCTCCTGCCAACAGCCGGGGTGCACTGGAGAACACGTATTTAAAAACCGCAGTGGGCACCCTCCTTGCAGCCCCAGGTGCGGGTCATGACACGGGGCCAGCAGGGCCATGCCCGAGGCCAGCACCATGCCAGGCAGCTTCAAACAGCTCATCCAGTTCAGGTGCTCGGTCATGTCCGACTCTTTGCAACACCATGGACCGCAGCACGCCAGGCCTCCCTGTCCATCACCAACTCCTGGCGCTTGCTCGAACTCATGTCCATTGAGTCAGTGACGCCATCCAACCATCTCATCCTCTGTCATCCCCTTCTCCTCCTGCCTTCAATCTTTCCCAGCATCAGGGTCTTTCCCAATGAGTCAGCTCTTTGCATTAGGTGGCCAAAGTATTGGCGTTTCAGCCTCAAGCATCAGTTCCTCCAATGAATATTCAAGGTTGATTTCCTTTAGGATGGACTGGTTGGATCTCCTTGCAGTCCAAGGAACTCTCAACAGTCTTCTCCAATATCACAATTTAAATGCATCAATTCTTCAGCGCTCAGCTTTCTTTTATAGTCCAACTCTCACATCCATGCATGACTATTGGAAAAACCATAGCTTTGACTAGACAGACCTTTGTTGGAAAAGTCATGTCTCTGCTCTTTAATATGCTATGCAAGTTGTTCACAGTTTTTCTTCCAAGGACCAAGTGTCTTTTAATTTCATGGCTGCAGTCACTATCTGCAGTGATTTTGGAGCCCCCCAAAATAAAGTCTGTCCTGTTTCCACTGTTTCCCCATCTGTTTGCCATGAAGTGATGGGACTGGATGCCATGATCTTCGTTTTTTGAATGTTGAGTTTTAAGCCAACTTTTTCACGCTCCTCTTTCACTTTCATCAAGAGGCTCTTTAGTGCTTCTTCGCTTTCTGCCATAAGGGAGGTGTCATCTGCATGTCTGAGGTTACTGATATTTCTCCCGGCAATCTTGATTCCAGCTTGTGCTTCATCCAGCCCCGAGTTTCTCATGATGCACTCTGCATGTTAAGTTAAATAAGCAGGGTGACAATAACTAGCTCACTACATGTCTCCAAAAGGTCAAGGCCCTGAGCACGGCATCAGCGAGACAAAGGCCTTCCATGGCTGAGAAGGCTTAAAATCGCTTACCTACAGGACTTCAGGACCTGAAGAGGACCAACCATTTGGTAACGACAGACAACCTGTTTATATGCTACTCCTTCTACTTTTCAAGAGGTAAACTTGGCTAAAAGACCATTTCTGGCTCTTTGTTGACAAAGAGACACTTTGCCTAATTCGTGCATGGGGCAGTTTATGACATGTGGGTAGTTTAAGCCTAGCACACTCACTCGCGCACAGGGGCGGCCAGAACAGCCAGTGTGGACCACGCAGGGAGAACCCCTTCCCCGTGACCCCCCAGGACGCTCCACCCACCACAGTCACCTCCACGCCACACTTGCCACACCAGTGGTCACACCCGCACCACTCACCCTGGCAGCCCCGGCTCCCTGCCTGCCCTGTGAGACCCCGTGCAGAGCACTGCCCAACCCCCCCACCACCCCCCCGGGCACAGGTCCCCAGGCGCGGCCTCTGCCGTCAGGGTGGCGGCGGGACTCACGGCAGAGACGGGGTCCGAGTGAGCTGGCAAGGTCTTGAGGCACTTCCCTGTCTTCACGTCCCATATCCGCACGCTCTCATCAAACTGAAGGCAAAGGGAGAGGCGACGGCGGGTCCGTGGGGTGGAGCAGGGGCGCAGCTCCCGCCCTGGGCCCCTCAGCGAGCAGCCGGGAGCGCCCCCACTCCGCCCAGGGGAGCTGCACACTTACGGAGCCCGAGACGATGAGGTTGGACTGGGGGTTGAAGTTGCAGCAGAAGACGTAGTTGCTGTGTCCCTTCAGCGTTTTCAGACACTTTCCCTAAAATGACACCATTCCTGGGACCATCTCCCCAAA
>SJYW01045958.1:24229-68717 GCA_006410735.1 Raphicerus campestris | reverse complement strand
GGTGGTTGGACGGATGGGGGGTGGTTGGGTGGATGTGGGTGGTTGGATGGATGGTGGGTGGTTGGGTGGATGCGGGTGGTTGGGTGGATGCGGGTGGTTGGATGGATAGTGGGTGGTTGGGTGGATGTGGGTGGTTGGATGCATGTGGGTGGCTGGATGGATGTGGGTGGTTGGATGGATGGTGGGTAGTTGGGTGGATGTGGGTGGTTGGACGGATGCAGGTGGTTGGATGGATGGTGGCTCCATGGGTGGGTGGATACATGCATGGATGGTGGATGGATGGGAAGCAGGAAAACAGGCTTTGCCAGTGGGAGCAGTCAGCAAGGGCCTGTGGAAGTGGCAGAGCTGAAATTAAGAAATCACCTTCTTGGAGGACTTGAAGCTCGGAAAACCCATGTTTTGTTCCCTAGTGATACATCTTTCGTCAGGCACAGAACTGATAGGACTTGCTGGGAGACAACAGAGGAGCTGGGCGCGGCAGCCGTGCCGGGAGTGCTGGGTGCTCCCCACAGCATGCAGCAGGCTGAGTGGGGAGCGCCGGCTCTTCCCCGCCAGGCCCAGAACCTTGGATTACATGGCAGGTGACGAGGGAGGGTGGTGGAAGTTGTCCAGGGCCCGGGGCTGCCAGGCACAGCTCACCAGATTTCCCAACTGGAAGCCAGCCTCTGCTGGGCCACCATCCCAGGGAGCTGCTGACGCTGCCTGGAGACCCCCAGGGCCCCTGCCGCCAAGGTCGGGGGGCTTGTTTTCCTCTAGTTACTATGTCAGGGCGGCTGGTTTGGGAGACTCTGCCCCCCTTTTCCCTCCCTGGCCTCTGCTCTCCCTTCCCCCACACCTCCCCCTGTCTCNAGGCCCCTGCCGCCAAGGTCGGGGGGCTTGTTTTCCTCTAGTTACTATGTCAGGGCGGCTGGTTTGGGAGACTCTGCCCCCCTTTTCCCTCCCTGGCCTCTGCTCTCCCTTCCCCCACACCTCCCCCCGGTCCATCAGGACAGGCGGTGACCCCACGATCCCTGCGGCCTGGTGGGCCTGCAGCTCTCAACCCTGGTCTCAAAAGCCATTCCTAGTCCTGACCGTGCCACCCTCTGCTTCCTCCCTGGAAGTTCCTCAGTTCCCAGGCGCAGAAAGAGAAGGTAAGACAGGAAGCTACCAGCTCTTGACCTGGACTGTGGGGTTTTTCCCGATGTCTAATGTCAAGTTCCCTCCTTCCAAAGGCCTTTGCCCAGCTTGGACCCTGACTCCATATCCCGTGCCTTGGCTCCCTTCCCCCCACCCCCAGCCCCAGCTAGGAAGCATCCCTTCATCACCTCCCCTCCAGGTGCCACCCTCCCAAAGGTCAGCCTTGTATCTTGTCCACTCTCAGGAGACTGGCTATCCAGTTTGCCTGGCGCTGCCTGTGTTAGAACTGAGAGCCCTCATCTCCAGCACCCCCTCCCTCCCAGGGGAGCTGGGACCATCACCTGCACCCCAGCTCAGTCACTCCTATGAGCCCAGCTGGGCTGAGGTGCCTCCTGGGAGGGGGTATACTATGTGCTAGACCCTCCAAACGAATGCTTTCACTTCCTGTCGGATTTAAACCCACCCTAACTATTTTGGCTCAGCTAGGTGAGAATCTGCCTGCAATGCAGGAGATCTGGGTTCGATTCCTGGGTTGGGAAGATCTCCTGGAGAAGGGAAAGGCCACCCACTCCAGTATTCTGGCCTGGAGAACTCCATGGACTATACAGTCCATGGGGTTGCAAAGAGTCAGACACCACTGAGTGGAATAACTAGTCTCAAAGTCCCCAGTACAAAGCCCTGGGCCCTGAGCCTCCACCTGGCTCCAGGCCTGGCGTCTCCGGGCGGGCCCTCTGCAGGTGGAGCGGGCGCTGCTGGCATCTGGCCAGCCTGGAGCCGGGCTGGGCGGGTCGCCCGCAGGAATCCCAGGAACGCAGCGCCTGCATCCACAACCGGGCCCCACCTGTTCCAGTCCGCAAATGGTCTGCACACCCGCGCCCCCCACCTCTTGGCCCGCGAGCTCCCCCTGTGGAGAGAGCTTCCTAGCCAGTGAGAAAGAAGTAGCTCTTGTGACAGGAGAGATGGAAATCAGAGACCCAAAGAGCCCCGGGAGTTTTTCAGAGGCTTTAGAGTATTTTTCCGGGTTGGCTGCAGGGGTGGGGGGGGTGGCGGGGGAGCGGGTGTGGATTGTGCAACAGCGGCACACGGGGCCATTTTTAAGGAATAGAAATCTGGCTGCTGGTTTCTCACCTGTTTCTCTTGTCACGTCAAACTATTTCCATTTGTCCGTGTTATAAAACCCACTGCAGCTGCCCTTCCTGAGCGCCTACTGTATGCCTGTGTGAGTCCTCCTGGCCTGAGGATCACAAGCACAGTCTTCTTAAACCCCGAACGTGGTGGCAAATTGTTCTGATTTTCACAGATGAGGAAGATGGAGGTTCAGAGAGTCCCAAGACCAAAGTGGACGGCAGAGCTGGGGCTCGACCTGCCCTCGGCCTGGAGTCCACGGCACATCCCTCTTCTGCGCACAGATTCGATTTCCCCGTGGCTGGACCCACAGTCACCTTGCAGCCAGCCGCACTGCGAGGCACCTGTCTGGGGCTTCTCCCACGTCCCCCCTACAAGGCACCCGCGATCCAGATCCCACAGCCGCCGTGAGCCCTCGGCTGCGAGCTTGGGCCGCGGCAAGGTTCCATGTCTGCAGATTGTTCCTGTGGGCTAAGATCCAGGAGCCCAATTGGGTCGCAAGATGGGAACCTTCTCGGTGGGACACGTAACCCAGGAGAAGGGTGCCCTTCGTGGGGTAAGTGAGAGTGCCAACCCGAGGTGTCTCACCCGAGGTCCCCCCCGGGGGCTGGAGGGGACCCAGGGCTGCAGCAGGGCGCGCGGAAGCCAGGCAGACCCAGCACTCGCCTCGCTGGGTTTCCCACGGCTCGCTGAGAATTCCCTGATGAGGAGCAACCAGCCTAAAATAGAAAAGCTGACACAGGGGAAATGCCAGGGGCCAAAGTCTGTGCCCAGGCAGTCTTGCTGCAGCCGCGCTCCCAGGGAGCCTGTCCACTTGCCTCCTTCCTCGGGGTCTTTAAATCTCCCCGCAAACAGCTAAGGGCCTGGCATTTGCAGGCATCAGGGACATGGCCAGGACTGGCCAGCCTCTGCATTTCCTCACGCCTGGCTTCTTCTGTGAGCCTGGCCTCAGGGATGAAACTGAAGGCAGAGAGGGCCGCCTGGCCACGCCCAGACCCTTTGCAAGAGCTTCCAGCCCCCAGTGGACGGGACAGGCGTTCCCCAGCTGTGGGCTTGCTCTGGGAAGTTGGAGCGGGCTGGAAACTGGGGCCGTCTGGTTCTGTCTGGGGCAGAGGAAGTGGGGTGTGGATGTTCTGGCTAGTTCTAATCCCAGACCGTAACTTATGTAGAAGCTGTCTGGGCACCAAGGAGGAGGGACTGCAGCGGTAGGGGTGCCATTTAAACAAGAGAAACAGTAATGCCTAAAGCCCCAGCGAAGAATGGACCTCGGCGCCGTGTGAGCACACAGGCCCCTTCCGGGAATCATTCTCTCCGAAACAGCTGCAGGAGTCTCAGCTGCCAGAGGATGTTCACGACAACATTTTTTTTCTATTTTGGCTGTATGGCTTTCGGGGTCTTAGTTCTCTGAGCAGGGATCCAGCCTGAGCTTCCAGCAGTAGGAGTGCAGAGTCCTCCCACTGGGCCGCCAAGGAAGTCCCACAGCAACGCTATTTACAAAGATGAAATACTTGGAGATGACGTAAACACCCAGCGCTGAGGGAAGAGGCGAATCAGTCACCTCGTGGTTCCCTTGCTAAACTGTGTCCGGCTCTTTGCGACCCTGTGGACTGCAGCAGGCCAGGCCTCCCTGTCCTTCCCCATCCCCTGGGGTTTGCTCAAACTCATGTCCATCGAGTCAGTGATGCCATCCGACCATCTCATCCTCTGTCGTCCCCTTCTCCTCCTGCCCTCAATCTTTCCCAGCATCAGGGTCTTTTCCAATAAGTGGGCTCTTCGCATCAGGTGGCCAAAGTATTGGAGCTTCAGCTTCAGCATCAGTCCTTCCAATGAATATTCAGGGCTGATTTCTTTTAGGATGGACTGGTTGGATCTCCCTGCTGTCCAAGGGGCTCTTATGAGGCTTCTCCAGAGTACACTGCTTCCTGGAGCATTCAGTAGACTCCAGAGGACTGAGGTAGCCGGGGCGTCGTGCCTGGGGGACAGCCACACATGCTCAGAGAGAGAACGCAGAGAAGACAGCACAAAGCTGTGCGAGGAGAAACGGAGGGCGGCCCGGCTCCGGCGGACTCTCGCCTGCGACCGGCGCCCAGGGCGAGGGGACAAGGCAGCATCCTTCGATTTCCCTTTCACGCCCCTGAGATTCTCCCAGTTGATGTCCTTTGCGATTAAACAGAGTAATAATGGGTCTCGTTCATTTCCACAGTAGGAGACTGAGGCACCGTTCAGCTGCTGCTGCTGCTGCATCGCCTCAGTCGTGTCCGACTCTGCGGCCCCACAGACGGCAGCCCACCAGGCTCCCCCGCCCCTGGGATTCTCCAGGCGAGAACACTGGAGTGGGTTGCCATTTCCTTCTCCAATGCATGAAAGTGAAAAGTGAAAGGGAAGTAGCTTAGTCGTGTCCGACTCTTAGGGACCCCATGGACTGCAGCCCACCAGGCTCCTCCTTCCATGGAATTTCCTTCCCTGGCCCCCTCTCGCCCACCAGCACCCCTGAAATGGACCCACAGTTCCCGTGCTGCCAGGAGCCTTGAACATGAAGCTGGCCTCATAGAGCCCCGGCTCTGAGGAGCCCTCCAGGCCAGACCCATGGGCCACTGGCCCCAGGACGTGGTTCTGGATTCTAGAATAGGCTTCTCATGGGTTGGTGGAAAGTCAAAGAGGCCTTTCCAGATGGTGTAGGACCAGAGGTACCCAAGGGCAGGGGCTGCCCTGTGACCAGGATGCAGGCTTGGGGGCCAGGGGGCAACAGGGGCAGGGCATGGAGGACAGGCCGCATAAACAAAGGCCGGTGATGTGGAGGCGCACAGGGCCGATGCTGGTGCAGTGAGTAGCGCCCGGCCTCAAGCTGCGGAGAGCTGGGGCCCAGGAGCAGAAGGGGACGAGCTCAGAGCCTCCTGCAGCTCCAGGCAGGGAGGCCAGCCTGCAGCCCTCACACCTAGGGTCACTCCAGGGCCGCAGAAGGTCCAGAAGACAAAAGGATGACAGAAACCACGCCTCCGGGGGCAGCCGCAGGAATGGGGCTGTGGCCCCAGAGGCTGGCGGGGTTGCCCAGAGGAGCCGGACAACCACCCTGTGGGCTCTGCCTCCTCTCCTGAATAAGGGGCCGGACTCACCTCGCAGGGCTGCCGCGTGAACAGGGCCACTGCGAGCTGGAGGCAGCTGCCTGGCCCCCAGCGGGGCAGGGAACGGGGTGGCAGGGAGAAGGAGGCGGGCCCGGGCCGCGCCTGCTGGTGGTGCTGGATTCTCTTAGCTTTTGCTTACTGGAAAGCTTGTGATTTCTCCATCGAATCTGAACGCGAGGATTGCCAGGCAGAGTGTTCTTGGTTGTAGGTTCTTCCTTTTATCGCCAATTCCTTTGTATGCTATTTCTCATTCTTCCCTTGCTGGGAATAAATATTTTATTCTTGCCCTTAATTTCTGTCAGTCGGATCACTGTGTGTCTCGGCGTGTTCCTCCTGGGGATTATCCTGCCTGGGACTCTCTGTGCTTCCTGGACTTGTCTGACTAGTTCCTTTCACATGTTCGGGAAGTCTTTAGCTATTAGCTCTTCAAATATTTTCTCGAATCCTTTCTCTCTCTCTTCTCCTTCTGGGACCCGTATATCGCGAATGTCGGTGTGTTTGATGTTGTCCGGCTCAATGGACCTGAGTTCGAGCAAGCTCTGAGAGACGGTGAGGGACAGGGAAGCCTAATGTCCTTCGGTCTGTGGGGTCGCAAAGAGTGAGCCGCACGGCAACAGCAGGCCGCCTCCTAGGCTGGCTGCTTTCCTTCCTTTTCTTTCTTTGCGTCTTCTGTTTGTAGCAGTGATTCCCACTGTTCTGTACTCCAGGTCACGTATTCGTTGTTCTGCTATTGATTCCTTCTGGTGCATTGTTTTGGAGAAGAAAATGGCACCCCACTCCAGCATTCTTGCCTTGAGACTCCCATGGACAAGGGAGCCTGGTGGGCTCCAGTCCACGGGGTCGGACACGGCTCACCAGCTGAGCAGCGTGTTGTTCATCTCTATTTCTTCTTTGTCTCTTTGGTTAACATTTCTCGTACATTCTCCATTCTTTTTCTGAGATTCTGGGTCATCGTCACTCATTACTCTGCATTCGTTTTCTGGGATGTCGCCCATTCCCACTTTATTTGGTTGCGTTTCTCAAAGTCTATCTTGCCCCTTCACCTGTGACATAATCCCCTGCCTCTTCCTTTTGGTTGACTTTCTGTGATGCAGCTTTCGTGCCGGATTCTAGTTCTTCTTGCTTCTTCTGACTGTCCTCTGGTGGATGAGGCTAAGAGGCTCGTGGAAGCTTCCTGATGGGAGGGACTGGCAGTGGGGGAAACTGGGTCTTGCTCTGGGGGGCAGGGCCACACTCAGTGAGAGTTTAATCCAATTGTCTGCCGAGGGATGGGGCTCACTCCCTCCCTGTTAGTGGTCCAGCCTGAGGTGACCCAGCCCTGGAGTCTGCAGTCTCTATAGTAGGGTTCGTGGCCACCTCCAAGAGGGTTTATGCCAAGGAGAACCTCCCGGGACTGCTGCTGCCGTGTCCCATCCCTGCAGTGAGCCCCTGCCAGCCCACACCTCCACGGGAGACTCTGCAGCACTGCCAGCTGGAGCTGGTTCAGTCTCCCAGGGGCCACTGCTCCTTCCAGTGTGCGCAAGATTCTGTTTGTGACCTCTAAGAGTGGAGTCTGTTTCCCGCCGTCCTGTGGAATACTGTAATCAAATCCCACTGGCCTTCAAAGTCAGATTTCCTGGGGATTCCTAGTCTCTTTGCCAGGTCCCCAGGCCGGAAAGCGCGAGGTGGGGCTCAGAACCTTCACCACCGTGGGGGGGCGTCTTCAGTGTCACTGTTCTCCAGCTGGTGAGTCAGCCACTCGGTGGGAAGGGGCTTCCCTTGTGGCTCAGCTGGTAAAGAATCTGCCTGCAGTGGGAGACCTGAGTTTGATCCCTGGGTTGGGAAGATCCCCGGAGAAGGGAAAGGCTGCCCATTCCAGTATTCTGGCCTGGATAATTTCCATGGACTATACAGTCCATGGGGTCACAAAGAGTTGGACATGACCGACGACTTTCACTTTACCTGGTGGGTCAGGGATTCGATTTTCTCATCATCGAGTCCCCCATGCCGCCTTGTTGCGGCTTCTCTGCTTTGGGGTGTGGGGTATCTTTTTTCAGTGGGTTCAGGCATTCTCTCGCCGATGGTTGTTCAACAGCTAGCTGTGATTCTGGCGCTCTCGCCGAAGGAGATGGGCCCGTGTGCTTCTGCTCGGCCTGGCTCTTTGCCTCTTTCCGTGCCTTTTTGAAAAGTATCTTAGGAGCGTTTAGCGTTACATTTTAATTCATCCCCTGGGTTTTCTGCCTGTGTGTCTTGTGGGTACACTTTTAGTGGATTCTCCAGTGGTTAAAATAAGCATATTTCTAAACTCAGGCCACTGTCTGCTTCATGTTGCCGCTTTGTCGCTTCAGGGAGGACACGGACGCCCTTCCAGCGTGTTGGTCCCCACACCCACGCGCCGCTGTGCTGCAGGCGAGAAGGTGTGATGGTTTCGCCTTCAACCATCGTGTCTGTTTCTTAAAGCTTAAAAGAACACAACTAGCCTGTTTTCCTGGGTATTTGCAATTCCCAACTCATACGCTCCGCTCCTGGCATTTCAACTTTCCCTCTTGCTTCAATCCCTCCTTCTGAGAACATCTCTTAACAGCGTGTCTGCTGGTCATAAATTCCTTCCGTTATCCTCGGTATGAGAAGGTCTCTATCCTTCTTGAAGGATCTTTTCTGCTGGATTCTCTTCTTTCTAAACGTGTTATCCCACTTCCTTCCGGCCTCCATACTTTTGAACGAGAAATCTGATGTCATTCAATTTCGTTTCAATATTTTTTAATAAGCATTATCTCTATCCAACCACTGTAAAGAGTTTCTTTCTTTGTCTCCAGTATTTGGCAGTTTGACTAGGGCATGTCTTGGTGTGGGTTTATTTTAGTTTAATCTATTTTTGGTTCCCTCAGCTTTTTGAATCTCCAGGTAGGCTTGTGTCTTTTTCTGGATTTGGGGTTTATCCCCCCATTTTTTTTCCTTTGAGCACTTTTTTACTTCTGCCCTCTCTCTACCCCAACCCCAAGCCTCCAGCGTCACAAATGTTAGATCTTTTGTTAAAGTCTCACGGGTCCCTAAGGCACTCTCTCGCTTTCTCCCCCCTCCCCGCCTATTTTCTCTCTGCTGTTCAGCATGGATGATTCCTATTGTTCTCTTTTTCTTTTCCCCCTCTCCCATCTTCTCTGCTATTGAGCCCATCCACTGAGCTTTAATTCTCAGCTATTGTGTTTTCAATCCTGAAATTTCCATCTGGTTTTTCTTTCCATGCTCTCTTTCTTTTCTGNTCACGCCCCTGAGATTCTCCCAGTTGATGTCCTTTGCGATTAAACAGAGTAATAATGGGTCTCGTTCATTTCCACAGTAGGAGACTGAGGCACCGTTCAGCTGCTGCTGCTGCTGCATCGCCTCAGTCGTGTCCGACTCTGCGGCCCCACAGACGGCAGCCCACCAGGCTCCCCCGCCCCTGGGATTCTCCAGGCGAGAACACTGGAGTGGGTTGCCATTTCCTTCTCCAATGCATGAAAGTGAAAAGTGAAAGGGAAGTAGCTTAGTCGTGTCCGACTCTTAGGGACCCCATGGACTGCAGCCCACCAGGCTCCTCCTTCCATGGAATTTCCTTCCCTGGCCCCCTCTCGCCCACCAGCACCCCTGAAATGGACCCACAGTTCCCGTGCTGCCAGGAGCCTTGAACATGAAGCTGGCCTCATAGAGCCCCGGCTCTGAGGAGCCCTCCAGGCCAGACCCATGGGCCACTGGCCCCAGGACGTGGTTCTGGATTCTAGAATAGGCTTCTCATGGGTTGGTGGAAAGTCAAAGAGGCCTTTCCAGATGGTGTAGGACCAGAGGTACCCAAGGGCAGGGGCTGCCCTGTGACCAGGATGCAGGCTTGGGGGCCAGGGGGCAACAGGGGCAGGGCATGGAGGACAGGCCGCATAAACAAAGGCCGGTGATGTGGAGGCGCACAGGGCCGATGCTGGTGCAGTGAGTAGCGCCCGGCCTCAAGCTGCGGAGAGCTGGGGCCCAGGAGCAGAAGGGGACGAGCTCAGAGCCTCCTGCAGCTCCAGGCAGGGAGGCCAGCCTGCAGCCCTCACACCTAGGGTCACTCCAGGGCCGCAGAAGGTCCAGAAGACAAAAGGATGACAGAAACCACGCCTCCGGGGGCAGCCGCAGGAATGGGGCCGTGGCCCCAGAGGCTGGCGGGGTTGCCCAGAGGAGCCGGACAACCACCCTGTGGGCTCTGCCTCCTCTCCTGAATAAGGGGCTGGACTCACCCTGCAGGGCTGCCGCGTGAACAGGGCCACTGCGAGCTGGAGGCAGCTGCCTGGCCCCCAGCGGGGCAGGGAACAGGGTGGCAGGGAGAAGGAGGCGGGCCCGGGCCGCGCCTGCTGGTGGTGCTGGATTCTCTTAGCTTTTGCTTACTGGAAAGCTTGTGATTTCTCCATCGAATCTGAACGCGAGGATTGCCAGGCAGAGTGTTCTTGGTTGTAGGTTCTTCCTTTTATCGCCAATTCCTTTGTATGCTATTTCTCATTCTTCCCTTGCTGGGAATAAATATTTTATTCTTGCCCTTAATTTCTGTCAGTCGGATCACTGTGTGTCTCGGCGTGTTCCTCCTGGGGATTATCCTGCCTGGGACTCTCTGTGCTTCCTGGACTTGTCTGACTAGTTCCTTTCACATGTTCGGGAAGTCTTTAGCTATTAGCTCTTCAAATATTTTCTCGAATCCTTTCTCTCTCTCTTCTCCTTCTGGGACCCGTATATCGCGAATGTCGGTGTGTTTGATGTTGTCCGGCTCAATGGACCTGAGTTCGAGCAAGCTCTGAGAGACGGTGAGGGACAGGGAAGCCTAATGTCCTTCGGTCTGTGGGGTCGCAAAGAGTGAGCCGCACGGCAACAGCAGGCCGCCTCCTAGGCTGTCTGCTTTTCTTTCTTCTCTTTCTTTGCGTCTTCTGTTTGTAACGGTGATTTCCACTGTTCTGTATTCCAGGTCACGTATTCGTTATTCTGCTATTGATTCCTTCTGGTATATTGTTTTGGAGAAGAAAATGGCACCCCACTCCAGCATTCTTGCCTTGAGACTCCCATGGACAAGGGAGCCTGGTGGGCTCCAGTCCACGGGGTCGGACACGGCTCACCAGCTGAGCAGCGTGTTGTTCATCTCTATTTCTTCTTTGTCTCTTTGGTTAACATTTCTCGTACATTCTCCATTCTTTTTCTGAGATTCTGGGTCATCGTCACTCATTACTCTGCATTCGTTTTCTGGGATGTCGCCCATTCCCACTTTATTTGGTTGCGTTTCTCAAAGTCTATCTTGCCCCTTCACCTGTGACATAATCCCCTGCCTCTTCCTTTTGGTTGACTTTCTGTGATGCAGCTTTCGTGCCGGATTCTAGTTCTTCTTGCTTCTTCTGACTGTCCTCTGGTGGATGAGGCTAAGAGGCTCGTGGAAGCTTCCTGATGGGAGGGACTGGCAGTGGGGGAAACTGGGTCTTGCTCTGGGGGGCAGGGCCACACTCAGTGAGAGTTTAATCCAATTGTCTGCCGAGGGATGGGGCTCACTCCCTCCCTGTTAGTGGTCCAGCCTGAGGTGACCCAGCCCTGGAGTCTGCAGTCTCTATAGTAGGGTTCGTGGCCACCTCCAAGAGGGTTTATGCCAAGGAGAACCTCCCGGGACTGCTGCTGCCGTGTCCCATCCCTGCAGTGAGCCCCTGCCAGCCCACACCTCCACGGGAGACTCTGCAGCACTGCCAGCTGGAGCTGGTTCAGTCTCCCAGGGGCCACTGCTCCTTCCAGTGTGCGCAAGATTCTGTTTGTGACCTCTAAGAGTGGAGTCTGTTTCCCGCCGTCCTGTGGAATACTGTAATCAAATCCCACTGGCCTTCAAAGTCAGATTTCCTGGGGATTCCTAGTCTCTTTGCCAGGTCCCCAGGCCGGAAAGCGCGAGGTGGGGCTCAGAACCTTCACCACCGTGGGGGGGCGTCTTCAGTGTCACTGTTCTCCAGCTGGTGAGTCAGCCACTCGGTGGGAAGGGGCTTCCCTTGTGGCTCAGCTGGTAAAGAATCTGCCTGCAGTGGGAGACCTGAGTTTGATCCCTGGGTTGGGAAGATCCCCGGAGAAGGGAAAGGCTGCCCATTCCAGTATTCTGGCCTGGATAATTTCCATGGACTATACAGTCCATGGGGTCACAAAGAGTTGGACATGACCGACGACTTTCACTTTACCTGGTGGGTCAGGGATTCGATTTTCTCATCATCGAGTCCCCCATGCCGCCTTGTTGCGGCTTCTCTGCTTTGGGGTGTGGGGTATCTTTTTTCAGTGGGTTCAGGCATTCTCTCGCCGATGGTTGTTCAACAGCTAGCTGTGATTCTGGCGCTCTCGCCGAAGGAGATGGGCCCGTGTGCTTCTGCTCGGCCTGGCTCTTTGCCTCTTTCCGTGCCTTTTTGAAAAGTATCTTAGGAGTGTTTAGCGTTACATTTTAATTCATCCCCTGGGTTTTCTGCCTGTGTGTCTTGTGGGTACACTTTTAGTGGATTCTCCAGTGGTTAAAATAAGCATATTTCTAAACTCAGGCCACNCGGCCTCAAGCTGCGGAGAGCTGGGGCCCAGGAGCAGAAGGGGACGAGCTCAGAGCCTCCTGCAGCTCCAGGCAGGGAGGCCAGCCTGCAGCCCTCACACCTAGGGTCACTCCAGGGCCGCAGAAGGTCCAGAAGACAAAAGGATGACAGAAACCACGCCTCCGGGGGCAGCCGCAGGAATGGGGCTGTGGCCCCAGAGGCTGGCGGGGTTGCCCAGAGGAGCCGGACAACCACCCTGTGGGCTCTGCCTCCTCTCCTGAATAAGGGGCCGGACTCACCTCGCAGGGCTGCCGCGTGAACAGGGCCACTGCGAGCTGGAGGCAGCTGCCTGGCCCCCAGCGGGGCAGGGAACGGGGTGGCAGGGAGAAGGAGGCGGGCCCGGGCCGCGCCTGCTGGTTCGGTGGTGCTGGATTCTCTTAGCTTTTGCTTACTGGAAAGCTTGTGATTTCTCCATCGAATCTGAACGCGAGGATTGCCAGGCAGAGTGTTCTTGGTTGTAGGTTCTTCCTTTTATCGCCAATTCCTTTGTATGCTATTTCTCATTCTTCCCTTGCTGGGAATAAATATTTTATTCTTGCCCTTAATTTCTGTCAGTCGGATCACTGTGTGTCTCGGCGTGTTCCTCCTGGGGATTATCCTGCCTGGGACTCTCTGTGCTTCCTGGACTTGTCTGACTAGTTCCTTTCACATGTTCGGGAAGTCTTTAGCTATTAGCTCTTCAAATATTTTCTCGAATCCTTTCTCTCTCTCTTCTCCTTCTGGGACCCGTATATCGCGAATGTCGGTGTGTTTGATGTTGTCCGGCTCAATGGACCTGAGTTCGAGCAAGCTCTGAGAGACGGTGAGGGACAGGGAAGCCTAATGTCCTTCGGTCTGTGGGGTCGCAAAGAGTGAGCCGCACGGCAACAGCAGGCCGCCTCCTAGGCTGTCTGCTTTTCTTTCTTCTCTTTCTTTGCGTCTTCTGTTTGTAACGGTGATTTCCACTGTTCTGTATTCCAGGTCACGTATTCGTTATTCTGCTATTGATTCCTTCTGGTGCATTGTTTTGGAGAAGAAAATGGCACCCCACTCCAGCATTCTTGCCTTGAGACTCCCATGGACAAGGGAGCCTGGTGGGCTCCAGTCCACGGGGTCGGACACGGCTCACCAGCTGAGCAGCGTGTTGTTCATCTCTATTTCTTCTTTGTCTCTTTGGTTAACATTTCTCGTACATTCTCCATTCTTTTTCTGAGATTCTGGGTCATCGTCACTCATTACTCTGCATTCGTTTTCTGGGATGTCGCCCATTCCCACTTTATTTGGTTGCGTTTCTCAAAGTCTATCTTGCCCCTTCACCTGTGACATAATCCCCTGCCTCTTCCTTTTGGTTGACTTTCTGTGATGCAGCTTTCGTGCCGGATTCTAGTTCTTCTTGCTTCTTCTGACTGTCCTCTGGTGGATGAGGCTAAGAGGCTCGTGGAAGCTTCCTGATGGGAGGGACTGGCAGTGGGGGAAACTGGGTCTTGCTCTGGGGGGCAGGGCCACACTCAGTGAGAGTTTAATCCAATTGTCTGCCAAGGGATGGGGCTCACTCCCTCCCTGTTAGTGGTCCAGCCTGAGGTGACCCAGCCCTGGAGACTGCAGTCTCTATAGTAGGGTTCGTGGCCACCTCCAAGAGGGTTTATGCCAAGGAGAACCTCCCGGGACTGCTGCTGCCGTGTCCCATCCCTGCAGTGAGCCCCTGCCAGCCCACACCTCCACGGGAGACTCTGCAGCACTGCCAGCTGGAGCTGGTTCAGTCTCCCAGGGGCCACTGCTCCTTCCAGTGTGCGCAAGATTCTGTTTGTGACCTCTAAGAGTGGAGTCTGTTTCCCGCCGTCCTGTGGAATACTGTAATCAAATCCCACTGGCCTTCAAAGTCAGATTTCCTGGGGATTCCTAGTCTCTTTGCCAGGTGCCCAGGCCGGAAAGCGCGAGGTGGGGCTCAGAAGCTTCACCACCGTGGGGGGGCGTCTTCAGTGTCACCGTTCTCCAGCTGGTGAGTCAGCCACTCGGTGGGAAGGGGCTTCCCTTGTGGCTCAGCTGGTAAAGAATCTGCCTGCAGTGGGAGACCTGAGTTTGATCCCTGGGTTGGGAAGATCCCCGGAGAAGGGAAAGGCTGCCCATTCCAGTATTCTGGCCTGGATAATTTCCATGGACTATACAGTCCATGGGGTCACAAAGAGTTGGACATGACCGACGACTTTCACTTTACCTGGTGGGTCAGGGATTCGATTTTCTCATCATCGAGTCCCCCATGCTGCCTTGTTGCGGCTTCTCTGCTTTGGGGTGTGGGGTATCTTTTTTCAGTGGGTTCAGGCATTCTCTCGCCGATGGTTGTTCAACAGCTAGCTGTGATTCTGGCGCTCTCGCCGAAGGAGATGGGCCCGTGTGCTTCTGCTCGGCCTGGCTCTTTGCCTCTTTCCGTGCCTTTTTGAAAAGTATCTTAGGAGCGTTTAGCGTTACATTTTAATTCATCCCCTGGGTTTTCTGCCTGTGTGTCTTGTGGGTACACTTTTAGTGGATTCTCCAGTGGTTAAAATAAGCATATTTCTAAACTCAGGCCACTGTCTGCTTCATGTTGCCGCT
Source organism: Raphicerus campestris (assembly GCA_006410735.1). Taxonomy (NCBI): domain Eukaryota; kingdom Metazoa; phylum Chordata; class Mammalia; order Artiodactyla; family Bovidae; genus Raphicerus; species Raphicerus campestris. The sequence continues at coordinate 54,217 of SJYW01045958.1, read as the reverse complement.
TTGTCGCTTCAGGGAGGACACGGACGCCCTTCCAGCGTGTTGGTCCCCACACCCACGCGCCGCTGTGCTGCAGGCGAGAAGGTGTGATGGTTTCGCCTTCAACCATCGTGTCTGTTTCTTAAAGCTTAAAAGAACACAACTAGCCTGTTTTCCTGGGTATCTGCAATTCCCAACTCATACGCTCCGCTCCTGGCATTTCAACTTTCCCTCTTGCTTCAATCCCTCCTTCTGAGAACATCTCTTAACAGCGTGTCTGCTGGTCATAAATTCCTTCCGTTATCCTCGGTATGAGAAGGTCTCTATCCTTCTTGAAGGATCTTTTCTGCTGGATTCTCTTCTTTCTAAATGTGTTATCCCACTTCCTTCCGGCCTCCATACTTTTGAACGAGAAATCTGATGTCATTCAATTTCGTTTCAATATTTTTTAATAAGCATTATCTCTATCCAACCACTGTAAAGAGTTTCTTTCTTTGTCTCCAGTATTTGGCAGTTTGACTAGGGCATGTCTTGGTGTGGGTTTATTTTAGTTTAATCTATTTTTGGTTCCCTCAGCTTTTTGAATCTCCAGGTAGGCTTGTGTCTTTTTCTGGATTTGGGGTTTATCCCCTGTTTTTTTTCCTTTGAGCACTTTTTTACTTCTGCCCTCTCTCTACCCCAACCCCAAGCCTCCAGCGTCACAAATGTTAGATCTTTTGTTAAAGTCTCACGGGTCCCTAAGGCACTCTCTCGCTTTCTCCCCCCTCCCCGCCTATTTTCTCTCTGCTGTTCAGCATGGATGATTCCTATTGTTCTCTTTTTCTTTTCCCCCTCTCCCATCTTCTCTGCTATTGAGCCCATCCACTGAGCTTTAATTCTCAGCTATTGTGTTTTCAATCCTGAAATTTCCATCTGGTTTTTCTTTCCATGCTCTCTTTCTTTTCTGAGACTTTTCCTTTGCTTGTTTTAGGGCTGTTCGCAGTTACTCAATATAGCCTTTTTATGTTATCGGATTTAAAATACTTTTCAACTGGAGAAGGAAATGGCAATCCACTCCAGTATTCTTGCCTGGAGAATCCCATGGACAGAGAAGCCTAGTAGGTTATAGTCCATGGGGTCACAAAGAGTCGGACATGACTGAGCGACTTCACCTTCACCACCACCAGTGTTAATAAATTAAATTAAAAAAAAATACTTTTCAGATACCTTAAAGATCTCTGTGGTTTTGACGTTGGCATCTATTGACTGTGCTTTTCATTTAGTTTGAGAATTCTCTGGCTCTAGATGTGACCAGTGCTTTTTTTTAACTGAACCTGGACATTTTAGGTATTATGCTATGAAGTTTGGGATCTTTCTTGAGCCTGTTTTCACTAGCTTCCTCTGACACTGGTCCAGCAAGGAAGTGAGGCAAGGGCCCCTGCCTCCTTGGGGCTGCCAAGCGGGGCTAGAAGTCCAGCCCTGACCTGAAGGCAGTGGTCCTTGTTAATGGCAGGGAGGGCAGGGGTTCCAGCCCCCTAGTGGGCCTCAGGCGATACCTCCCCAGATGGAAGGGGTAGGAATGCCTNTTGGGGCTGCCAAGCGGGGCTAGAAGTCCAGCCCTGACCTGAAGGCAGTGGTCCTTGTTAATGGCAGGGAGGGCAGGGGTTCCAGCCCCCTAGTGGGCCTCAGGCGATACCTCCCCAGACGGAAGGGGTAGGAATGCCTCGTCACTGCCCCCAGTGTGGCGTCCAGGGACCCTGTGGCCACTGGATGTTCCCGCCCAGCAGAGGCGAAGCTCCTCCTCCTCAGCTGTCCTCTGACACCACACCAGCACTGTAGGCTGCTGGCTTCTCAGCTATAGGAGCGAAAAGGGAGCCCAGGGAACTCCCCCCGTGGCATTCCATCTTCCCAGAAGCAGAAGCCATCTAGGTTCAGTGGGAACCAACAAGCAGGCCTCTCAAAGTGCGGCTCGCTCATCTCGGACTAGGAGACAGTTTGCCCGGGTCTGCTTTAGAAGAGAAGTGTAGAGATGGGCTCACGACCTCCCAGCAGCCCCGTGCCTGCCTGTTGTAGTCAATCAACGTNATGGAAGGGGTAGGAATGCCTGTCACTGCCCCCAGTGTGGCCTCGAGGGACCCTGTGGCCACTGGATGTTCCCGCCCAGCAGAGGCGAAGCTCCTCCTCCTTAGCTGTCCTCTGACACCACACCAGCACTGTAGGCTGCTGGCTTCTCAGCTACAGGAGCGAAAAGGGAGCCCAGGGAACTCCCCCCCATGGCATTCCATCTTCCCAGAAGCAGAAGCCATCTAGGTTCAGTGGGAACCAACAAGCAGGCCTCTCAAAGTGCGGCTCACTCATCTGGGACTAGGAGACAGTTTGCCCGGATCTGCTTTAGAAGAGAAGTGTAGAGATGGGCTCACGACCTCCCAGCAGCCCCGTGCCTGCCTGTTGTAGTCAATCAACGTTGGATGGTGGATGAATGGATGGATGAACAGAGAACAGAAAGTGAAAGTGAAAAGTCACTCTGTCGTGTCCCACTCTTTGCGACCCCGTGGACTGTAGCCTGTCGGGCTCCTCTGTCCATGGACTTCTCNGTTGGATGGTGGATGAATGGATGGATGAACAGAGAACAGAAAGTGAAAGTGAAAAGTCACTCTGTCGTGTCCCACTCTTTGCGACCCCGTGGACTGTAGCCTGTCGGGCTCCTCTGTCCATGGACTTCTCCAGGCCACAGTACTGGAGTGGGTAACTGTTCCCTTCTCCAGGGGATCTTCCCAACCCAGGGATCAGACCCAGGTCTCCCGCATTGCGGGCGGATTCTTTACCAGCTGAGCCCCAGGGAAGCCAAATGAACCTTCCAGCTGAGGACTTGGAACGGTGTGAGCATCTGCTCTCGTGTCCAGTCCTGGAAGTCAGTCCGCTCTGTGGCCTCGCACACCGTCACCCACCCGCCTTTGCTACACGTGGCCGTGCTTTTGCGTGCTTTACTGCGTCGCACACAGTAGGACAGCATCTTTGTTTCAGGCCCAGGTTATTTAGAAGCAAGCGTAAGAGCAGCAGTGACGATGCCGGTACTGCTGAGAAGTGCTGAGAGATGCCAATGGAAACAGCAGTGAAAATCATTGAGAGAGTGGAATGAGGCGAAAAGAGGGGAGAGGTCACTCGTTCTGAGAACACAGATCATGCGACCACTGGCGTGATTCTAAAGAGCAAGGGCTGGACCGTGGGGCATAAACTCTGCTGTACTGATGACGTCGACAACAGTACCGAAGAAGCGCGGAAAAGTGATGGAGGAGATGGAGAAACTTCTCAGTGAGTAGAGGCCGGATTCTCATCAGCATCAAGTCCTGCTCAGCTTAATGCTGATTCAGGAGAAAGTGGAAAGCCTTCATGAAGAAGAAGAAGCACGGTGAGGAGTGAGGGGCTGGATCCAGCCGTGGCTGCTGTCGTCAGCTCAAGGCTAGAGCCGGCCTTCACGATGTAAACGCAAGCGAATGCGTTTACAGTCGCTGCCTGGGAATTTCCTGGCATGCTTTGAGAAATCACTGGGAAAGCGCATGTGGACTGGAGCAGCTTTTCACTGCGGATGGGCCAGGACGCCAGACCAAAGGCCCATCAGTAAGGAGGAAGCGCGGACGCCAGGCACTGGGGGAGGAAGTCTGTCTAAGGGCTGACTAACTGTTGTTTGGAGGCAATGCTTCCAGTGATGCGAACCTGAAGCCTCTCTCCGTCTATCATTCAGAGAATCCAGGAGCCCTCAGAAGTGCAGCCAAGGGCTCTCCTCCTGCAGAAGAGTAACCCCAAAGCCCGAGTTACACAGGGCGTTTTCCAGGGCTGATTTTTCCACCACTTATAGAAATACTGTCTGGAGAAGGACGTCCCTTTCAACATTCTTTGCTGCCTGANGTCATGTCTGACTCCTTTGCCATCTCCATAGGCTATAGCCCACCAGGCTCTTCTGTCCATGGGATTCTCCAGGCAAGAATACTGGAGTGGGTTGCCATTTCCTTCTCCAGGGGATCTTCCCAACACAGAGATCGCACCCACATCTCCTGCATTGGCGGGCAGATTCTTTTGCACTGAGTCACCTTGGAAGCCCCCTTTTATCCATTAAAGGGAACCAAGTAGATTGAAAATGCAAAGAAAGCTGGTAGGGCTTAGAGATCATCATGCGATGGGGAGAAAAGAAAACAAGTGTTTGAAATAAACTCCAGGCCCTGTTCAGCCCACCCAGGCTGGTGTTCAGCAAAGATGCACTGGTGTGCCTTGGTGCCTATTGATGACTGGTGTCTGAGCTGCCCTGTTGGCACCCGTGCCCTGTCACCTGTTAAGGATTGTAAATGTCAACCCTTACGCCCATACAGATGTCTTTGCAACCCATCCTCTCCCCTGGGAGAAAAAGGACTGAAAACATCTTGGTCACTTACCCGTCAGTCATTGCAGTTCTCCCCTGGCGCGGGTCAGCATGCGGCCATTTACTAAGCTTAGCATGAACTGTACAATGCAGAACAAGGGATGTGGGTGTCCCTGCCATCAAGGAATGTCTGGGGGTGGAGAAGGACAGAAACATATATATTCAACGGAGAAGTAGCTTTGCCTCTCTCCTGGTGTACAGCTGCAAGAAAATAAAAATCGAAGTACACTTGGGAACAGGATGGTTGGGAAATTAATATTTTAAAATGTGAGTTATGTCTTGCCAGAAATGTATATTGAAACATTATAGCAATGGTCAATAGCATCCCGAGGTTTGAGTGCTACAGCCCAGCTGAGCATGGATAAAATACACAATCACATCTCCAAAATATATTGTGCTGCCATAAAATTTAACTATTATGGGAACCAGCCAATTTCAGGGACTCTGAACTCCCTTACCCGAGAGGAACTGGGGAAATGACACGATCTTCCCGAACCAGAATAGTTCACACTTCATGTGGCTCTGAGCGGGCTCAGCACCACTGCTGGGTAAGAAGGCTCTCTGGGTTCCTGGTCAATCATTTTCAGCTTCCGTCGGGGACTGGGTTCTTGTTGGGTCAGTGGCCAAGAGGAGGCCCCAGGTCACTGTGGATGGTTCCTAGGGTGGCCATCGCCATACAGATAATTGACCCTCTGGCATCCACTTCCACAAATGACTTTCTGGGACTGGAGACTGGGTCTTGCTAAGCGCTGCAGGGCAGCAGGCTCTCATGGACTGGGGTCTGCATCCTCTCCAACCTGACTCCATTGATAGAAAGAAGCCTGGCCCTCTCCTTGCAGAACCAGTGAACTCAAACTCTTAGTAACATGTTTTCTCTGGATTTGATCACTTGTCCCAAAATAGCATCATGACAGTGATGACAACTATATGTTTAATAAACATTGTTTGCTTGCCTGATAAGAAAGTGAGTGTAACAGTACAGCAGCCCACCAGGCTCCCCCGTCCCTGGGATTCTCCAGGCAGGAACACTGCAGTGGGCTGCCATTTCCTTCTCCAAAGCACGAAAGTGAAAAATCAAAGTGAAGTCGCTCAGTCGTATCCAACTCTTCGCAACCCCAGGGACTGCAGCCCACCAGGCTCCTCTGTCCATGGGGTTTTCTAGGCAAGAGTGCTGGAGTGGGTGCCATTGCCTTCTCCAGTGTAACAGGGCAGCAAGCACAAAATATGATTGGGCCCAGGGTTGTGGGGTTTTGGTCTGCTGCAGCTCTGCCCTCTTCTATTTTAAATACGTGGCCCCATCCAGTCCACCAGGAATGATCCCTAACTGAAGACCTATCTTCCTGGCCACTGAGACTGGAAAAAAATCAGTCGAAGGAAGTGATTTATAAATACACTCCCTCATATTGATAGAACATTTTTCTTCTAAGAAGCTCAAATTCTTCTCAGACATTATCTCATAAATCTACAATGATCCATGGGTTATAAAAAAGAAAAAAGAAGAAGGCTTTTTCTCTTTTTACTTGGCAGGTAAATAAAGTCACAGCTGAGAAAGAAATTGATTCAAACATATCTCAAGCCCAATGCATGGGAAATATTGAAAGCAAGAGGAGAAGGGGGCAACAGAGGATGAGATGGTTGGACGGCATCACTGACTCAATGCACCTGAGTATGAGATCGTTAGTGAAGGACAGGGAAGCCTGGCGTGCTGCAGTCCATGTGGTCACAAAGAATCAGACTCGACGTAGTGACAGAACAGCAAATTCATGGGATCCTGACTCCCAACCCCCCAAAACGCTTGTACCCTGTCTGCTAAAGACAGGAACCTTTCTGGCTACATCACTGTGATGTTCAGTTTTTAATTTATTTATTTTTAATTGGAGGGTAATTGCTTTACAATATTGTGTTGGGTTCTGCCATACATCAACATGAATCTGCCATAGGTATCCATATGTCCCCTCCCTCTTCACCTCTTTCCCACCTCCCACCCCATCCCATCGCTCTAGATTGTCTCAGAGCACCAAATCTGAGCTTCCTGTGTCATACAGAGTTTAAACTAACATTTATAGACTATTACTGTGTCAAGTCCTTTACATAGATAATCCTATCTATTCTTCCCCATAACTCTACGAGGTACGAGCATTGTCCCATTTTACTGACAAGGAAATGGAAACACAAAGCAGTTAGAGTAACTTGCCCAAGACAGCAGAGTTAGGGCCTGATAGAGCTGACGTTAAAACCCAGGCAGTTTGTCTGTAGAACCCAGACTACCCATAATTTTACCTCCCCTGAGAGTAGCAAAAAAGAGTAACAGTACTAGTGGAAGGAGCTGGAACTTGCTCTGAATCTGATTCTGGGCCTGTGTTTTCCAAAGATGCTGCCAGTCCTCAGAACAGCATCACGACTCGTCACCTAATTAGGCAAATACAGACAAACCCATCACTGATGTTTTCAGCAGCTTATGAGAGAAGAAGGCGGCTGCTGTTGGCTTGCGAGACAGCAAAACACGAGCTCCGGTCAGGATGCCTACAGGGGACCAGGAGCTGGTCACAAGGCAGCAGGTCGGAGGGGCTAGGGACCACCCACCAGCTACACTAACGGCAGCTGCAGCAGGAAGAGGCTGGACCACTGCCCACGTCCAGCTCCTCACCGGGCCCCGCGGAGAGCCAGCTCAACTTACCAGGGCTCCTCCCCAAAGCACAGCAGAGGGCAGGAAGGGCGGGCAGGAGGGGAAGCCATGCTCTTGGGGCTACAGCTGATGGCCCTATAGCATCTCTGGCCAGGCCTGAACAGCTATGGAGGGCATGCTGCGGACAATCCTAGCCATGAAGACGGGAGCCTAACAGGCTCAGCCACACAGGATGCACCTCAAAAGCATACTGGGGATTCTGGCGGAGGATACTGTTGCCTCCACTGACCAGGAATGGGTGCCCCTTAACAGCCCACCCCCAGGGAACACTGCGCTCCCATCTGGAAGACTCATAGGTTATGGGGGTAAGAGGGGCCCTAGAGCACCTAAGAAATCTCCCCTGTAGCGCCCCTGACAGGGGATCGTCCCACATCTGCTTGAATACAGCCAGTGACGGAGACCTCACTACCACCTCTGGCAGCCCAGATCTCTGCTGACACCAGTACATTGCTGACAATGTGTGTCCCTGGGCTCATTGTGCCCCTTGGTCCAATCCTTAGAAGCTACACAAACATGTCTAACCCCTACTAAGAGACTGAGAAAAATCTGAAGAGAGCTATGGCATGTCCCCGGTCTGTTTCTGTCTCTCAAGCCTTAGTCTTCTCTTTAAAAGGCCAAACGTGCCCAACTGCCTCCTGCTGAGAACTCGCTCTGCCCCAGTGAAGGCCCTTCAGAAACAGAAGCAGTTTGGGGCTGTCCGAGGGCGGATGGGCCTCTGGAAAGAGAGGGACCCTGTATGTGGGGACATGCAGAGGTCGGGGAAAGGGGTGGATGGAAAACAGATCCTGTGGAAAGGAGCTAAGGAGGTTGAGGGCCCAACAGCAGTGGAGATGCAGGCTCAGAGAGCCGACTTATGGACACAGTGGGAGGGGAGGAAGGAGAGGGCGAGACGAACGCAGAGAGTGGCGTGAAAACATATACACTGCTTTGTGCATAATAAACGGCCATGGAAACTTGCTATATGGCTCAGGGAACTCAAACCGGGGCTCCTTAATAACCTAGAGGGGCAGGAAAGGGTGGGAGGCGGGAGGGAGGTTCAAGAGGAAAGGGACATGGGCATAACTATGGCTGATCCGTGTTGATGTATGGCAGAAACCAATGCAATATTGTAAAGCAACTATCCTTCAATTAAAAATAAATTTTAAAAAAAGAAGGTCAAGGGCCCAAGTCCCAAGACGGAGAGGCTCTGCCCAACCTGGCAGCTACAGCCCCTGATATATTTCCATTAGACCCACGGAGCCCCAGGAAAACTGCTTAATGACTCATCATGCTCAAGCCTTACTCATCTATTATTCATCGCCAGTGGTATAGGAGGCCCCCAATTTTTAAGTGTCCTGAGTGTCACCTAAGTGCTTAATCAGGCCCTGGGGTCCCGGGTGGTCATAATGAGAATGACCAAAAAAGACTCCATTACAGCTCAGAGTGACCAGAGGCTCCTGGGCTCCGGTGGGCCAGCCTCGGTCGCTACTTCCTGCCCATCTGCAGCCAGAGTTTTCCCCCACAGCCACTCTTGCTCTTTTTCCAAGTATTCCTGTTTCCTTCTTCTCTCTCCCCCTGACCCTGTCTTCTCTGTGACTCTGAGCCTGGGTCTCTCTGTCTTTCTGTGTGTGTTTCCTCATCAGGATGTGTGTCTGCTTGGCAAGCCTCAGAGCCGAGCATGCTGCGTTCCAGGGTGACAGCCCCTTGTGTCTGTCCACAGTCAGCTCCTTCTCACTCTAATAACAGCTTCTCCGACATCCCTAAACTTAAAACCTGCAGTATCTTCATACACACACACGCACACACACACACACACACACACACACACACACACACACACACACACGCTGGCCTAGCTCCCTGGGGAAGCTCATTTTTGTGCTTCTTACACTGAGATCAAGGCCCTGCGCTATCTCCTCCTGCTCTGCTGCTGCTGCTGCTAAGACGCTTCAGTCGTGTCCGACCCTGTGCAACCCCATAGACGGCAGCCCACCAGGCTCCCCTGTCCCTGGGATTCTCCAGGCAAGAACACTGGAGTGGGTTGCCATTTCCTTCTCCAATGCATGAAAGTGAAAAGTGAAAGTAAAGTCACTTAGTCGTGTCCGACTCAGCAGCCCCATGGTGTGCAGCCTACTAGGCTCCTCCGTCCATGGGATTTTCCAGGCGAGAGTACTGGAGTGGGGTGCCATTGCCTTCTCCGCCTCCTGCTCTGCTGACCCCCTAAGACCAGCCTCCCCACCCGGCACCCGGACCCGCTGGATGTCCCACCCACTGTGCCCGTCAGTCATGCCGGCTTCTCCACCCCGCCCCGCCCCCCTGATGCACCTGCCTTCTCCACAGGTTACCCACAGTACCTGGTGGTAGGGAACCACCTGTCAGGGGAGCATCACTTGAAGATCCTGCGTGCGGAGCTACAAGACGATGCAGTGTACGAGTGCCAGGCCATCCAGGCCGCCATCCGGTCCCGCCCTGCGCGCCTCACCGTCCTAGGTAAGAACCCTCCCTGCAACCGGCCAAATTTGCTGTGAGAAGCAGCCAGGGCTCAGCTCCAGAAATCGGGCCAAACTGGAGGGGCCTGCCCACTGGACAACAGGGCTGCTGCCCACCAAAATGGGGAAAGTGAACATCCCTGTGCTGGACATCGGAAGGCCAGTGCCAGCCGACCCCTGACTCTGCCCAACTCCAGCGTGTTTGACTACCACTGAGGAAGCGAAAGGGGGCTCCTGGGTGCTTGTTTACTCAGTCGGGAGGGGTGTGCTGTGCACATGGTCTAAGCTAGGCACTATGTTTGATGATGGAGACCCAGAGAAGAAGGGGTGTATCTTTGAGTCCCTTCTTTACGAATTGCCCTCCCCTGGTGCTGGCAAAGCCCCATCTAGCCTCCTCCCCCATCAGGCTCTCCTGGTGATTCCAGCATCCACAGGGACCACCCTGGCCCTGCTCCTTCCCACCTCCACTGCTCCCTGGGAATCCCGGCTCTCAGTGGAGGCCCAGGCTGGCTACCTACATCATCCCCAGGAAAACCATTACAGGTTTTTAGGCCACATCACACCTCTGCCCCCTGGTCTTTCTTTATCTCAGTTTCCCTGAGGACATCCTCCTGAAGAGGCCCACTACTGGACCCAGGCACACCTGCCTGGAGACCAGGGGACGGGCTCAGCTACCCCCTCAACCACCTCATCCTCATTTAGAGTTCAGCCCCATCAACTGGCTCCTCCCGCCAGCTGTTAGCGTGGAGCCAGGCCTGCTGGGAGCCACGCCGGTGCATCAGTAATAATAGCTCATGTTTGCATCATGCCGCACAGCAACCCTTTCAGTCCCTCCACTTACATTACCTCGCTGTTCCAATGCCAACCTGGGGGATGGGGAAGGTGGCCCCAAGTGAGGATTTGAGGCTCCTAGAAACAAAAGGCAGATGTGGGGCGGGGAGTGGTTCACAGGCCGCTGGAAGAGGGAAGTCCACCCCCACCCACCCTGGCCCGCCACTCCCTGCCCCCAGCAGCTGTTGAAAAGTCTGACAACAGGGTCAACAGCTGGGGTGCTGCCTCCTGGCCGCCGGGCAGCTGAGGTGCACGGCTGCTCAGAGATGAAATATTTAAGAGGGCGTCAGGTCTACATGGCCAGCACGCTGGAACAGGCCCTGGAGGACCACTCACGAGGAGAAACTGGGGGCCAACTTCAGAGACCCCCTTCAACCTCTGAGTCTCCCCCAGAAGGAATGAGAGAAATAAACCTTCTCTGGAGGGTCAATGAGCTGGGGTCCCTTGACCAGGAAGTGGCGGGGCTCATGTGTTAGAGGGAAAGTCTGCCACCTGCGTCTCTCTTGAGATATGGCTGAAATGGGACCTGGCCTTCGATTGCTGTGGGGATTGAGGGAAAAGAGAAGGAGGATTTAGTGCCTAATATATTTTCTGATCTTTGAGGATTGCAAAAGGCCGGTATAGATTTGCTAAGCAGGGTTGTAGGATCTTTTTTTTTTTTTTTTAAAGGACTGGATTCTATTTTATTTGGGAGTTGGAGGGCGGAGTGCTGCTCTCGGTCTTTGTTGCTGCGCATGCGCTTTCTCTAGTTGCATCGAACAGCAGCTGCTCTTCGTTGCCATGTGCAAGATTTTTATTGTGGTGGCTTCTCTTGTTGTGGAGCACAGGCTCTGAGGCGCGTGGACTTCATAAGTTGTGGCACAAAGGGGTTAGTTGCTTGGCAGCATGTGGAATCTTCCCAGACCAGGGATGGAACTGGAGTGCCCTGCATTGGCAGGCAGATTTCTTAAGCACTGGACCACCAGGGAAGTCCTGGGTTGTAACATCTTTATCTCCAGAGGTTTTACAGCACCATGCTCCACTCTTGGACCCCCTTCTAGAGGGTGAAAGTGAAAGTCACTCAGTCGTGTCCAACTCTTTGCGACCCCATAGACTATACAGTCCATGGAGTTCTCCAGGCCAGAATACTGGAGTGAGTATCCTTTCCCTTCTCCAGGGGATCTTCCCAACCCAGGGATGAACCCCCGGCTCCCACATTGCAGTCGGATTCTTTACCAACTGAGCTCTCAGGGAAACCCTTCTAGAGAGTACCAGTGATGCTAAACTGAGAGGGCCCTGAGCATTGCCCACTCCTGACTTCACACAGGCCTTAAAACAGATGGGGATGCCTCTGGTCCTTAAGTTCTCATCCTGGGATCAGAGCTTCACCTGGTCATACCAAGCCAAAGCGCCCTTTCATCCGCACTGTCTCAGGTAGATTACAAAGTCCAAGTTATCCCAGATATTTTACAGATAAGGAAGTTGAGACTCAGAGAGGCAAAAGCTCTCATGGGAGGTCACACAGCTCACTTAACATTNGTCGCTCAGTCGTGTCCGACTCTTAGCGACCCCATGGGCTGCAGCCTACCAGGCTCCTCCGTCCATGGGATTTTCCAGGCAAGAGTACTGGAGTGGGGTGCCATTGCCTTCTCCGATATTATTTAGTGACAATTTGTAGATAGTGAATAAAAGTGAGAGAGAAGATGGAATTATAGGCTACTCGTAGGTCTCTGGTTTGATCAACTGGATGCTGGGTCCACACAGTCTAAGGAACACCAGAAGAAGGTTTGAGAAAGGAGATGAAAATTCACCTTTTAATACTGACAAACATGTAGGACATCTAGGTAGAGATGACTTAACTGGAGAAGGAAATCAAGGCTATTTAGTAATTGAAGATGAGGGAGTAGGGATTGCAAAGAAGAACAGGTGGAGTGAGAAGAGGTCTGTGTTTAAAAATCCAAAGAAATGATGATTTTGAGAGGGTGGCAGGGAAAGAAGACAACGAAGGTAACTGATAAATAGAAAAAAATCAGGAGAAAGTGGTGAAGGAAAATCAACAGAGAGTTTTGAAAGGAATGGAGTCAATAGTACTTACTGAGCTGGAATGAAAAGTAACCACTGGAGTTTGCAGTTGGCTGGTCTTCAAGAGATCAGTTTCAGGAAAGCCCGGGTGGTTGAGGAAAGAATAAGGTGCAGCCTGGATATGAGAATGGAAAGAAAAGTATTGGGGTAGGTTATTTTTTAAAGGACAAACTTGGAGACAGACTAGGATAAGAAGGAAGAACACTGAAGGTGCATTGTTCTGGAACAAGGGTCCTCTAGGAAAACATGATTTTCTTAGGATATAGAAACATGGATAGTTTTAAGAGACTCAATCTCTAGATGATATATATTTTCTTTCTTCAAATTGCTTTGCCTGAAGAATGTCTCTAAAATCAAGGTTTCTATTTCACAACAGCCGTTCTCTCACATTACAAAAACAAGCCATGCCTCTTAGCCATCTCCCAGCTAACTAGGGTTGTTTGCATTTAGTGGGGAACAGTTTCATTACTGTCATAAAAGGGATAATTGTATATATCAAATCAGGAAATAAGGAAGTGAATGAAGGCAACTGGGTACCTTTTTTTTCCTGTCAAAAGCTCCTGTTTTTTTCACTGAGATACATTGTCAATAATATTTTACTTTTTATGTTTAATAACCCAAAAGTTGTAACATTAAAAAATGTTAATCAGTAATAGTTGAAGCCTTAAAAATGCTTGTAATGTATCCATGTTGTTTTCATAAATTGTGTACTATTAATTAAGATTACTTGGTCAAATAATTTTTAAAAAACAGAAAAATCTTTAAATGTTCAAATTTATATACATATTTTTGTTGAAGAAAAGGATGACAAAGTAAAACAATAAGATTTTTAAGATTAAAACTATATTGCATTAGAATAAATTATAAATTGCTTCCAATGAAGGGGATGTGGGTTCGATCTTGGACAGGGATCTAAGATCCCATATGCCATGAGGCCAAAAAAATTGCTAAGAATAACAAAGTTATTCATGAGTACAGTGAGCTTTCACAAGTTCCATGAGGAAATGCAATTATGTAAAACTTTCTTATTACTAGGAATATATTCATATATGTTTTAAACAGATGATGGTGAACATCAAATCAATATCTTATTTAGAAAAAGATCTTGTTTAGAATCTGTATTTTTTTAAGTGATATAAGAGTACTCTTGCCTGGAGAATCCCACGGACGGAGGACCCTGTTAGGCTGCAGTCCATGGAGTCTCAAAGAGTCCGACAGGATTGAGTGACTTCCCTTTCACTTTTCACTTTCATACATTGGAGAAGGAAATGGCAACCCACTCCAGTGTTCTTGCCTGGGGAATCCCAGGGATCGGGGAGCCTGCTGGGCTGCCGTCTATGGGGTTGCACAGAGTCGGACACAACTGAAGCAACTTAGCAGCAGCAGAGTTTTATTTTAAAATGCGATTATTTACAGAATAGAATCCATTGTTAAAATTCTTTCTTTTCAATTCCTTAAGTTATGAGAAAAAGTTTTAGATGCCAATCGAAAAATATGTAAATAGGTTACACTGTTTGCCAAAATTTTAGGGGGAGTGAGAGAATGTGAACAAAAAACTATGAAGTCACTCTTTTAAGGAAATAAGAGGAGATAGAATCATCTGGTATAGGGATAAATCCTATCCCTAGAAAATAGGTTGCCTCATTCTCTACAATGCAAGGTATGGTATTCTCCTGGACCAGGTAAACTTTTTGCCTTTTTCCAGTGATATCTGGGAGGGAAAAATAAAGTGAATGGTAGGGCTTGCCCAAGGTTGGGATTGATTGTTATCTTTTGTAAGATAGAAATCAAGAAAGACTTGAAGGTTCTAATAAGAATTCATTGCCATAAGCAGAAAGTGGTGAAAACGTCTGAGGTGAGAATGAGGATCTAAAACATACACTATGTTCCTAAAAATAAAGGCTTAAACTAATTAGGATTTCCTCCTTCTCATTCAATAACAAAATTGGAATCAGCCTGACCATAGGTTGTATGGCAGCTCCCACAGTATTCAGACCTGGCCTCCTATGGTTTGGCTTCAGTGGCCTTCAATGGTACGTCATGTTCACAACGTGGTGGCTGGAGCTCCATCCATGTCTAAATTAACTGAAAACGCAGGAATTAACAGAAAGGACAAAAAGCAAAAATGACATATCTGTTGATTCAGACCTTCTAAACAAATTATGGCTACTGCATTAGATTCTAGATGAATTTGCTGCTGCTGCTAAGTTGCTTCAGACTTGTCCAACTCTGTGCGACCCCATAGACGGCAGCCCACCAGGCTCCCCCGTCCCTGGGATTCTCCAGGCAAGAACACTGGAGTGGGTTTCCATTTCCTTCTTCAGTGCATGAAAGTGAAAAGTGAAAGTGAAGTCGCTCAGTTGTGTCCGACCCTCAGCGACCCTATGGACCGCAGCTTTCCAGGCTCCTCCATCCATGGGATTTTCCAGGCAAGAGTACTGGAGTGAGGTGCCATTGCTGTCTCCATTTAGATGCATTTAGCCATTCCACAATTGGAATTGCTTCAAAAATTCCTTTCCCACAATTTTCTATGTTCTTTCCACCTAGTCTTCTAATAAAGAAGTTTGAGGCTTATTTTCAAATTCATCTTTTTTGTGTGTTTTCCTCCTCTTAATCCTTCTGAAAGACAGACTTTTAGCATTCCTCTATCTCTTAATTTGCTACTTCTCTAGTTCGCTGTGTCAAGCCTACTGTTTTCTTGGTTATTAAATTAAAAATAAAATTTTCAATGACAAAAAATGTACTCCAAATCTATAGGAATTAGTAAAACAGAGGAAAGATTCTATATGGTGGTTAGAGATCGATGTTTCTGAGCTTGAGTTTTAGAAAGAAGAATGTTTTGAATCATGACATGGTTTTATGTGCAGTGAAATATGTCTTCAATCAATAACTGGCTGAAAAGAGCAAAGATGAAGATCATTAATGTAGGGCCTCTGTTGGCAGATTGGATNGGATGTTCTCCCCAGGGTAGGCGGTCTAAGC
Source organism: Raphicerus campestris (assembly GCA_006410735.1). Classification (NCBI taxonomy): domain Eukaryota; kingdom Metazoa; phylum Chordata; class Mammalia; order Artiodactyla; family Bovidae; genus Raphicerus; species Raphicerus campestris. Next base: position 38,820 of record SJYW01045958.1, on the reverse strand, counting down.
GCCTTCCTGAAGCACCTCCCTCCGCCCAGTCGAGTCCTCACCCGGCGGCCCCTGTCTTCCAGCTGAAGGCCGTGCACGAGCAGCTGGCTGCCCTGTCTCAGGCACCAGTGAACAAGCCAAAGAGGAAGAAGGAGAAGAAGGAGAAAAAGAAGAAGGACAAGGACAAGGAGAGGCACAAGGTCAAGGCCGAAGATGAGAAGCGGGCGAAGGCCGCCCCGCCTGCCAAGCAGGCCCCGCAGAAGAAGGCGCCCGCCAAGAAGGCCAACAGCACCACCGCGGCCGGCAGGTGGGCTCCATGCCGAGCGGGCTGGGCACCGGCTGGCAGGGGTGCTGGGCGTGGGGCTCTGGGTGCTGGGCTGTCAGGAGAGGGCGGTGTGTGGGGGCCATTGGTGGGCCTTGTTTGGCTCCCCTTGTGGGGAGACCGTAGGGATGCAGCGAGGGCTCCGCCAGGAAGGGTATGGGCTCTGCAGGCCAGAGCTCCACTCCTGGGCGCCAGGCCTCAAGACAGGCGTGGAGACCTCTAGAGTTGCGGTTTGGGGGACGTTTTCCTGATCTGGGCAGGGGTTTTCTTTGGGGGTGTGTCCGGCTCTGGGCACCCCGTTCCCAGGTCACCTGGTGCGTGCACGGTCGGGAAGGGGCGGTGCCCCTTGGTGAACAGCTCCATGGGCTCCACGGTTTTTCCTTGGTTCCCACCGAGGCCCAGCGCCGCCCTGAGGATTGGTGGCAACAGACGGGCAGGGACAGCCCAGGGAGGTGTGCGGGGGCCGGGGGCTCCTCCCAGGAGTGGGGCTGAAGTCTCCCCAGGTGAGGAGACCTCCCCAGGCTGCCTCCATCCAGCTGCACGGACGGGCAGGATGGAGATCCAGGAGCTGGGAGGAGCAGCGGGCACAGAGCTGCGGCGGGGAGGAGGACGTGTCCCTCGTGGGGACCGGGACAAGCGGGGCGCTGCCCAGGAGCAGAGACAGGCCTGGGAAGAGGGAGAGTTGAGGCTGCGGAGGCTGACGGGTTTATCCTCTGAGCAGATGGAGCCGGAGCGGAGGAGGGAGGCGCAGCGGGCAGAGTGGGCAGAAGGAAAACCCTGGAGGCTGACGTAGTCCTGCAGACAGGAGGGGCTGGCGTGCCCGTTGGCCGTGGTGGAGGCGTGTGGCTTTGAGAGCTGTTGGTGTGGCTGAGTGGACTGGCTTTGGTCCCTGGACGGAGGATGGGCCAGTGGAGTGGGTGGCGTGGGCTCCGGCAGCGGCCGGGCAGTGAGCACGGTCAGGGCTGGTCCGTGCCTCCCTCCTGCGGGGAGGCAGGAATCAGCGCCCTGTCCTGTCTCTGGTTTTGGCGTCAGAGTGCTGCCGGCTGTGGCGGCGACTGGGGAGGTGCTCTCCCCGTCTCCTGGGGCGGGCTTGCAGAGCTGGCGTCCTCCTTATTTTTCTGTCGTTTGCTGTCCTGGGTCCTCATTGCTGGAGGGGGTCTGCTCTCGAGTTGCAGGGTTGGGCTTCTCACTGCGGAGGCTGCGCCCGGCACAGCACAGGCTCCGCGGTGCGCAGCAGGCTGGCGGCCCCCGGGCTCCGCGGTGCGCTGCAGGCTGGCGGCCCCCGGGCTCTGCGGTGCACAGCAGGCTGGCGGACCCCGAGCTCTGGAGCACAGGCCCAGTAGTTGTGGCACGTGGACTCAGCTGCTCCCTGGCACGTGGGGTCTTCCCCGACCAGGGGTCGAATCCGTGTCTCCTGCCTCAGCACGTGGATTCTTTACCACGGGGGAAGCCCCCAGAATCAGGATTCCTGAGTGTGCGAGACACTCGCCGTGGATCCACCTGGACCCGGGGTCTCACTCGGGGAAGGTATTTAGCCGTGAGTTCATGGCTCAGATGGTAAAGCGTCTGTCTACAATGCGGGAGACCTGGGTTTGAGCCCTGGGTTGGGAAGATCCCCTGGAGAAGGAAATGGCAATCCACTCCAGTACTGTTGCCTGGAAATCCCAAGGACAGAGGAGCCTGGTAGGCTACAGTTTATGGAATCGCAAAGAGTTGGACCCGACTGAGCGCCTTCACTTCACTTCAGCCCTTTGAGTGGATACGGGGAGTCTGGCCTTTGGTTTGGTCTGGGTCTTCTCATCGTGGTGGGTTTCTTTGTAACATCCCCTTTTCTGTGGGTCTCTACAAACGTGCTCTTTTTTTTCTTCGTTCCTTGTGTTGGTAATTCGTGTCTTTTTCTTGGTGAATCTGGAGAATTTGATCAGTTTTCTTGGTTGTGCAAAGAACCAGGGTTCGACTTCCTTGACTTTCCTATTTTCTTTCTCTTTCATCTTGGTCTGTCTTTTATTATTTCCCTTTGCTCGATATGGACTTGATTTGCTTTTCTTTTTCTAGCTTGCAAATAGAAGCTTAGATGATTGATTTTTTCCCCCTCTTTTTCTTTGTTCTGCTTTGCGGCCCTGAGCCACGCGGGATCTTAATTCCCTGACGGGAGCTCAAACCTGCCCCCGGCGCCCCGCAGTGGGAGCACAGCCTCAGCCGCCGAGGCTCCAGGCCTTCTTTTCCAGTGTCAGCATCTGACGCTGTAAGTGTGTGTCTGAGCGCTGCTTTGCTTGAATGTTCCCCACCAATGTGACTGGTTGTGATTTCATTTAAGTTCAGAAAATTTTTGAAGTCTCTTAAGGTTTCTTTTTGATCACGGGTATGTGAAAGTATGTTTAACTTACAGATATCTGGAGACTTTTCAAGATATTTTTCAGTTACTGATTTCCAGGGTCAGAGAACATACTTTGCATGTTTTCAGCATTTTGGAATTTTTGTTAAGATCTATTTTACGGCCCAGAACCCGGTCCGTCTTGGCCAACATTCCATGTTTACTTGAAAAGAATGTGGCTTCTGCTGTTGGGTGGAGCCACGTATGAGTGTCAGTCAGAAGATTTAAAAATCCTTAGAAGGAGGGACACACATGAACTTAGTAGAGAATAGACTCACGGACTTGGAGAATGAATTCACGGTTGGCGGGGAGGGGACACGTGGCAGAGAGGGCCAGACTGGGCGTTGGGGGTTGGCGTGCCCACACCGCGTAGATAGCTGGGCTTCCTTGGCGGCTCAGGGGTGAAGAATTCGCCTGCCAGTGCAGGGCACACGGGCTCAGCCCCTGATCGGGGAGCCTCCCACGTGCCGTGGAGCAGCTGAGCCCACGTGCCGTGACTACCGCACCCTCGAGCCCACGCTCTACGACAAGAGGGGCCGTCACAAAAGTCCACTCCCAGCTAGAGAGAGCCCCCACGCAGCGGCGAAGGCCCAGCATAGCCAAAGAGAAATGACCACTGCCAGCTAGAGAGAGCCCCACGCAGCGGCGAAGGCCCAGCATAGCCAAAGAGAATTGAATCGCACAGAGGAGAAGGGGGGAAAGGTAAACAGCTGACCAACTGGGCCTGCCATATAACACAGGAAACTCTGCTCGGTGTTCCGTAATGACATAAACAGGAGAAGAATTTGGGGAGTACAGAGACGTGCATGCGTAAGAAAGAAACCGTTAACCTGGCCGATAGTGGGGTTGGGGTCTCTGAATCCTCGCTGCTGGGTTCTGTTAGTTACCGAGGGAAAGTCACCGAGTTCTGAGTAGAATCGTGTGTTTCCCTTTATCTCTGCCAGCGTGTGTTCATGTCTTGAAGCTTGGTTTCAGGTGGACAGGCATGGTGAGCTGTGGAGCCGGTGGACATTCCATCGTTACGACAGAGTTTCTCTTTTTCCCAATAATGTTCCTTTTCTGAAGTCTGGTTTGTCTGAAGTTGTTATAGCTGCTGGAGTTTTGTTTTGATTGATTAATATATACATGCGATATTTCCCCCCTATCTTTTTACTTTTAACCTACCTCTTTCATTTTAAAGAGGGGTTTGTGTAGACAGCCTAAATGTTGGGTCTTGGTTCTTACCCAGTCTGACCATCTCTTCCTTCTGATTGGTGTGTTTAGATCATTTGTATTTAATGTAATTATTGATACAATTGGGTTTCCGTCTGCTGTTCACTTGCTCAGCCCTGTCTGACTCTTTCTGACCTCATGGATGGCAGCACGCGAGGCCTCCCTGTCCATCACCAACTCCCGGAGCTCACTCAATCTCACGTCCATTGAACTGATGACGCCATCCAACCATCTCATCCTCTGTCGTCCCCTTCTCCTCCTGCCTTCAATCTTTCCCAGCACCAGGGTCTTTTCTCATGCGTCAGCTCTTCCCATCTGGTGGCCAAAATATTGGAGCTTCAGCATCAGTCCCTCCAATGAATATTCAGGGTTGATTTCCTTTAGGATGGACTGGTTTTTTCTCCTTGGAGTCCAGGGAACTCTCAAGAGTCTCTTCCAGCGCTGCAGCTTGAAAGCATCAATTCTTTGGCGCTCAGCTTTCTTTATGGTCCGAGTCTCACATCCATACATGACCACTGGGAAAACCATAGCTCTGACTAGACGGGCCTTTGTTGGCACAGTAACGTCTCTGCTTTTAATTCGCTGTCCAGGGCTTCTGTCCACCATCACATTATTTTCTGTGCGTCCCTTCAGTCTGGCAGTATTTGAATACGGAGTTTGACCTGTTGCACTCGTTTCGCCTGTGGGGTGTCGAGCGGGGCTGCCCGCCATGGCTGTCTCCTGGCCAAGGCCTCCCTGAGCTGGTGGGGCCTCTGAGCCCTAAAGCAGGGTCTCCGCGTCCCTGGAGATGCAGGTGCGTCCCGGGCAGTGGCTCGGTTCCTCTGCCTGGGTGCCACTGGGGCTGCTCCTTGGACAGACAGCCTGGTCCTGGAGAGGACGAGGGCCAGTGGGCGAGGGCCAGTGTCTTGTGGGTGGAGCTTGGCGGAGGGTAGGGGCCGGGCAGGGGCTGGTTGGGGGCTGGGATGCCGAGCCATGACACCCCTTGCCTTCTGCCTCAGACAGCCGAAGAAGGGCGGCAAGCAGGCATCAGCCTCCTATGACTCGGAGGAGGAGGAGGAGGGGCTGCCCATGAGCTACGACGAGAAGCGGCAGCTGAGTCTGGACATCAACCGGCTGCCCGGGGAGAAGCTGGGCCGCGTGGTGCACATCATCCAGTCGCGGGAGCCCTCGCTGCGTGACTCCAACCCCGATGAGATCGAGATCGACTTCGAGACCCTGAAGCCCACCACGCTGCGGGAGCTGGAGAGATACGTCAAGTCTTGTTTACAGAGAAAGCAAAGGAAGCCGTTCTGTAAGTTGCCAGGCAGAGCGCGTGTCTGCGGCCCACCCGTCTGTCTGCCACCCACCCCACCCACCCCGCACTGTCCCTCCTTCCGCCCCGGAGCAGAAAGCCAGGCAGCCCCGAGAGTGGGGGGGGGGCAGGCAGTGGGTCGCAGGCTCTGGGTTCCTCCCCCGTCTTCTATCTCATGCCCCCAGGATGCAAGGGCACAGCGTCCACCTGCTCACCTCAGGATGGGGGCCTTAGCTGAGACTGGCTGCCAGCCGCTCCCCAGCCAGAGCCCTTCTTCCTCCTGCTCCTGGGCAGCTGAGCAGCGCTTATACGCCCTGGCCTTCACTAAAGCAGGCGAGACCCCCGAATTAGCCCCCAGCCCCCGGGCAGGTGGGCAGCGCTTGTGTGCCCGGCCTTCACCAGTGGAGGCAGGGCCCCGGGGGTCGGCTCTAGCCATGTTCACTCGGATGCTGGCTAAGGTCCTCCATTTAGGGCCTGACTGCAGGTTACCCGTCACTGGTTCCCTGCCTGAGCAGACTGGCTCCCTTCGCCTGGGGTTGAGGGTCCAGAGGACTCCCAGGGTAGATGACTGCGCTGGCCCAGGGTTCGCTGGCTGGGAGCGAGTCGCTGCCTGGGTCAGTGAGAGGAAGGGCGAGCCCCAGGCAGCCCCTTGGAGCCCTGAGGACCCTCAGGGTGCACTGCTCCTGTGTGTGGCCCCCTGGGCCGCGTGCCCCTCACGTGCTCTGGGCGGAGCATCTTGTTGCCCTCCGCGGTCCTGGCACATTGGACCCTCCGTAAGCGGCCTGTGGACTCAGCGGTGCTGGTGCAGGTGTGCCAGGCAGTGGGCAGGGCTCCAGGGAGGAGCCTCAGGAGACCCTCGGCCACAGTGAAGGGAAACCAGGAGCTGGAGGAGGGGTGGGGTCGGGACTTCAAGTCACCGCCGCCTGCAGCAGGGGGTGGTCAGTCCCACCTCAGGAGCTCTGTGGCAGTTCCGGGGCTTTGCCTGGGGCAGGGGCACCGCCTTGGAGGGCTGGGCGTCCGCCCATGGGGGTTGCGCTGCCCGTCCGCCCTGCCGCAGCCACAGCGCCCTGCTCTCCCACAGCCACGAGCGGGAAGAAGCAGGCGGCCAAGTCGAAGGAGGAGCTGGCTCAGGAGAAGAAGAAGGAGCTGGAGAGGCGGCTACAGGATGTCAGCGGGCAGCTGAGCAACAGCAAGAAGCCAGCCAAGAGAGGTAAGGCCGCCCCTGTGCCGCTCGGGGCGGGGGGGAAAGCGCCGAGGGTCTGTGCTGTGGCTCCGCCACATGGCACGCTGCGGGTCCCAGGGGAGGCTTTCGATCCCCGGAAACCCTGACCTCCTTACCTGCAGGTGGGGCTCCGAGACTGAGCAGGTGGCAGGCACGTGGGAAAGCGGCACTCTGCGGAGCTCCTGGGGGCGGGCATTTTGGAAGGGCCCAGCCGTGGTCCGTGGGGGGCCGGACTCTGTGACGTGGGAGGGACTGGGGTCCCACCCTGCAGCTTCGGAGGGTCCTGGCCCCCAGCAGTGAGCTTCCCGGTCGCCCCCAGAGAGGGAGACTAGTGCCCAGCAAGTTAGGCAGCATCACGGCGGGAGAGGGGCCGACTTCCAGCCCTGACCGCGTGCTTTGTGGGCTTCGGGGTCTCAGTTTTGGTGAGCAGGCGCTTCGACTCCTTGCCTCCTTTCTCTGGAGCCTGTAAGAAAGCGCACGCATCTTTTCTCCTACTCGAGTGGTGGTCAGATTCTAGGCTGAGTCTTGGCCACGTAGCAACCGGCTGCCATGGCCTTGCCTGGCCCTGCTTGCCAGGTGCCAGGGTGGGCCTTCGGGCCCTCACCCTGCCACCGACAGCTGAGGGTTCCCTTGGATCAGCCCCGGGGAGGGCAGGTGGGCACGCGGTTATGGCTCAGAGCCGCCTGCCCGGGGGGACGGCCCGCCCCCCACAGCCCGTCAGTGCCTCTCAGCTGGCAGCACTCACTTCTTCCCAGGCCCAAGTGCATTCTGGCCTCTGAACTGGTTCTGCTCTCACTTCTGACACCAGCTTTGTGAGTTCCTCTCACACCAGTTCTCCAGGCTCCAACACGAGCTGGGCGTCCAGCCGTTCAGTTCAGTACGCAGAGCCTGCAGGGTGAGGGCTCAGGCGCCAGGTGCGCGATCCCGGCCTCTCCTGTGCCTCTGACTGCCGGGCTGTGAATCGGGAACCCCCCGCACCCTCTGCTCAGGTGGGGACACTTGCTGGAGAGCCTCGCCCCTCCCAGCGCCTGGAAGCCCTTTGCGTCAGAGGGTTTCTCTGGAGCTCAGTCTCCTCCAGCTCCCTCCCCTTGGAGGGAACAGACGCCCAGCTCGTGTTGGAGCCTGGAGGACTGGTGTGAGAGGAACTCACGCGTCTGGGGTCAGAGGTGAGAGCACAGCCAGCTCAGCTCAGCTCAGTCGTGTCCGACTCTTCACGACCCCATGAACCGCAGCGCGCCAGGCCTCCCTGTCCATCACCAGCTCCCGGAGCTCACTCAGACTCACGTCCATCGAGTCCGTGATGCCATCCAGCCATCTCATCCTCAGTCGTCCCCTTCTCCTCCTGCCCCCCATCCCTCCCAGCATCAGAGTCTTTTCCAATGAGTCAACTCTTCGCATGAGGTGGCCAAAGTACTGGAGTTTCAGCTTCAGCATCATTCCTTCCAAAGAATATTTAGGGTTGATCTCCTTCAGAATGGACTGGTTGGATCTCCTTGCAGTCCAAGGGACTCTCAGAAGTCCTCTCCAACACCACAGTTCAAAAGCATCAATTCTTCGGCACTCAGCCTTCTTCACAGTCCAACTCTCACATCCATACATGACCACAGGAAAAACCATAGTCTTGACTAGGGACCAGCTCAGAGGCCAGCAAAGCCGGATGCACTTGGGCCTGGGAAGAAGTAAATGGNTTCTGTTAGTTACCGAGGGAAAGTCACCGAGTTCTGAGTAGAATCGTGTGTTTCCCTTTATCTCTGCCAGCGTGTGTTCATGTCTTGAAGCTTGGTTTCAGGTGGACAGGCATGGTGAGCTGTGGAGCCGGTGGACATTCCATCGTTACGACAGAGTTTCTCTTTTTCCCAATAATGTTCCTTTTCTGAAGTCTGGTTTGTCTGAAGTTGTTATAGCTGCTGGAGTTTTGTTTTGATTGATTAATATATACATGCGATATTTCCCCCCTATCTTTTTACTTTTAACCTACCTCTTTCATTTTAAAGAGGGGTTTGTGTAGACAGCCTAAATGTTGGGTCTTGGTTCTTACCCAGTCTGACCATCTCTTCCTTCTGATTGGTGTGTTTAGATCATTTGTATTTAATGTAATTATTGATACAATTGGGTTTCCGTCTGCTGTTCACTTGCTCAGCCCTGTCTGACTCTTTCTGACCTCATGGATGGCAGCACGCGAGGCCTCCCTGTCCATCACCAACTCCCGGAGCTCACTCAATCTCACGTCCATTGAACTGATGACGCCATCCAACCATCTCATCCTCTGTCGTCCCCTTCTCCTCCTGCCTTCAATCTTTCCCAGCATCAGGGTCTTTTCTCATGCGTCAGCTCTTCCCATCTGGTGGCCAAAATATTGGAGCTTCAGCATCAGTCCCTCCAATGAATATTCAGGGTTGATTTCCTTTAGGATGGACTGGTTTTTTCTCCTTGGAGTCCAGGGAACTCTCAAGAGTCTCTTCCAGCGCTGCAGCTTGAAAGCATCAATTCTTTGGCGCTCAGCTTTCTTTATGGTCCGAGTCTCACATCCATACATGACCACTGGGAAAACCATAGCTCTGACTAGACGGGCCTTTGTTGGCACAGTAACGTCTCTGCTTTTAATTCGCTGTCCAGGGCTTCTGTCCACCATCACATTATTTTCTGTGCGTCCCTTCAGTCTGGCAGTATTTGAATACGGAGTTTGACCTGTTGCACTCGTTTCGCCTGTGGGGTGTCGAGCGGGGCTGCCCGCCATGGCTGTCTCCTGGCCAAGGCCTCCCTGAGCTGGTGGGGCCTCTGAGCCCTAAAGCAGGGTCTCCGCGTCCCTGGAGATGCAGGTGCGTCCCGGGCGATGCAGGTGCGTCCCGGGCAGTGGCTCGGTTCCTCTGCCTGGGTGCCACTGGGGCTGCTCCTTGGACAGACAGCCTGGTCCTGGAGTGGGCGAGGGCCAGTGTCTTGTGGGTGGAGCTTGGCGGAGGGTAGGGGCCGGGCAGGGGCTGGTTGGGGGCTGGGATGCCGAGCCATGACACCCCTTGCCTTCTGCCTCAGACAGCCGAAGAAGGGCGGCAAGCAGGCATCAGCCTCCTATGACTCGGAGGAGGAGGAGGAGGGGCTGCCCATGAGCTACGACGAGAAGCGGCAGCTGAGTCTGGACATCAACCGGCTGCCCGGGGAGAAGCTGGGCCGCGTGGTGCACATCATCCAGTCGCGGGAGCCCTCGCTGCGTGACTCCAACCCCGATGAGATCGAGATCGACTTCGAGACCCTGAAGCCCACCACGCTGCGGGAGCTGGAGAGATACGTCAAGTCTTGTTTACAGAGAAAGCAAAGGAAGCCGTTCTGTAAGTTGCCAGGCAGAGCGCGTGTCTGCGGCCCACCCGTCTGTCTGCCACCCACCCCACCCACCCCGCACTGTCCCTCCTTCCGCCCCGGAGCAGAAAGCCAGGCAGCCCCGAGAGTGGGGGGGGGGCAGGCAGTGGGTCGCAGGCTCTGGGTTCCTCCCCCGTCTTCTATCTCATGCCCCCAGGATGCAAGGGCACAGCGTCCACCTGCTCACCTCAGGATGGGGGCCTTAGCTGAGACTGGCTGCCAGCCGCTCCCCAGCCAGAGCCCTTCTTCCTCCTGCTCCTGGGCAGCTGAGCAGCGCTTATACGCCCTGGCCTTCACTAAAGCAGGCGAGACCCCCGAATTAGCCCCCAGCCCCCGGGCAGGTGGGCAGCGCTTGTGTGCCCGGCCTTCACCAGTGGAGGCAGGGCCCCGGGGGTCGGCTCTAGCCATGTTCACTCGGATGCTGGCTAAGGTCCTCCATTTAGGGCCTGACTGCAGGTTACCCGTCACTGGTTCCCTGCCTGAGCAGACTGGCTCCCTTCGCCTGGGGTTGAGGGTCCAGAGGACTCCCAGGGTAGATGACTGCGCTGGCCCAGGGTTCGCTGGCTGGGAGCGAGTCGCTGCCTGGGTCAGTGAGAGGAAGGGCGAGCCCCAGGCAGCCCCTTGGAGCCCTGAGGACCCTCGGGGTGCACTGCTCCTGTGTGTGGCCCCCTGGGCCGCGTGCCCCTCACGTGCTCTGGGCGGAGCATCTTGTTGCCCTCCGCGGTCCTGGCACATTGGACCCTCCGTAAGCGGCCTGTGGACTCAGCGGTGCTGGTGCAGGTGTGCCAGGCAGTGGGCAGGGCTCCAGGGAGGAGCCTCAGGAGACCCTCGGCCACAGTGAAGGGAAACCAGGAGCTGGAGGAGGGGTGGGGTCGGGACTTCAAGTCACCGCCGCCTGCAGCAGGGGGTGGTCAGTCCCACCTCAGGAGCTCTGTGGCAGTTCCGGGGCTTTGCCTGGGGCAGGGGCACCGCCTTGGAGGGCTGGGCGTCCGCCCATGGGGGTTGCGCTGCCCGTCCGCCCTGCCGCAGCCACAGCGCCCTGCTCTCCCACAGCCACGAGCGGGAAGAAGCAGGCGGCCAAGTCGAAGGAGGAGCTGGCTCAGGAGAAGAAGAAGGAGCTGGAGAGGCGGCTACAGGATGTCAGCGGGCAGCTGAGCAACAGCAAGAAGCCAGCCAAGAGAGGTAAGGCCGCCCCTGTGCCGCTCGGGGCGGGGGGGAAAGCGCCGAGGGTCTGTGCTGTGGCTCCGCCACATGGCACGCTGCGGGTCCCAGGGGAGGCTTTCGATCCCCGGAAACCCTGACCTCCTTACCTGCAGGTGGGGCTCCGAGACTGAGCAGGTGGCAGGCACGTGGGAAAGCGGCACTCTGCGGAGCTCCTGGGGGCGGGCATTTTGGAAGGGCCCAGCCGTGGTCCGTGGGGGGCCGGACTCTGTGACGTGGGAGGGACTGGGGTCCCACCCTGCAGCTTCGGAGGGTCCTGGCCCCCAGCAGTGAGCTTCCCGGTCGCCCCCAGAGAGGGAGACTAGTGCCCAGCAAGTTAGGCAGCATCACGGCGGGAGAGGGGCCGACTTCCAGCCCTGACCGCGTGCTTTGTGGGCTTCGGGGTCTCAGTTTTGGTGAGCAGGCGCTTCGACTCCTTGCCTCCTTTCTCTGGAGCCTGTAAGAAAGCGCACGCATCTTTTCTCCTACTCGAGTGGTGGTCAGATTCTAGGCTGAGTCTTGGCCACGTAGCAACCGGCTGCCATGGCCTTGCCTGGCCCTGCTTGCCAGGTGCCAGGGTGGGCCTTCGGGCCCTCACCCTGCCACCGACAGCTGAGGGTTCCCTTGGATCAGCCCCGGGGAGGGCAGGTGGGCACGCGGTTATGGCTCAGAGCCGCCTGCCCGGGGGGACGGCCCGCCCCCCACAGCCCGTCAGTGCCTCTCAGCTGGCAGCACTCACTTCTTCCCAGGCCCAAGTGCATTCTGGCCTCTGAACTGGTTCTGCTCTCACTTCTGACACCAGCTTTGTGAGTTCCTCTCACACCAGTTCTCCAGGCTCCAACACGAGCTGGGCGTCCAGCCGTTCAGTTCAGTACGCAGAGCCTGCAGGGTGAGGGCTCAGGCGCCAGGTGCGCGATCCCGGCCTCTCCTGTGCCTCTGACTGCCGGGCTGTGAATCGGGAACCCCCCGCACCCTCTGCTCAGGTGGGGACACTCGCTGGAGAGCCTCGCCCCTCCCAGCGCCTGGAAGCCCTTTGCGTCAGAGGGTTTCTCTGGAGCTCAGTCTCCTCCAGCTCCCTCCCCTTGGAGGGAACAGACGCCCAGCTCGTGTTGGAGCCTGGAGGACTGGTGTGAGAGGAACTCACGCGTCTGGGGTCAGAGGTGAGAGCACAGCCGGCTCAGCTCAGCTCAGTCGTGTCCGACTCTTCACGACCCCATGAACCGCAGCGCGCCAGGCCTCCCTGTCCATCACCAGCTCCCGGAGCTCACTCAGACTCACGTCCATCGAGTCCGTGATGCCATCCAGCCATCTCATCCTCAGTCGTCCCCTTCTCCTCCTGCCCCCCATCCCTCCCAGCATCAGAGTCTTTTCCAATGAGTCAACTCTTCGCATGAGGTGGCCAAAGTACTGGAGTTTCAGCTTCAGCATCATTCCTTCCAAAGAATATTTAGGGTTGATCTCCTTCAGAATGGACTGGTTGGATCTCCTTGCAGTCCAAGGGACTCTCAGAAGTCTTCTCCAACACCACAGTTCAAAAGCATCAATTCTTCGGCACTCAGCCTTCTTCACAGTCCAACTCTCACATCCATACATGACCACAGGAAAAACCATAGCCTTGACTAGGGACCAGCTCAGAGGCCAGCAAAGCCGGATGCACTTGGGCCTGGGAAGAAGTAAATGGCAGTTCCCTCGCCTCGGAGATAGTGGCCAGCTGCGGGGGTTGGCAGGGTGGGGCGGCGGGGGGAGCTGAAAGTTCCCGCCCTCCAGTCACATGGTCTTTCAGGTGACCAGCCAGTGCCGAGGCTCTCGGGGGGGTCTCACCCCAGTCACTTGTTGACATAAACTCAGGTGTGATCTAAAGGGCCCCACTCAGGAGGTCCTGGGGTATCTGGGAGCCCTGTGCCAGGGAGAGGCACCAGGCAGACTCCCCGCAGCCTCACCAGCGCGCTGACTCGCACAGTGGATCTGTTCGCATTTATCAGGCCCCCAGGTCAGGGTCTGGGCGGGGGGGATGTGGAGCCAGCGCGGGGCTGCAGAAAGGCCACGGGGACGGAGGGCCGGCGGGCCGCTGCGGGCGTGCGCGCCGCTCACCTGTGCGTCTCCCCCAGAGAAGTCGGGCTCCGCCGCGTCCGGGGGCCCCTCGCGGCTCAGCAGCAGCTCCTCCTCCGAGTCCGGCAGCAGCAGCACAAGCGGGTCCAGCTCCGACAGCAGCGACTCCGAGTGAGCCCTGGACGCGCGCGGCGGGGACGCCGCCGGGGCCGCCGCCGGGACGTCGCGGTGCTCCGCCCGGTGGTTCATATACTCCTTTCGTTCCACGGTGTGCAGGCTCTCTTTCACTTCAGTGTTATGGTATCTTCCAGTTCTGGCTTTAATAGGTCAACCGAGATCTTTCTGTGTGTGTCCATTAGACTTTGAGAAGCTGTGAATCGGCATAAGGTCTTTCCTCCGTAACTGAGCTCGAGTCCCTTGGAGATGCCGGCTTCAGACGCTAGCCTGATACTGTAGGAAGCGTGTGAGGTGTGCTCTGAAGGCGCTTGCAGAACCCCTCTCCTTACACCTGACCTGGTCTGTAGCCCCAGCGAGAATGTCTCCCGCGGAAATGTCTCGGACGTGGTGCCGCACGGGAAGGCCGTTGGCTGTGCCGACGGGGGTTTGTCTCCGTCTCCGAGCGCCCTGGGCCCTGACCCTCACGTCGAGGGCAGCTCTTTCTGCAGGGGCTGCGGACAGCCAGGCCCGCCCCTGCCGAGAGTGAGGGCCAGGGCTGGGCCCCCGCCAGGAGGGGTCCCCGCGGCCCCCAGCCTGAGCTTCTGCGGGTGGGGAGCCAGCCAGGGGCGTGCAGGGGAGCCGTCTCTGATCTCCCGTGACACTGGGAGCTCCCGGGAGGAACCCGGCGGCTGCATGGGCAGCGGGAGCGTTCCCAGACACTGAAGCTTTTACCTCAACTTTGAAAAAAAAAATAGAGAAAAGATTAAAAAAAAAAAGGAGACTCTTTTTGTAAGGTTCAGCAATTTTCTACGAAAGGCCAGCCCCACGCGTGTCCCCAGCCCAGACGCTGCCACGCACTCCGGAACCATCGTCCCAGTCTCGTGTATATATGAATATTTTATTTATTAACATCATTGGTCTTTTTTTAAAAAAAAAAAAGGAAAGAAAAAACCGCAAAAGAAATGCATTTTAAAAATAAGAAACAGAGGCGCAGAGATGCAGGCCTTTTCCATGGTGTGAGGGAGCCCAGGCCCCGCGGGGCGCGGGCCGCCCGCCCAGGTGCTACCGCCTCCTGCCCCCGCGCGGTGCTGAACCTCATCTGCGTGCTCATCTTGGGGCTGCGGGGTTTCTGTTCTCGTTCTTTCTCGTGTGTGTGCGTGAGTGTGCGTGTGTGTGTGTGTGTGTGTGTGAAATCTGGAGACTCACAGGTAATAGACGACTTCCGGCTGCAGCACATTCTCATTTTATTTTTTTTTAATTTTGTTTGGTTCTTTTATATTCCCTTCTGGTCTCTCTTAGGACTGTTTTAAAAAGGACTTCGATTTAGGGAACCCCAGTTATATAATATAAACTTTGTAATCTGCAAGAAAAAGAAATGTATAGTAAATCTAAGTCTTGATTTTTACCTTTCTATTGTAAAAAAAAAAAAAAAAAA
>SJYW01045957.1:0-13748 GCA_006410735.1 Raphicerus campestris | reverse complement strand
TATTTTCATACCAATTTATCAGATGAGGAAATGGGACCCTCCCCCAAGTTATTAAACAGCTTGCCCAAGGTGGCAGAAGCAGAGGACTTGGGTACACGTGATTTTGAAAGCCTCTCTTATTGTGATGATTTGAAATTGCCCAATCCTTTATTAGATATTTGAAGTTCTTTATGTTTGAAGATCGGTGCATGCATCTGAGCTCAGTCGTGTCTGAATGTTTGAGACCTCTCGTAGCCCATCAGACTTCTCTGTGTCCATGGAATTTTGCAGGCAAGAATACTGGAGTGGGTTGCCATTTTCTACTCTATGGGATCTTCCTGACCCAGGGATCAACCCCAAATCTCTTGCATCTCCTGCACTGGTAGGCAGTTTCTTTACCACCGTACCAACTGGGAAGCCCTTGAAGATCAGTACTTACCACTTGATAATAAGTAAGAGTGATCAAGTACCTTTGACCATGTTATGTTAGATTTCTCTTTAGCCCATGCTGGATTTTGCTTTAAATTAAAGCCTGTTAACATCTCATGAAGCCCATCATTAGCTCTTCACAAAACCAAAGATTTGGGGGCACCCCTAATATACATCCTTAGTGCTTTGATCATTAAGTTTCAAAGTCATGCCAAGTTTTCCACTGATTGCATGGCATGTAGCCCTTAGCAGCTTTTATTTTTTTGTCTTTATGCACATAAACAAATGCCTGGAAAGAGAAAGCAAATCAAAGATGAAAGTCTGTTTATAAGAATGCCAAAATAACTTGTTTATCCTTGCTCCTATCACTTCTCTTTTAAGTCTTCACAGATAGAAACAATGACATTGGATAGGAGCAATTTAAGCAGAATATCGGAAATAACAAGCAGACAGAGGGCTCTGCAGAATAAGCCTGCATACAGTCTTAGGAAGCCTAACACTTTATTAATCTAAATAAAATTGTTATCAACCATTCACTTAGTCTATAAATGAGAGGCATTTTATAAAATTATAAATGTATATATACAGATTATATACAAAATCTTATTCAGTCCTTTTTAACAACAGCAATGGAAACCATCTACTATTATAGGTACCTTTCAAATGAGGAAACAGGTGAGAGATAAACTGTTACATGTCCAAAATAATGCAGCCAGGAAATGGCATTGTCTGAACCTGAGAACAGGCAAATTTGAATCCATGTCATTATGACATTCAACTCATCTGTATTCTGAGAAATGCTTTATCAGGCCTTTTATATATAATCCAGAAAAAAAATATTACTATCTCAGGATGAAATGAGTTAATTAATGTGCTTGCTATTTCTACTTTCCCAAATCTTACTGAAATGCTGAATTGTCCTAGAGTGATCAAATTTACTCTGTCCCTCCTTAGCAAAGCAAAACTCTCATTTCTTTTATCTCATTTTTTCTAAAAAGCACATAATTAGATTCATAGTTCTACAGCCATTGATTTATAAATCCAGAGAGATATGTCTTTCTTTGGATCCTTGATATGCCAAATTAAAAGTTACCCTCATGTAGAGTAGTGAATTATTTAAAAATAATTATTAGTAAAACTGGAGAAGGCAATGGAAACCTACTCCAGTACTCTTGCCTGGAAAATCCCATGGACGGAGGAGCTTGGTAGGCTGCACTCCATGGAGTTGCTAAGAGTCGGACAGGACTGAACGACTTCACTTTCACTTTTCACTTTCATGCATTGGTGAAGGAAATGGCAACCCACTCCAGTGTTCTTGCCTAGAGAATTCCAGGGATGGGGGAGCCTGGTGAGCTTCCGTCTATGGGGTCGCACAGAGTCAGAAGGAAGGAAAATATTGGATTCCTTAAGACATCTTTAACCATTGTATCTACCAATCACACAGGCTGCCTTACTTTCAGAACCCCAGTTTGTAGAACTAATACAGCTCTTAACATGTATGTGAGTTTGAGGCAGGCTTTCACTTCTGTTCAACTTAAAGTGTTTAATTTCTACTTTTGAGGTTTCTACCAGAGTTATGGTTTCTACTGGGATTTCTACCAGTGGTTATGAATTCAAGCTCAAATTTTGGCTTTGTTATTTTAAGATATATGATCAAAAAAAAAATTAACCTTTCTGAGCTTCAATTTTGCTATCTAAGATGGATGGGTTACTGTAGGAAGTAAACAAAATGCATATAAAACCCTTTGTACTGCACCAGTGATACAAAATGTAGATCTCCTATTTCATGAGAAAAAAAGAAATTTCACCTCTATGAATCTTTTCAGAGTAAGCCCATCTGGTTCTAGGCATGTCAATTGTTCTGGCATTCCTTTTGGCACTGCAAAGCTATATTTGGTTATATTTTTCCTTTGTTGGTATTTTTCAGGACTCAGCTTGCTTTGCCTCTTCTGAAATATTGATATTATTCTTTTTGAGGGGAACTTGCTCTTCCTTGAAGTAGGTACTCATGGAACTCAAAACAATGCTCTTTATAAAGTGGGAACTTGATAAATCAGTATTTCTTCACTCATGAACGTATAATGTNCACTCCAGTGTTCTTGCCTAGAGAATTCCAGGGATGGGGGAGCCTGGTGAGCTTCCGTCTATGGGGTCGCACAGAGTCAGAAGGAAGGAAAATATTGGATTCCTTAAGACATCTTTAACCATTGTATCTACCAATCACACAGGCTGCCTTACTTTCAGAACCCCAGTTTGTAGAACTAATACAGCTCTTAACATGTATGTGAGTTTGAGGCAGGCTTTCACTTCTGTTCAACTTAAAGTGTTTAATTTCTACTTTTGAGGTTTCTACCAGAGTTATGGTTTCTACTGGGATTTCTACCAGTGGTTATGAATTCAAGCTCAAATTTTGGCTTTGTTATTTTAAGATATATGATCAAAAAAAAAATTAACCTTTCTGAGCTTCAATTTTGCTATCTAAGATGGATGGGTTACTGTAGGAAGTAAACAAAATGCATATAAAACCCTTTGTACTGCACCAGTGATACAAAATGTAGATCTCCTATTTCATGAGAAAAAAAGAAATTTCACCTCTATGAATCTTTTCAGAGTAAGCCCATCTGGTTCTAGGCATGTCAATTGTTCTGGCATTCCTTTTGGCACTGCAAAGCTATATTTGGTTATATTTTTCCTTTGTTGGTATTTTTCAGGACTCAGCTTGCTTTGCCTCTTCTGAAATATTGATATTATTCTTTTTGAGGGGAACTTGCTCTTCCTTGAAGTAGGTACTCATGGAACTCAAAACAATGCTCTTTATAAAGTGGGAACTTTATAAATCAGTATTTCTTCACTCATGAACGTATAATGTGAGAACACTAAACACAACAGTAAAGCAAGAACTAAAGAGACATTCAGAAAAATACAGTTTCCCCAGAGGTGTTCACTAACCTCAAATTCAGCAACTATCATTCACATAAAATCCTATTTTTAATTTAAGATTTTCTGGGCTTTGTAAGATTATACAGAAAGCAAAAGAGGAAAAATTAGAATATATTTTTAGTGATTACTATCTAACAGATATTGATATTATACCATGATGTCTTTAATATTTATCAACTCTCAGAACACAGCTGTTTCTTCATTTATGCAATTATTTAATAGACCCTTATTGAGCCACAGACACTATGCTAGACCCAAATGAGCTGTTGTCTGGATATTGTCATGTGATTTAAATTGAACAGGTAATTATAGGAAATCATCAGGCAGGTAAAAAATGATTACTTTTATGCACATAAAAAGAAATTAAGTCATTTTCTCCAAGTAAGACAAGTAAAAAATGGTAAACTATTTGAGATGTAGAAAAGTTGAAGAAATCAGTGGGAAGCAGAATGTAATCTCTCTGCTCTCAGTAGAAAAGGTTATACTACCCAACACAGACTTGATGGATATTTGTTGAATAGATAAGTTATTTGAACTCAGGCTTATCTTTCTCCCATTTCCACATCATTTCACTATGCTATGCTACATTCAAGTAATCCACATTTCACCCATTATTCTGAAAATCTTAAATAGTCTATTATAAATAAATTATATGCTTTGGGCATAGTCAAGTCCTATTCTACTAATACTTTTAAATTAAAAAAAAAAACTCATTTAGTATCCTGTTTAAATAATGAATAAAAATCTACTTAATTTTCTTAAAATTTATTTTAGTTTTAATTTGAAAATTATACCAGTCAGAATTTTAACTTATATCTTTTGTCTGCAAATAATAAACTGAATTACATTAAAATTAAAACACTAAATTACATAGATTTAATCAGAGCAAAAATAAATTAGTGACCTGTCCTGTCCCATCAAATCACAACAATTATTTTGTTTACATTAAAGATAAACAGTTATCTAAAGATTTTTGAGTAAATGATCAAAAAATAAAGATAGGAATTGTCAGAACAACAAATAAAGAATAAAGATATTCAGATATCTGAGAATTTTTGAACAAAAGAAGAGAAAATAAAGATAGGAATTGTCAAAACAAAACCAAAATCTGTCTGGAAACTAGTCTATACTGTAGAATGGTACAGAATAATTTAACTGATTTTCCAGAACCCAGCCTCAAATGTTTCATATGCTTCTGCTGCACATTAATCTGCTTTTGTGATTTTTCTGCTTGTGACACTCATTAATTTTAGTCATACTCAACAAAAGGTATTAATATATTCTTGCTTGGAAAATCCCATGAGAAGAGGAGACTGGTGGGCTACAGATGCAAAGAGTTGGACACAACTTTGTAATTAAACAACAAAATGTTATTTAAGTGGTTCTCCACCTCATAGTCGTTAGGTACTTCAGGAGATTGACATTACTCTGTAAAATATATCCATCGGTATGATATATGTGTATACATTGCTATGAGAACAGATTCTCTGACTTTCTTACAATTCCCAAATGAGCATAAAAATAGTTGAGAAACACTGATTTGCTTTCCTAGCTTATTTTTGCCTTTATCAAACTTTAGGATTTGAAATAGCTTAGCTGGAATTCTATCACCTGAACTATCTTTGTTTGTAGTAATGCTTCTTAAGAACCATTTGATTTCACACACCAGAATGACTGGCTTTAGGTGAGTGATCACAATGTTGTGGTTATCGGGGTCATTCAGACCTTTATTGTACAGTTTTCCTGGGTATTCTTTCCACCTCTTCTTAATATCTTCTGTTTCTGTTAGGTCCATACAGTTTCTGTTCTTTATTGTGCTCATCTATCAAAGAATATTCAACCTACTTCACAATTGCACTCATTTCATATGATAGCAAAGTAATGCTCAAAATCCTTCAAGCTAGGCTTCAACAGTATGTGAACTAAGAACCTCCAGATGTACAAGCTGGATTAAAAAAAACAGAGGAACCAGAAATCAAATTGCCAACATTCTTGGGATCATGGAAAAAAAAAAACAAGAGAATTAAAAAAAAAATCTACTTGTGCTTCGTTGACTATGTTAAAGCGTTTGACTGTGTGGATCACAACAAACTGGAAAATTCTTAAAGAGACGGGAATATCAGACCACTTTATCTGCCTCCTGGAAAGCCTATATGCAGGTCAAGAAACAACAGTTAGAACTGGACATGGAACAATGGACTGGTTCAAAATGGAAAAGGAGTATGTCAAGCCTGTATATTGTCACTCTGCTTATTTAATTTATATGTAGAGTACATTATGCAAAATGCTGGGCTGCAAGAAGCACAAGCTGGAATCAGGACTGCCAGGAAAGATATCAATAACCTCAGATATACAGATGACACCACCCTAATGTAAGGAAGTGAAAAAGAACTAAAGGGCCTCCTGATGAAGGTGAAAGAGGAGAGAGAAAAAGCTGGCTTAAAACTCCACATTCAAAAAACAAAGATCATGGCATCTGGTCCCATCACTTCATGGCAAATAGATGTGGAAATAACGGAAAGAACAATAGACTTTATTTTCTTGGGCTCCAAATAACTGCAGATGGTAACTGTAGCCACAAAATTAAAAAAAAAAAACAAAACCAACCAAACAAAAAAATCTTGCTCCTTGGAAGAAAATCTATGACAAGCTAGACAGTGTATTAAAAAGCAGAGACATCATTTTGCTGACAAAGGTCCATATTCTCAAGTTATGGCTTCTCCAATTGCCATGTATATTTGTGAGAGTTGGACCATAAAGAAGGCTGAGGGCTGAAGAACTAATGCTTTCAAACTGTGGTAATGGAGAAGACTCTTGAGAGTTTCTTGAACAGCAAGGAGATCCAACCAGTCAATCCTAAAGGAAATCAACCGTGAATATTCATTGGAAAGACTGATGTTGATGCTGAAACTCCAATACTTTGGCCACCTGATGTGAAGAGCCAGCTCATTGGAAAAGACTCTGAAGCTGGGAAAGATTGAGAGCAAAAGAAGGTGGTGATAGAGGACAAGATGTTTGGATGGTATCATCAACTCAACGGACATGAGTGTAAACAAACTCAGTGCTAATGTTCATGGGGTCACGAAGAGTTGGACAGGACTGAGTGATTGAACAGCAAAATAAAGTGTTAATATTTGACCACTCTTGTAAGTTAAAATGAAAAACTATGTAACTAGATTACATGAGTTCCAAATTCTCTAACACTGAACAGTTATGGCACATTTGGCATGTTATTTAAATATGCTAAATGGAGATAGTGTTACCTAGCTCACAAGATTATTGAGATGTTTACATGATGTAACAAAATTAAAAGTCTAGAACAGGGCCTAAAACAAAGGCACTATTAATCTAAGAGCTAGTTTTATGTATTATGAAAGAGTAACAAAGTATTATGTTAATATAAATGTTATGTTATTGGAGGTACCATGATACCTCCAATTGCTAGAGAGCTAATTCCAAACTATACTCTCCGGAGCACTCATACTTGGAGTTGCTACAAATACTGTATTCTATGAAAATAGTGTTAAAAGTGTAAATACATTTGAGAAAGAGTGCTTGGTTTTCTTAAAAAGATTCACAGTACATGCTAGTTTCTTAAAGACTATAAAGATTTCTTAAAGAAACATATTTAAATTTAACTGCATTTTTTTTTTTAACCACAGAACATTTTATTGGAGGAAATACCTACTATTTTCTCGTGGAACTCACAATTTAAGTAATATTATCCTACTGGATGGTGGTCACTTCACTTCAGATAATGAGATGGTACCAAAATCTAGTTTCTTCTTCAGTTAGTATCATATAAGGGATGCACTTAGCCAGAGTATATGATATAGTAATTTCCAAGTTGATTGAGTCAATTACAGAGTTCTTCATTCTTGGAAAGCTGGGAAATGTGGAACAGCCACTTTCTCACCCATAAAACCCCACACAAAAAATTTTCATTTTGAAATTTCCTGTAATCAGAGTTGTGATCATAAGATATTCCAGTGAGCAAAAAAATCTTATAGATAATTTACTGGAAATCTCAACATTTTTATAGGTTTACTATGGTATCCTCAAATATGGAATCAGTCAGACATTAAACAGTTATCAAAACCCATCATCAAATTATGTGGTTAAAATTTAAGTATACAGTGTATTCTATTGTTTTAGTTAACTATATCTTGAAGGCCATTTATATTATTGCTATATTTTGTCATCAGAAGTGTATTTTATAGGTGATTATAAATATGTATAGGTTTATATAAAGCATATAAATTAATTTTAAATGTATTTTAACCATTTATTTATTTATTTAATTTTTATTGATTTATAGCTGGTTAACAATATTGTGTTAGTTTCAGATATACAACCAAGTGATTTGGTTACATGTATTTTTTTTTTTTACAGATTCCTTTCTATTATAGGCTATTACAAAATATTGAATATAGTTCCCTGTGCCATACAGTAAGTCCTTTTATTTTATATATAATGGCATGTTTCTATTACTCCCACTCTCCTAATTAATTTCTTCCCATATTTTAAAATGTTGTTTTAAAAATACACCTATATGAGTTTCCTAAGCTTTCATAATGCATTATCATAACTTAATGGCTTAAAATAAGAGACCTTTACTCTCTTTTAGTCCAGGGGGCTAGAAGTTCAAAATCAAAGTAGCAGAAGAGCCACACTCTTCTGAAGTCTCTAGTAAAGGATCCTTCCTCTCCTCTTCCAGCTTATGCTTGGCCCAGAGATTTCTTGGCTGTGTTTGCTTAATTCAATCTCTGATTGATCTTCACCTGGTTTTCTTCTTTGTGTGTCACTCCATGGCATACCTTAAATCCAAGATTATTTGATCCCAATATNAAGGCACTATTAATCTAAGAGCTAGTTTTATGTATTATGAAAGAGTAACAAAGTATTATGTTAATATAAATATTATGTTATTGGAGGTACCATGATACCTTCAATTGCTAGAGAGCTAATTCCAAACTATACTCTCCGGAGCACTCATACTTGGAGTTGCTACAAATACTGTATTCTATGAAAATAGTGTTAAAAGTGTAAATACATTTGAGAAAGAGTGCTTGGTTTTCTTAAAAAGATTCACAGTACATGCTAGTTTCTTAAAGACTATAAAGATTTCTTAAAGAAACATATTTAAATTTAACTGCATTTTTTTTTTTAACCACAGAACATTTTATTGGAGGAAATACCTACTATTTTCTCGTGGAACTCACAATTTAAGTAATATTATCCTACTGGATGGTGGTCACTTCACTTCAGATAATGAGATGGTACCAAAATCTAGTTTCTTCTTCAGTTAGTATCATATAAGGGATGCACTTAGCCAGAGTATATGATATAGTAATTTCCAAGTTGATTGAGTCAATTACAGAGTTCTTCATTCTTGGAAAGCTGGGAAATGTGGAACAGCCACTTTCTCACCCATAAAACCCCACACAAAAAATTTTCATTTTGAAATTTCCTGTAATCAGAGTTGTGATCATAAGATATTCCAGTGAGCAAAAAAATCTTATAGATAATTTACTGGAAATCTCAACATTTTTATAGGTTTACTATGGTATCCTCAAATATGGAATCAGTCAGACATTAAACAGTTATCAAAACCCATCATCAAATTATGTGGTTAAAATTTAAGTATACAGTGTATTCTATTGTTTTAGTTAACTATATCTTGAAGGCCATTTATATTATTGCTATATTTTGTCATCAGAAGTGTATTTTATAGGTGATTATAAATATGTATAGGTTTATATAAAGCATATAAATTAATTTTAAATGTATTTTAACCATTTATTTATTTATTTAATTTTTATTGATTTATAGCTGGTTAACAATATTGTGTTAGTTTCAGATATACAACCAAGTGATTTGGTTACATGTATTTTTTTTTTTTATAGATTCCTTTCTATTATAGGCTATTACAAAATATTGAATATAGTTCCCTGTGCCATACAGTAAGTCCTTTTATTTTATATATAATGGCATGTTTCTATTACTCCCACTCTCCTAATTAATTTCTTCCCATATTTTAAAATGTTGTTTTAAAAATACACCTATATGAGTTTCCTAAGCTTTCATAATGCATTATCATAACTTAATGGCTTAAAATAAGAGACCTTTACTCTCTTTTAGTCCAGGGGGCTAGAAGTTCAAAATCAAAGTAGCAGAACAGCCACACTCTTCTGAAGTCTCTAGTAAAGGATCCTTCCTCTCCTCTTCCAGCTTATGCTTGGCCCAGAGATTTCTTGGCTGTGTTTGCTTAATTCAATCTCTGATTGATCTTCACCTGGTTTTCTTCTTTGTGTGTCACTCCATGGCATACCTTAAATCCAAGATTATTTGATCCCAATATTCTTAACTAATTGTTTATTTATCTTCAAACAATCTATTTCTTCATAGAAATAAATGAGGTCACATTCTGAGATTAAAGCAGTCATTGAGTGAAGGGGGAGGAGCTTAATATTTAAGCCAGTATAAAATTTCATGCTATATTTTCCATTAATTTCTGATATTTAGAGAAGTTATATAAACAGCTACATATATATACGTGTGTGTGTGTGTCTTTATATATACATATGGCTTCAGGTAGGAATATTAGAGTGGATTGCCATTTGCAGAGGATCTTCCCAAGCCAAGGAATTCTCCTGCATTGCAGGCAGATTCTTTACTGTCTGAGCCATCAGGATAGCCATATATATATATATGTGTGTGTGTATGTGGGGGGGGTGTATACACATATATATGTGTGTGTGTATATATGTATGTGTGTATATATATATATATATATATATATATAAAATAAAATTGTATTTTATAGAGCTAAGTTGGACATTGGTAGATAAAAAGGTAGAAATTCAAGCTCACCTTTACACTGCAAAAGAATGCAGAACAGACTTAAGCACTTGAGTGTGATAAGATCAGGGACATATAATACTTACAGATAATTTTGATAGATTCTAAATGTATCATGCATATGTAATACTACAGTTCCAGTGTAGTAAAATAAGAAGAGTATTTTGATAACAGTTTGAAAATTACAGAAGGAATGACCTTTCAAGAGATCAAGAAATACAACAGTGGCATGGAAGAATCGTAGCAATGAATGGGATTGCTTTTGAGAACTTGGGAGATTTAGTAATTTATCCATCCATTCTCTTCTCCTTTAAGCCAAGGATGCACAACAAGCTGATGTCACTAAATAAATTCAAACAGAAGAGAAAGACATTTGGTAGCTTGTTAGAAGACCAAAAATTCCATAGTCAGCCACAACACACATGAAGCTGAGAATTACCAAGTAAATTAATACAATCTGCACAATCCCAATGACAGTCCGGAAAATAAGCAGTCTTCAAAAGTCTACATGCTCTTCTAAGCTGAGAATATGCCTCCTTACTTTTATTGAATCAAAAAGATGTTTTTTATTAACGAATGTTTTAAACAAATATAAACTGACTTTTATTTAAAAATCATAATCTGTGTTCACAAATAAATGTGGCACTAAACAACATTTGAAGGTGTTGAAAGAGGAAGCTTATTTCTAACACATTAAATAGCATATGGAGTTTAAAGAATCAAGCAGAGGCCAAATGTTAGGCAACAAAGACTGGGTGGTCTCACAGCAAATATTTGCAGCCGTCAACATACTGAGGGGGCCACAGTGTTCACGCTCAGAGTCCCAACAAACAATAGTCAACAAAAGACTGGAAACCTGAAAGTGGGAATGAATTTTTAAAAGCTTGTCTTTTCTTTTTTTAATTTAATTTTTATTGAAGTATAGTTGGTTAAAAATGTGCAAATTTCTGCTGTACAGAAGATAACTCAGCTATACTCATATAGACAATCATTTTAGATATTATTTTTCATTATTTATCATAGAATATTGAATATAGTTCCCTGTGCTGTATAATAGGACCTTGTTGTTTATCCATACTCTACGTGTAATAGTTTACATCTGCTAATCCTAAAATCTCAGTCCTTCCCTCTCCCATCTCATTTCTCCTTGGCAACCCCAAGTCCGTTCTCAATGGCTGTGAGTCTCTTTGCATGTTGTAAATAGATTCATTTCTGCCATATTTTAGACTCAACAAATAAGTGATATCATACAGTATTCATTTTGCTCTTTCTGACCTAGTTCATTTATATGATAATCTCCAGTTGCATCCATGTTTGCTGCAGATGGTATTATTTCATTCTTCTTTTTATGGGTGAGTAGTATCCTGTTGTATACATGTAACGTATTTTCTTTCTCCATTCATCTGTCAATGGACATTTAGGCTGTTTCCATGTCTTGGATATTGTGAATAGTGCTGCTATGAGCATAGGGGTGCATGTATCTTTTTGAGTTATAATTTTGTCCTGGTATATGTCCAGGAGTGGGATTTCTGGGACATATGGTAACTCCATTTTTAGTTTTCTGAGGTATCTCCAGACTGTTTTCCATAGTGGTTGCTTATATTCCCACTAACAGTGTAGGAGGGTTCCCTTTTCTCCACAACCTCTCCATCATTTCTTTTTCTTTTTAAAATCAATTTATTTATTTTAATTGGAGGCTAATTACAGTATTGCAGTGGTTTTAGACATCTTAATGATGGTTATTCTGATTGGTGTGAGGTGGTACCTCACTGTAGTTTTGATTTGCATTTCTCTAATAATTAGTTATGTTGAGCATTGTTTCATGTGCTTATTGGCCCTCTGCATGTCTTCTTTGGAGAAATGTCTATTAAGGTCTTTTGCCCACTTTTTGATGAGTTGGTTTGTTTTTTTTTTGCTGCTGTTAAGTTGAGCTGTTGTGTATTTTGGAGATTAAGCTCTTGTCTGTTGTATCATTTGCAAACTTTTCTCCCATTCCATAGGTTTTTTCTTTTCTTTTTTGTATGGTTTCCTTTGCTGGGGAAAAGTTTGTAAGTTTGATTAGGTCCCACTTGCTTATTTTTATTTTTATTTCCATTGCCTTGGGAGACTGACCTAATAAAACATTGGTACAATTTATACCACAGAATGTTTTGCCTTTGCTTTCTTTCTAGGAGTTTCATGGTGCTGCATCTTATGTTTAAATCTTTAAGTCATTTTGGTGTGTTCTAACTTCACTGATTTACATGCGGCTGTTCAATTTTCCCAGCACCACTTGAGGAAGAGACTGTCTTTTCTCCCATTTTATATTCTTGCCCCCTTTGTCAAAAATTAATTGACCATAGGTATGTGAGTTTATTTCTGTGTTCTCTATTCTGCTCCATTGATCCATATGTCTGGTTTTGTCCCAGTATCACACTATTTTGATTGCCGCAGCTTTGTATTGTTGTCTGGAGTCTGGGAGAGTCATGCTTCCTGCTTTGTTATTCCTCCCCTACCTGCCCCCTGCCCCAGAATTGCTTCTGGTGGTCCTGTGGTTAAGACTCTGTACTTTCACTGAACGTGACAGAGGTTCAACCCCTGGTCAGGTAACTAAGTTCCCACAAGCCAAGCAGTGCAGCTTAAACAAATATCTAAATAAATAAAGCTTGCGTTTTTCTTGAAATGCTAACTACTGGCATGGAGGGGATAACCACAGAGATGATAAAAAGGTATCTCATTGAGTTGAGGAAAAACAGAGTTCAGAGAAACCAACAGGGTTGAAATTCGTGGGGCATTGTACTGGAGATGAAGGAGCTACTCAGAGAAACAGTTCCAGAACTCTGCAGGAGTCTCCTTGAGTTGCCTGAATTCTAAACTATACATGCACGGAGAATTGTCACAGGACTGGACAAAACCAACAAACCAACCAAAAATTATCAAACAAATATTAGCTGAAAAATCCTGAAAACATACACAGGGCTGAAAACATTAGCATTCCAACTACCTACAGTAGAGAGACTTTGCTTAGCACTTAGATAATTCAGTAGGGATCTCAGAAGCTCACATCTTAGCATTAATAGTAAGACTAAAGTATCAGAAGTGCAAAAGGAGTATTTTGATAAAATTTAAAATCAAACTTCATAAGAATCAAAGTGAATGGCAAATAACTTAAGAATCTACCAAAAAAATAAAAACACAGAACAAACTTTTAATAGGCTTAAAGGCACAACATAACAATAATATTCAAGTACATGACAAACATAGCATCTGGCAACCAGCCAACAGATACTAAACTAACAAAGAAGTGTGAAGCCTAGGATAAAAAGCAGTCATAGAAACTAAATTAGAAATGACTGAGAACCTGGAATTACAAAGTAAGGATTTTAAACAGTTACAAATGTATTTAAGGATTATGAGAAACATAAGCAGAGATGTTTCAGAAGAGAGACTGAACCTATGGAAATCAGCAATTTAGTTTCTAGAACTGAAAATACAATATAAGATTTTTTAAGGAAAACTCATGGAATGGGCTTAAAAAAATAAGACTACTAAAGAGAGGA
>SJYW01045953.1:0-16167 GCA_006410735.1 Raphicerus campestris | reverse complement strand
ACAGGGTCCTTCAGAGGGACTATTTTCCAGTGGCTTACCTCCCCTGAGAGCTTGTGCTCACCTCCTACCTATCTTTTCTGGAATCTGTTTATTTGCATGAGCCACAGTGGTGTTTCAAAAGATGTCCTGCTAGTTCAACTTCTTTTTATAATTTAGTAACATTTTAATCCTTACTTGCACTCAAACATCTACTCATCAATTTTCATTTAGTACTTTTCTTTCATCATGATTTCTAGAACAAATATGCAAAGAAATAGAGGAAAACAATAGAACGGGAAGACTAGCAATCTCTTCAAGAAAATTAGATACCAAGGGAGCACTTCATGCAAAGATGGGCACAATAAAGGACAGAAATGGTATGGTCCTAACAGAAGCAGAAGATATTAAGACGAGGTGACAAGAATACACAGAAGAACTAAAGAGATCTTCATGACTCAGATAACCACAATGGTGTGATCACTCACCTAGAGTCAGGCATCCTGGAATGACTGACTCTTAGGGCCTTAGGAAGCAGCACTACAAAGCTAGTGGAGGATAGAATTCTAGTTGAGCTATTTCAAATCCTGAAAGATGATGCTGTAAAAGTGCTGCACTCAATATGCCAGCAAGTTTGAAAAACTCAGCAGTGGCCACAACTGGAAAAGTTCAGTTTTCATTCCAATACCAAAGAAAAACAATGCTAAAGAGTGTTCAAACTACTGCACAATTGTACTCATCTCACACACTGGCAAAGTAAAGCTCAAAATTCTCCCAGCCAACCCTCAACAGTATGTGAACCATGAACTTCCAGACGTTCATGCTGGATTTAGAAAAGGCAGAGGAACCAGAGATCAAATTGCCAACATCCACTGGTCATCGAAAAAGCAAGAGAGTTCCAGAAAAACATCTACTTCTGCTTTATTGACTATGCAAAGCCTTTGACTGGTAGGTCACAACAAATTGGAAAATTCTTAAAGAGATGGGAACACCAGACCATCTTACATGGCTCCTGAGTAACCTGTATGTAGGTCAAGAAGAAACAGTTAGAACTGGAAAGGAACAATAGACTGGTTCCAAATTGGGAAAGGAGTATCAAGGCTGTATATTGTCACCCTGCTTATTTAATTTAGATGCAGAGTACATCATATGAAATGCCAGACTGGATGAAGCACAAGCTGGAATCAAGATTGCTGGGAGAAATATCAATAACCTCAGATTCTCAGATGACACCACCCTTATGGCAGAAAGCAAAGAAGAACTAAAGAGCCTCTTGATGAAAGTGAAAAAGGAGAGTGAAAAAGTGGGCTTAAAGCTCAACATTAAGAAAACTAAGCTCATGGCATCCTGTCCCATCACTTCATGGCAAATCTATGGGGAAACAATGGAAATAAAGACTTTATTTTGGGGGGCTCCAAAATCACTCAGATGGTGACTGTAGCCATTAAATTAAAAGATACTTGCTTCTTGGAAGAAAAGCTATGACCTAGACAGCATATTTAAAAGCAGAGACATTGCCAACAAAGTCCATCTAGTAAAAGCTATGGTGTTTCCAATAGTCATGTATGGATGTTTGAGTTGGACCATAAAGAAAGCTGAGCATCGAAGAATTGATGCTTTTGAACTGTGGTGTTAGAGAAGACTCTTGAGAGTCCCTTGGACTGTAAGGACATCAAACCAGTCAATCCTAAAGGAAATCAGTTCTGAACATTTATTGGAAGGACTGATACAGAAGTTGAAGCTCCAATACTTGGGCCACCTGATGTGAAGAACTGACTCACTGGAAAAGACCCTGATACTGGGAAAGACTGAAGGCAGGAGGAGAAGGGGATGACAGCGGATGAGATGGTTGGATGGCATTACCAACTCGATGGACATGAGTTTGAGCAAGCTTTGGGAGTCGATGACTGACAGAGAAGCCTGGCATTCTGCAGTCCCTCAGGTCACAAAGAGTCAGACACAACTAAGTGACTGAATTTAACTGAAAGGTGGATAAACTGTCAGAACTTCCCACTGAAATCTGACTGAGTCTTAGGGCCTCAGGCCACATGGCCTTACTGCTCTGTCTTCTCAGGTGACTGCACTCTCAAGCCTGTGCTCAGATACACTGTAGGACTTTGGCTTTTTTGAGCTTTAGTATCATCAGTTCAATCATTCCTTTTGTCTTGTCTAAACCTTCTTCAGGCTCTCTCATTCTTTGGTGTTCTTTTTCCTTGACTGGGTATTAACTTCTCTCACTGGTAATGCTGATTCATGTGGACACTGCCTTCTTGATCAGTGGATGTCACCATGGTGTTTCATCCAAGGGCCCGGTGTGAGTAAGATATTTACCACCCAGAAAAGTTTTGTACCTGATTTTTAAGACTTCGCACTGAGGCCCTGACCTATCATCTTCCTCAACCTTCAAGTGGTTTATCTTCCTGAAGTAGCCATTTCTTCTCTGGTTACCCGGGTGTCGCCATTGCACAAGACAGGAGAGCTGGATTTGAAGAGTGCTGGGGAAAAAGGATTCAGAAGTATCAGAATTTGGAGAATCATCACTTCTGCACAGATTTCTCTGTTCTTGGTCTTAAGACTGCAGAAAGAAAGAAATGAAAGAAAGAGAACGTGCTCAGTCATGTCCGACTCTTTGCCACCTCATGGACTGTAGTCTTCCAGGCTCCTTCATCCATGGGATTCTCCAGGCAAGAGTACTGGAGTGGGTTGCCATTTCCTTCTCCAGTGCTTAAGACTGTAACCCATACTTAAATCAATCCATACTTAAATCCACCTCCCCATGACTATCTCACCAATATGCCTGCCACTTGGTGGGTCTCAGTCTGACCTTCACATCCTTGCCATCCCAGCCATTTCATGATTCATCCTTTCATCCTCAAAATCTCCCATAGGCTGAATGTTCTCCAACAGTCTACTCTAGGGAGAAACATCTCCACAACACTCTTTCCTCCTCCAAGCTCTGGCCTTTCTCTCCTCCTCCACTGCATCTCCTGGCCCACCTATCTGTGTAGAGTCAGANCTCACCAATATGCCTGCCACTTGGTGGGTCTCAGTCTGACCTTCACATCCTTGCCATCCCAGCCATTTCATGATTCATCCTCAAAATCTCCCATAGGCTGAATGTTCCCCAACAGTCTACTCTAGGGAGAAACATCTCCACAAGACTCTTTCCTCCTCCAAGCTCTGGCCTTTCTCTCCTCCTCCACTGCATCTCCTGGCCCACCTATCTGTGTAGAGTCAGGAGATAATTCATATGTTACAGGTGAAGGAAATGGTCATTCACAGCACTGATCTTCAGAGGATCACATTTTGAGTTAGAAACGAGGTAGAACTTTGAAACAGAGGCTCCATGGGGCTGTCTTCTCTCCTGGAATTCCTAATGCCCGATAGTCCCAGTTAGCTGGGATAAATAGGGAGCTTGAGGAGGGCTGTCTGATTCTGCCACCTAAGCCCCAAAGCCAGTGCCCATGGCCTGAAGTTTCCCTGGTGATGGTAAACAAAACTCACCTGCTGCCTCTTCCATTACTGCCATGTCCCCTCTCATCCTGCTGCATGCCTAACATCCAGATGTGAGCAACAGAATCTAGGGGGAAAACAGAGTCCTGCAGATTTAGGGAAGATCTTGGGAGTGGCAGCATTGAAGTCAGAACAGGAGCTGGGGACTCTGAGTTCTGGGACATCAAACCTTGGAAGCAGAGCACCAGTGCCCAGGGGAGCCAAATTGACACTGGGAAGTAAGGAAATAGGCATGGTTTGGAGAATCCTGGGCATGCAGAGCTAGTCTAGCTGGAGGAAAGACAGGGAGCTAGAAGGTCACATGTGAACAGGACAGACACCTGAATCAGCGTAGGGTCTCCTAGGCACAGGGACCCAAATACTGCTGTGCCGGTGCCAAGGAGACTCAAGTATGGTGTAAAAGTGGGAAAGATGCATATTATCACTTTTTCATATATCATAATTANTCACATGTGAACAGGACAGACACCTGAATCAGCGTACGGTCTCCCAGGCACAGGGACCCAAACACTGCTGTGCCAGTGCCAAGGAGACTCAAGTATGGTGTAAAAGTGGGAAAGATGCATATTATCACTTTTTCCTATATCATAATTGTACATTCACTTGGTATTGAGCATCACATAGCTCTTTAGGAATAACTCTTTCTACTCTGCTCCCAGGAGAAACCATTTTCAACAGTTTGAGCGGTCTGCCACCCTGAACCTCAATCTCCATTAATTCTTTTATGCTTCTGTGCTTGTATCTCTTCTCTGAGTGCTTGTATTTCTACTTTTGCTTCTTGTTTATAGTCATGATTGATTGGTTAAGAGTTTTAATCTGAAATTTTTGTTCAATTTTTGTAACTTGCTTTGTGGACTCACTTTTCTGACGAGTTTTCTTTTTCAGTCATTCTTAATTTAGTAATTTGGTTAAATCTTGTGGTCATCTTTTTTGATAACTCATATTCTCTATATCTCGTTTTAAGAATTCATATTGGAAACACTTTAGGGCTATGTCCCAGGCTCTTATACATTTTCTTATAATTTAAAGTTTTTCACGTAATTATTCCTCATTTTAAATGAAATGAAATAAATGATGGTGTTTTATAAAATAAATGAGAGGTTATATAGAATTTATATGTATAGAGAGTACTAAGAAAGTAAATACTGGTATACCCATCTCTCAGCCACATTGCCATTATTTCTGAGGTCTTCTATGTGCCATCAACAATTATGTATAATCCTTCACTGTAAAGGAATCACTATTTTGAATTTTGTTTGATCATTTGCTTTTCTTTATAGTTTAAAAAAATTATTTGTGTGCTCAAAAATTATTAAGTAGTTTCCATGTTTGTAAAAATATTTATATTTTTATACCATGCACATTGCCCAGTTGTGTTGTATAACTAATAATCATAAAATTCAGTAGCACACAACGATTAGCACTTACTTATAGTTTTTTGTTGTTGCTGTTTTCTAGTGTTTTTTGGTCACACCATGTGGCATGTGGAACTTCCTCAACCAGAGATCAAACCCATTTTCCTACAGTGGAAGGGCAATTTTAACCACTGGATCATCAGGGAAACCCAGCAGTTATTTCTCATTAGGCCTGAAGGGGTTGGTTGGGTTTGACTGAGCCAGGTTCAACTGGTTTGCTGTTTGGGTCCAGTCCTGCTTCATGTGTCTCCCAGACCAGTATCGGTAAGAACACAAGAAAGCAAGCCCAGTAATGCAGACACTTAGCATTACCTTGTGTCTTGCCCACCAACAGGCCAATGCAATCATATGACTTTGCTTGAAATTAAGAGATGAGGGATTCCTCTCTGTTTACCATGAGGCATTGGGAAAGGTATGGCATTGTAACACAATAGCAGGGAGTCACAAATGGAGGCTGTAAATCTACCACAATGACACAATTATCCCTGTTGCATAATTCCATCTAGGAACACGTAGCTGTACTTTCTCATCTTAACTGAAATGTAGTGCTCATTGTAATGACTGTATTGATCTTTCCATGATCCTCTTTATGATATTTGAGTGGTGCTAACACAAACAATGCTGCTTTGAATGCTGTACATGTCTCCTTGGGCAGGTGTGTGAGAATTTCTCAATATTAAATTCTTAAAAGGTAATGCTCAAAAGCTAGGCTTCAATATTATGTGAACTGAGAACTTTCAGATGTACAAGCCAGATTTAGAAAAGGCAGAGGAACCAGAGACCAAATTGCCAACATCCATTGGCTCATAGAAAAAGCAAGGGAATTCCAGAATAACATCTACTTCTGCTTCATTGGCTACACTAAAGCCTTTGACTGTGTGGATCACAACAAACTGTGGAAAATTCTGAAAGAGATGGGAATACCAGACCACCTTACCTGCCTCCTGAGAAACGTCTAAGCAGGTCAAGAAGCAACAGTTAGTACCAGATATAGAACAACAGACCGGTTCAAAATTGGGAAAGGAGTATGTCAAGGCTATATATTGTTACCCTGCTTGTTTAACTTATATGAAGAATATATCATGTGAAATGCTGGGATGGATCAAGCACAATCTGGAATCAAGATTGCTGGGAGAAATATCAGTAAACTCAGATGGGCTTCCCTGGTGGCTCAGACTGGTAAAGAATCTGCATGCAATGTAGGAGACCCAGGTTCAATCACTGGGTCAGGAAGATCCCCTGGAGAAGGACATGGCAACCCACTCCAGTGTTCTTGCCTGGAGAATTTCATGGACAGAGGAGTGTGGTGGGCTACAGTCAATGGGGTCACAAAGGGTCGAACATGGCTGAGTGACTAACAGTTTCACTTTCAGATAATACCACCCTAATGGCAGAAAGCAAAGAGGAACTAAAGAGCCTCTTGATAAAGATGAAAGAGGAGAGTGAAAAAGCTGGCTTAAGAACTCAGCATTCAAACAACTAAGATCATGGCATCCGGTCCCATCACTTCATCACAAATAGATGGGGAAACAATGACAGAGTTTATTTTCTTGGGCTCCAAAATCACTATGGTTGATGGCTGCAGTCATGAAATTAAAAGACACTTGCTCCTTGGAAGAAAAGCTATGACAAACCTAGACAGTGTATTAAAAAGCAGAGATATCACTTTGCCGACAAAAGTCCAGATAGTCAAAGCTATGGTTTTTCCAGCAGTTATGTATGGATGTGAGAGTTGTACCATAATGAAGGCTGAGCACCAAATAATTAATGCTTTCAAACTGTGGTGCTGGAGAAGACTTTTGAGAGTCCCTTGGACTGCAAGAAGATCAAATCAGTCAATCCTAAAGGAAATCAGTCCTGAATATTCATTGGAAAGACTGATGCTGAAGCTCCGATACTTGGGCCACGTGATGCAATGGACTGACTCATTTGAAAAGACCCTGATGCTGGGAAAGATTGAAGGCAGGGGGAGAAGGGAACGACAGAGGATGAGATGGTTGGATGGTATCATCCATTCAATGGACATGAATTTGAGAAAACTCCAGGAGATCATGAAGGATGGGGAAGCCTGGAATGCTGCTGTCCATGGAGTCACAGAGTTGGACATGACTGAGCAACTGAACAACAACAGAAGAAAGTGAGGCTGAGTGAGCCCAGAGGTTCCTAGGTTTCCAGGGTCTAGAGCTAAGACTAATTGAGGGAATACTCACTGCAGTTCTGGGAAGTCCCAGTTCTGGGAACAACAAGAAGACCTTTTTGCTGGTGGCATTGTCCTAAAAGGGAGCAGGCAGGTGGGGCTTGAGCTGAGTGATAATTAAGAATGAGGCTCTTTTGGGGGGGAGTCAAGATGGCAGAGTAGGAGTGCATGGAATTTATGTCCCCTCACCAGTATAGCAAGAATGCCTCAGAGCAATTCTAGCAGAGAACTTTTTCAGCACTAGTGGGAACCTTGGACACCTAAGGGGATGGGAGGAAATCCCTGCATGACTGGGTAGGACATGGGAGGGAAGGAAGGTAGAAGAAAAGTGGAAGTGGGATGGGACTGGTACTCCTGAGGGGGTCTGGGGGAGAAGAGAGATTCTTACACTCAGAGGGGCCCACTCATGGTGAGGGAATCAGCAGGAACAGAGAAGGACCTTTAGGGCACTGGGGGATCAGAGGGGAACATGGCAGCCAGTCTATAGAGTGGGATCTATGCACAGGGTCTGTGCCACAGCCTTGCACAGCCCAGCTTGAGATGTGTGCCTACTTGTGGAGAGAAGGGATAAATGCCAGAGAGTAGGCTTTGGAGGGTGGGCTCTTGGCAATGGGGAGGCAACCTGGGGCAGCAGGAGGGAAGGGCTCCATGGTCGGGAAGTTTGGTGGAGGAAGCCCAGGCCACCAGGTCAGAGAGGTGCCATTGTTGAGTGGCTCACAAATGGTGAGGCCACCATTATGACACATTTCCCTATCTGCTGGCCCAGACTCCTTGGGCAGTGGCAGGGACACACACCTGAGCAGGCTCACTTTCCTTCAAGCCAAGGTCTCCCTATCTGTTCAGGCCCCAGTGAATCTGCTAGGGTCCAAAGTATGAACCCCACCCCTACCAAAGCCTCTATGGGCCAGGCAGGTCCTGGCATCCCAGACACCACTGCTGACAGGGCCTCCTCTGGCCACATGGACCCAGGCAGGTCAAGAGAGGACCCTCTGCAAGGCCTGTGCCCCAGCTGGCCTGCACAGGCATGGGTGCTCTGTGCCAGCTTCAGGATCAGATGCTGGTAAAAGAAAACACACAGAGGTAGGACTGACACAACAGCTCCAGAGACCTACCTAGCGGTCTTGGAGGCCCCCAAGGGGAGGCTGTAGTTAGATATAGCTCACCATGGGGCAATAACACTGAGAGCAGAGATCAGTTCAATTCAGTCACTCAGTCATGACCAACTCTTTACAACTCCATGGACTGCAGCATGCCAGGCTTCCTTGTCCATCACCAACTCACAGAGCTTGCTCAAACCCATGTCCATTGAGTTGGTGATGCCATCCAACCATCTCATCCTCTGTCATCTCCTCCCCCTGCCTTCAATCTTTCCCAGCATCAGGGTCTTTTCCAGTGAGTCAGTTCTTCGTAGCAGGTGGCCAAAATATTGGAGCTTCAGCTTCACTATCAGGCCTTCCAATGAACACCCAAGACTGATTTCCTTTAGGATGGACTGGTTGGATCTCCTTGCAGTCCAAGGATCCTCAAGAGTCTTCTCCAACACCGCAGTTCAAAAGCATCAATTCTTCGGTGCTCAGCTTTCTTTATAGTCAAGTGCTAACATCTATACATGACCACTGTCATCTATACATGACATCTAGCTTGGACTAGATGGACCTTTGTTGGCAAAGTAATGTCTCTGCTTTTAAATATGCTGTCTAGGTTGGTCATAGCTTTTCTTCCAAGGAGCAAGCATCTTTTAAGCAGAGATACAAGTGTCTTTTATAGCAGAGATAGCATAGATACAAGGGAGTTATTTTTACTTTTTTCATTCTTGTTTTCTGTTGCTGTTTCATTTTTATTTTTTCTAATATATTCATTTGTCTAATTTTATTTTGTGTTGTAATCTTTGTTAGTCTTCTGCTCTTTTAGTCTGTTGTGTATTTTTATTTTTATCTCATTTCATCATTTACTTGGTTTGGTTTATTTTGTTTGCTTGGATTTGCTTTTGTTTTCTGTGTTGGGTTATATTTGTTTCTTTTCATTTGTTTTTGTTTGTTAAACGTTTTTATTATTTGCTTGGGGCTTTGTTTGTTTCTGCTTTTTTCTTTTTNTCGATGACTGACAGAGAAGCCTGGCATTCTGCAGTCCCTCAGGTCACAAAGAGTCAGACACAACTAAGTGACTGAATTTAACTGAAAGGTGGATAAACTGTCAGAACTTCCCACTGAAATCTG
Source organism: Raphicerus campestris (assembly GCA_006410735.1). Taxonomy (NCBI): domain Eukaryota; kingdom Metazoa; phylum Chordata; class Mammalia; order Artiodactyla; family Bovidae; genus Raphicerus; species Raphicerus campestris. The sequence goes on along the minus strand of SJYW01045953.1, from coordinate 6,850 downwards.
ACTGAGTCTTAGGGCCTCAGGCCACATGGCCTTACTGCTCTGTCTTCTCAGGTGACTGCACTCTCAAGCCTGTGCTCAGATACACTGTAGGACTTTGGCTTTTTTGAGCTTTAGTATCATCAGTTCAATCATTCCTTTTGTCTTGTCTAAACCTTCTTCAGGCTCTCTCATTCTTTGGTGTTCTTTTTCCTTGACTAGGTATTAACTTCTCTCACTGGTAATGCTGATTCATGTGGACACTGCCTTCTTGATCAGTGGATGTCACCATGGTGTTTCATCCAAGGGCCCAGTGTGAGTAAGATATTTACCAACCAGAAAAGTTTTGTACCTGATTTTTAAGACTTCGCACTGAGGCCCTGACCTATCATCTTCCTCAACCTTCAAGTGGTTCGTCTTCCTGAAGTAGCCATTTCTTCCCTGGTTACCCGGGTGTCGCCATTGCACAAGACAGGAGAGCTGGATTTGAAGAGTGCTGGGGAAAAAGGATTCAGAAGTATCAGAATTTGGAGAATCATCACTTCTGCACAGATTTCTCTGTTCTTGGTCTTAAGACTGTAGAAAGAAAGAAATGAAAGAAAGAGAACGTGCTCAGTCATGTCCGACTCTTTGCCACCTCATGGACTGTAGCCTGCCAGGCTCCTTCATCCATGGGATTCTCCAGGCAAGAGTACTGGAGTGGGTTGCCATTTCCTTCTCCAGTGCTTAAGACTGTAACCCATACTTAAATCAATCCATACTTAAATCCACCTCCCCATGACTATCTCACCAATATGCCTGCCACTTGGTGGGTCTCAGTCTGACCTTCACATCCTTGCCATCCCAGCCATTTCATGATTCATCCTTTCATCCTCAAAATCTCCCATAGGCTGAATGTTCTCCAACAGTCTACTCTAGGGAGAAACATCTCCACAACACTCTTTCCTCCTCCAAGCTCTGGCCTTTCTCTCCTCCTCCACTGCATCTCCTGGCCCACCTATCTGTGTAGAGTCAGAAGATAATTCATATGTTACAGGTGAAGGAAATGGTCATTCACAGCACTGATCTTCAGAGGATCACATTTTGAGTTAGAAACAAGGTAGAACTTTGAAACAGAGGCTCCATGGGGCTGTCTTCTCTCCTGGAATTCCTAATGCCCGATAGTCCCAGTTAGCTGGGATAAATAGGGAGCTTGAGGAGGGCTGTCTGATTCTGCCACCTAAGCCCCAAAGCCAGTGCCCATGGCCTGAAGTTTCCCTGGTGATGGTAAACAAAACTCACCTGCTGCCTCTTCCATTACTGCCATGTCCCCTCTCATCCTGCTGCATGCCTAACATCCAGATGTGAGCAACAGAATCTAGGGGGAAAACAGAGTCCTGCAGATTTAGGGCAGATCCTGGGAGTGGCAGCATTGAAGTCAGAACAGGAGCTGGGGACTCTGAGTTCTGGGACATCAAACCTTGGAAGCAGAGCACCAGTGTCCAGGGGAGCCAAATTGACACTGGGAAGCAAGGAAATAGGCATGGTTTGGAGAATCCTGGGCATGCAGAGCTAGTCTAGCTGGAGGAAAGACAGGGAGCTAGAAGGTCACATGTGAACAGGACAGACACCTGAATCAGCGTACGGTCTCCCAGGCACAGGGACCCAAACACTGCTGTGCCAGTGCCAAGGAGACTCAAGTATGGTGTAAAAGTGGGAAAGATGCATATTATCACTTTTTCCTATATCATAATTGTACATTCACTTGGTATTGAGCATCACATAGCTCTTTAGGAATAACTCTTTCTACTCTGCTCCCAGGAGAAACCATTTTCAACAGTTTGAGCGGTCTGCCACCCTGAACCTCAATCTCCATTAATTCTTTTATGCTTCTGTGCTTGTATCTCTTCTCTGAGTGCTTGTATTTCTACTTTTGCTTCTTGTTTATAGTCATGATTGATTGGTTAAGAGTTTTAATCTGAAATTTTTGTTCAATTTTTGTAACTTGCTTTGTGGACTCACTTTTCTGACGAGTTTTCTTTTTCAGTCATTCTTAATTTAGTAATTTGGTTAAATCTTGTGGTCATCTTTTTTGATAACTCATATTCTCTATATCTCGTTTTAAGAATTCATATTGGAAACACTTTAGGGCTATGTCCCAGGCTCTTATACATTTTCTTATAATTTAAAGTTTTTCACGTAATTATTCCTCATTTTAAATGAAATGAAATAAATGATGGTGTTTTATAAAATAAATGAGAGGTTATATAGAATTTATATGTATAGAGAGTACTAAGAAAGTAAATACTGGTATACCCATCTCTCAGCCACATTGCCATTATTTCTGAGGTCTTCTATGTGCCATCAACAATTATGTATAATCCTTCACTGTAAAGGAATCACTATTTTGAATTTTGTTTGATCATTTGCTTTTCTTTATAGTTTAAAAAAATTATTTGTGTGCTCAAAAATTATTAAGTAGTTTCCATGTTTGTAAAAATATTTATATTTTTATACCATGCACATTGCCCAGTTGTGTTGTATAACTAATAATCATAAAATTCAGTAGCACACAACGATTAGCACTTACTTATAGTTTTTTGTTGTTGCTGTTTTCTAGTGTTTTTTGGTCACACCATGTGGCATGTGGAACTTCCTCAACCAGAGATCAAACCCATTTTCCTACAGTGGAAGGGCAATTTTAACCACTGGATCATCAGGGAAACCCAGCAGTTATTTCTCATTAGGCCTGAAGGGGTTGGTTGGGTTTGACTGAGCCAGGTTCAACTGGTTTGCTGTTTGGGTCCAGTCCTGCTTCATGTGTCTCCCAGACCAGTATCTTTGAAGCCTGCTCTTCACAAAGCAAAAGGTAAGAACACAAGAAAGCAAGCCCAGTAATGCAGACACTTAGCATTACCTTGTGTCTTGCCCACCAATAGGCCAATGCAATCATATGACTTTGCTTGAAATTAAGAGATGACTGATTCCTCTCTGTCTACCATGAGGCATTGGGAAAGGTATGGCATTGTAACACAATAGCAGGGAGTCACAAATGGAGGCTGTAAATCTACCACAATGACACAATTATCCCTGTTGCATAATTCCATCTAGGAACATGTAGCTGTACTTTCTCATCTTAACTGAAATGTAGTGCTCATTGTAATGACTGTATTGATCTTTCCATGATCCTCTTTATGATATTTGAGTGGTGCTAACACAAACAATGCTGCTTTGAATGCTGTACATGTCTCCTTGGGCAGGTGTGTGAGAATTTCTCAATATTAAACTCTTAAAAGGAAATGCTCAAAAGCTAGGCTTCAATATTATGTGAACTGAGAACTTTCAGATGTACAAGCCAGATTTAGAAAAGGCAGAGGAACCAGAGACCAAATTGCCAACATCCATTGGCTCATAGAAAAAGCAAGGGAATTCCAGAATAACATCTACTTCTGCTTCATTGGCTACACTAAAGCCTTTGACTGTGTGGATCACAACAAACTGTGGAAAATTCTGAAAGAGATGGGAATACCAGACCACCTTACCTGCCTCCTGAGAAACGTCTAAGCAGGTCAAGAAGCAACAGTTAGTACCAGATATAGAACAACAGACCGGTTCAAAATTGGGAAAGGAGTATGTCAAGGCTATATATTGTTACTCTGCTTGTTTAACTTATATGAAGAATATATCATGTGAAATGCTGGGATGGATCAAAGCACAAGCTGGAATCAAGATTGCTGGGAGAAATATCAGTAAACTCAGATGGGCTTCCCTGGTGGCTCAGACTGGTAAAGAATCTGCATGCAATGTAGGAGACCCAGGTTCAATCACTGGGTCAGGAAGATCCCCTGGAGAAGGACATGGCAACCCACTCCAGTGTTCTTGCCTGGAGAATTTCATGGACAGAGGAGTGTGGTGGGCTACAGTCGATGGGGTCACAAAGGGTCGAACATGGCTGAGTGACTAACAGTTTCACTTTCAGATAATACCACCCTAATGGCAGAAAGCAAAGAGGAACTAAAGAGCCTCTTGATAAAGATGAAAGAGGAGAGTGAAAAAGCTGGCTTAAGAACTCAGCATTCAAACAACTAAGATCATGGCATCCGGTCCCATCACTTCATCACAAATAGATGGGGAAACAATGACAGAGTTTATTTTCTTGGGCTCCAAAATCACTATGGTTGATGGCTGCAGTCATGAAATTAAAAGACACTTGCTCCTTGGAAGAAAAGCTATGACAAACCTAGACAGTGTATTAAAAAGCAGAGATATCACTTTGCCGACAAAGGTCCACATAGTCAAAGCTATGGTTTTTCCAGCAGTTATGTATGGATGTGAGAGTTGTACCATAATGAAGGCTGAGCACCAAATAATTAATGCTTTCAAACTGTGGTGCTGGAGAAGACTTTTGAGAGTCCCTTGGACTGCAAGAAGATCAAATCAGTCAATCCTAAAGGAAATCAGTCCTGAATATTCATTGGAAAGACTGATGCTGAAGCTCCGATACTTGGGCCACGTGATGCAATGGACTGACTCATTTGAAAAGACCCTGATGCTGGGAAAGATTGAAGGCAGGGGGAGAAGGGAACGACAGAGGATGAGATGGTTGGATGGTATCATCCATTCAATGGACATGAATTTGAGAAAACTCCAGGAGATCATGAAGGATGGGGAAGCCTGGAATGCTGCTGTCCATGGAGTCACAGAGTTGGACATGACTGAGCAACTGAACAACAACAGAAGAAAGTGAGGCTGAGTGAGCCCAGAGGTTCCTAGGTTTCCAGGGTCTAGAGCTAAGACTAATTGAGGGAATACTCACTGCAGTTCTGGGAAGTCCCAGTTCTGGAAACAACAAGAAGACCTTTTTGCTGGTGGCATTGTCCTAAAAGGGAGCAGGCAGGTGGGGCTTGAGCTGAGTGATAATTAAGAATGAGGCTCTTTTGGGGGGGAGTCAAGATGGCAGAGTAGGAGTGCATGGAATTTATGTCCCCTCACCAGTATAGCAAGAATGCCTCAGAGCAATTCTAGCAGAGAACTTTTTCAGCACTAGTGGGAACCTTGGACACCTAAGGGGATGGGAGGAAATCCCTGCATGACTGGGTAGGACATGGGAGGGAAGGAAGGTAGAAGAAAAGTGGAAGTGGGATGGGACTGGTACTCCTGAGGGGGTCTGGGGGAGAAGAGAGATTCTTACACTCAGAGGGGCCCACTCATGGTGAGGGAATCAGCAGGAACAGAGAAGGACCTTTAGGGCACTGGGGGATCAGAGGGGAACATGGCAGCCAGTCTATAGAGTGGGATCTATGCACAGGGTCTGTGCCACAGCCTTGCACAGCCCAGCTTGAGATGTGTGCCTACTTGTGGAGAGAAGGGATAAATGCCAGAGAGTAGGCTTTGGAGGGTGGGCTCTTGGCAATGGGGAGGCAACCTGGGGCAGCAGGAGGGAAGGGCTCCATGGTCGGGAAGTTTGGTGGAGGAAGCCCAGGCCACCAGGTCAGAGAGGTGCCATTGTTGAGTGGCTCACAAATGGTGAGGCCACCATTATGACACATTTCCCTATCTGCTGGCCCAGACTCCTTGGGCAGTGGCAGGGACACACACCTGAGCAGGCTCACTTTCCTTCAAGCCAAGGTCTCCCTATCTGTTCAGGCCCCAGTGAATCTGCTAGGGTCCAAAGTATGAACCCCACCCCTACCAAAGCCTCCTTGGGCCAGGCAGGTCCTGGCAGCCCAGACACCACTGCTGACAGGGCCTCCTCTGGCCACATGGACCCAGGCAGGTCAAGAGAGGACCCTCTGCAAGGTCTGTGCCCCAGCTGGCCTGCACAGGCATGGGTGCTCTGTGCCAGCTTCAGGATCAGATGCTGGTAAAAGAAAACACACAGAGGTGGGACTGACACAACAGCTCCAGAGACCTACCTAGAGGTCTTGGAGGCCCCCATGGGGAGGCTGGAGTTAGATATAGCTCACCATGGGGCAATAACACTGAGAGCAGAGATCAGTTCAATTCAGTCACTCAGTCATGACCAACTCTTTACAACTCCATGGACTGCAGCATGCCAGGCTTCCTTGTCCATCACCAACTCACAGAGCTTGCTCAAACCCATGTCCATTGAGTTGGTGATGCCATCCAACCATCTCATCCTCTGTCATCTCCTCCCCCTGCCTTCAATCTTTCCCAGCATCAGGGTCTTTTCCAGTGAGTCAGTTCTTCGTAGCAGGTGGCCAAAATATTGGAGCTTCAGCTTCACTATCAGGCCTTCCAATGAACACCCAAGACTGATTTCCTTTAGGATGGACTGGTTGGATCTCCTTGCAGTCCAAGGATCCTCAAGAGTCTTCTCCAACACCGCAGTTCAAAAGCATCAATTCTTCGGTGCTCAGCTTTCTTTATAGTCAAGTGCTAACATCTATACATGACCACTGTCATCTATACATGACATCTAGCTTGGACTAGATGGACCTTTGTTGGCAAAGTAATGTCTCTGCTTTTAAATATGCTGTCTAGGTTGGTCATAGCTTTTCTTCCAAGGAGCAAGCATCTTTTAAGCAGAGATACAAGTGTCTTTTATAGCAGAGATAGCATAGATACAAGGGAGTTATTTTTACTTTTTTCATTCTTGTTTTCTGTTGCTGTTTCATTTTTATTTTTTCTAATATATTCATTTGTCTAATTTTATTTTGTGTTGTAATCTTTGTTAGTCTTCTGCTCTTTTAGTCTGTTGTGTATTTTTATTTTTATCTCATTTCATCATTTACTTGGTTTGGTTTATTTTGTTTGCTTGGATTTGCTTTTGTTTTCTGTGTTGGGTTATATTTGTTTCTTTTCATTTGTTTTTGTTTGTTAAACGTTTTTATTATTTGCTTGGGGCTTTGTTTGTTTCTGCTTTTTTCTTTTT
>SJYW01045952.1:3919-14962 GCA_006410735.1 Raphicerus campestris | reverse complement strand
CCTCAATCTTTCCCAGCATCAGGATCTTTTGAAATGAGTCAGCTCTTCACATCAGGTGGCCAAAGTATTGAAGTTTCAGCTTCAGCATCAAATTCAATGAGTATTTAGGACTGATTTCCTTTAGGATGGACTGGTTGGATCTCCTTGCAGTCCAAAGGACTCTCAAGAGTCTTCTCCAGCATCACAGTTCAAAAACATCAGTTCCTCGGTGCTCAGCTTTCTTTATAGTCCAACTCTCATATCCATACCTGACTACTGGAAAAATCATAGCTCTGACTAGATGGACCTTTGTTGGCAAAGTAATGTCTCTGCTTTTTAATATGCTGTCTAGGTTGGTCATAGCTTTTCTTCCAAGGAGCAAGCATATTAATTTCATGCCTGCAATCACCATCTGCAGTGATTCTGGAACCCCAAACACTAAAGTCTCACTGTTTACATTGTTTCCCCTTTATTTGCCATGAAGTGATGGGACCAGATGCCATGATCTTCATTTTCTGAATGTTGAGCTTTAAGCCAACGTTTTCACTCTCCTCTTTCACTTTCATCAAGAGGCTTTTTAGTTCCTTTTCACTTTCTGCCATAAGGGTGGTGTCATCTGCATATCTGAGGTTATTGATATTTCTCCCAGCAATCTTGATTCCAGCTTGTGTTTCTTCCAGCCCAGTGTTTCTCATAATGTACTCTGTATATAAGTTAAGCAAGGATGTTGACGATATGCAGCCTTGATATACTCCTTTCCTGATCTGGAACCAGTCTGTTGGTCTATGTCCAGTTCTAACTCTTACTTCATGATCTGCAAACAGATTTCTCAGGAGGCAGGTCAGGTGGTCTGGTATTCCCTTCTCTTTCAGAATTTTCCACAGTTAGTTGTAATCAACACAGTCAAAGGCTTAGACGTAGTCAAAAAAGTAGATGTTTTTCTGGAACTCTTGCTTTTTCAATGATCCAGCAGATGATGGCAATTTGATTTCTGGTTCCTCTGCCTTTTCTAAAACCAGCTTGAACTTCTGTAAGTTCATGTTTCATGAACTGTTGATGCATTACTTGACTACTATGTGAGATAAGTGCAATTGTGTGGTAGTTTGAGCATTCTTTTGCCTTTCTTAGGGATTGGAATGAAAACTGACCTTTTTTAGCCCTGTGGCCACTGCTGAGTTTTCCAAATTTGCTGGCATACTGAGCACATATTCACAGCATCATCTTTATGCTTTGAAATAGCTCAACTGGAATTCCATCACTTCCACTAGCTTTGTTCGAAGTGATGCTTCCTAAGGCCCACTTGACTTTGCACTCCAGAATGTCTGGCTCTAAGTGAGTGGTCACATCATCATGATTATCTGGGTTATGAAGATCTTTTTTGTATAGTTCTTCTGTGTATTCCTGCCACCTTTTTCTTAATATCTTCTGCTCCTGTTATGTCCATACCATTTCTGTCCTTTATTGAGCTCACCTTTGCATGAAATGTTCCTTTGGTATCTAATTTTCTTGAAGAGATCTCTACTCTTTCCCATTCTATTGTTTTTCTCTATTTCTTTGCTGGGAGCCAGGATAAGGAACTCTGCACAAGGCAAAAGTCATGAGGAAGGAGGCTTGGCATACACAAAGGCGTGATCAAGCCTCACGAATCCCCCTGTTCCTGAGCATCTACCCCCAAACCAGAGTCTACCTACTTTACTATTTCATGCTCTCACCTACACCTCTGACTTTATGGGGGCTGTTCCCCACCAGTTCTCTCAGAGAAGGAGTAAACATGCAGTTCCAAGTCAATAAAAATTCCTGGGCATGACAAGAGTGTTTCAACTTACAAACTCCTCTGACGGTTATCTAGCCTGCCTGTACAGTTTCATCCAGCCACATGTGATTGTTTACAGCCTCCCAACCGTGAAAGGCACAAGATGTTTTGGACTTAATAAAGGCAGATTCTTTGGGGAAGTTAGAAATTATTAGTATAGTGGTTTTGTTAGGAATTATATTGGTGAAGGGTTTTTCATTTGTTGGGCTGATGTTTGCTGCTGAATCTCCATATTCCCTGCTCTTATAATGAATATAACAAGCATATAGGAAAAATAAGTATTAACCTTTAAGATTAATCATGTTAACCTTGGGTTAAATAAATTCCTTTCTTAGTTGTGACACACTACACCCTCACCCTATAGGAATGCAACTTTATCTGCTACCTTCAGAGAGTGGTGCCCGGTTTAAGAAAAAACACGCTTGGAAAAAATACGTTTTTTGGTTAATCAGAATGAAAGGGTGGTAAAATGTCAGCAGGCCTCATGGCCAGAAGATGATGTAAAACCCATAAGACCTTTTTTTTTTACATAAAGCACCTGATTTTGATAAAGGTCAGGACTGCTGACCCCTGTGTGACGCTGTATTCATCCCTATATGTAACAAAAGGTATATAAGCAAACATAAAAATAAAAAATTCGGATCAGTTCCTGGAAAGACTGATTCCCCCATGTCACTTCTTTCTTGCTCCCCATTTTTCTGGCTGAATTCCTATCTGGAATGTGGGTACTCACCAAGCATGCTAATTTTGCCTGGGCTTCTAAGATCAGACCAGGGAGGCCTCAGTGCCTCCTCTCCTTCGGGAGAATGGAAAGATGCCTGTGGCCTACATAGGTGGTGATTGGTATTCTACGTAAACCAAGTTATTCAGCCTCTTTTTCTCCACTAATGTTTCCTACTACACTATCCGTTTCTAATCTCTCTATATATCTGTAATTAAATAAGTTTTTTCCTAGGCCGCCGACTCCGTCTCACCTTCGAATTACCCTGGATCCACCGGGGTTGGACCCCAGAAGAGGAAGGCCTTCTTATCTCTCCTTGCTATTCTTTGGAATTCTGCCTTCAATGTATATATCTTTCCTTTTCTCCTTTGCTTTTGCCTGGAGCCAGCGTGAGGAACTCCGCCCATGACAAAGGTCATGAGGAAGGAGGCTTAGGCATACGCAAAGGTGGGTTCAAGCCTCAGGAAACCCCTTGTTCCCAAGCATCTACCCCCAAAACCAGAGTCTGTTTTATGCTCTCACCTACACCTCTGACTTTACGGGGGGCTCTCCCCCATCACCATTTCTCTCAGAGATGGAGTTAACTTGCAGCTCCAGTTAATAAAAATTCCGGGGAGTGACAAGAGTGTTTCAACTCAGAAACTCCTCTGAAGTTTCTCTAGCCTGCCTGAGAAGGTTCATCCAGCCACATGTGATTGTTTACAGCCTCCCAACCATGAGAGGCACGAGATGCTTTAAAACTTTCTAAATACAGACTCTTTTGAGAAGTAGAAAATTATTAGTATAGTATTAGTTGGTTGATTAGAAATTATATTGGTGAAGGGTTTTCATTTGTTAAGCCAATATTTGCTGCTAAATCTCCATATTCCCTGCCCTTATAATGAATATAACTAGCATATAGGAGAAATAAGTATTAACCTTTAAGATTAATCATGTTAAACCATAGGCTAAGTAAGTTCCTTTCTTGATTGTAACCCACTATACCCTCACCCTACAAGAATGCAGCTTTATTTGGAAGGTGGCGCTTGGTTTAAGAAAAAATCATCCCTGGAAAAAATAAGTTTTCTGGTTGACTGACCATTATCAGAAAGGGCCATAAAATGTCAGCAGGCATCATGGCCAGAAGATGATGTAAAACCCATAAGACCTTTGTATACATTTATATGAAGTGCCTGATTTTGACAAGGGTCAAGTCTGCTGACCCCCGTGTGACTCTGTATACATCCCATTTGTATAACAAAAAGTATATAAGAAAACCTGAAAAATAAAGAAAACGGATCAGTCTCTGGAAAGACTGATTCCCCCATGTCATTTCTTTCTTGCTCCCCGTTTTTCTGGCTGAATTCCCATCTGGAACGTGGGTACTCACCAAGCCTGCTAATTTTGCCTGGGCTTCTAAGATCAGACCAGGGAGGCCTCAGTGGCTCCTCTCCTTAGGGAGAACGGAAAGATGCCTGTGGCCTACATAGGTGGTGATTGGTATTCCACGTAAACCAAGTTATTCATCCTCTTTTTCTCCACTAATTTTCCTACTACACTATCCATTTCTAATCTCTCTATATATCTGTAATTAAATAAGTTTTTTCCTAGGATGCCTACTCCATCTCACCTTCGAATTACCCTGGATCCACCGGGGCTGGACCCTGGCAGCTTTTCACTTCTCTTCTTTTCTCAGCTATTTCTAAGGCCTCCTCAGACATCCATTTCACCTTTTTGCATTTCTTTTTCCTGGGGATGGTCTTGATCACTGCCTCCTGTACAACGTCACAAATCTCCAACCATAGTTCTTCAGGCATTCTGTCTATCAGATCTAGGCCCTTAACTCTATTTCTCACTTCCACTCTATAATCGTAAGTGATTTCATTTAGATCATACCTGAATGGTCTAGTGGTTTTCCCTACTTTCTTTAAGTCTGAATTTGGCAGTAAAGACTTCATAATCAGATCTACAGTCAGCTCCCAGTCCTGTTTTTCCTGACTGTATAGAACTTCTCCATCTTAGGCTGCAAAGAATATGATCAATCTGATTTCGGTGTCGACCATCTGGTGATGTCCATGTGTAGAATCTTCTCTTGTGTTGTTGGAAGAGGCTGTTTGCTATGACCAGTGTGTTCTCTTGGCAGAACTCTATTAGCATTTGCCCTGCTTCATTCTGTACTCCAAGGACAAATTTGCCTGTTACTCCAGGTGTTTCTTGAGTTCCTACTTTTGCATTCCAGTCACCTATAACAAAAAGGACATCCTTTTTTGGGTGTTAGTTCTAAAAGGTCTTGTAGGTCTTCATAGAACTGTTCAACTTCAGCTTCTTCAGCATTACTGGTCGGAGACTTAGATTACTGTGATATTGAATGGTTTGCCTTGGAAATGAAAGAGATCATTCTGTCATTTTTGAGATTGCATCCAAGTACTTCATATCAGACTTTTGTTGACTAGGAGGGCTACTCCATTTCTTCTAATGGATTCTTGCCCACAGTAGTAGATATAATGGTCATCTGTATTAAATTTGCCTATTCCAGTTCATTTTAGTCACTGATTTCCAAAGTGTTGATGTTCACTCTTCTCGTCTCCTGTTTGACCACTTCCAATTTGCCTTGATTCATGGACCTAACATTCCAGGTTCCTATGCTATATTGCTCTTTACACCATCGGACCTTGCTTCCATCATCAGTCACATCCACAACTGGGTGTTGTTTTTGCTTTGGCTTTTGCTCTTCATTTTTTCTGGAGTTATTTCTCCACCAATCTCTGGTAGCATATTGGGCACTTACTTACCTGGGGAGTTCATCTTTCAGTGTCCTATCGTTTTATCTTTTCATACCGTTCATGTGGTTCTCATGAACGNGCAAACAGATTTCTCAGGAGGCAGGTCAGGTGGTCTGGTATTCCCTTCTCTTTCAGAATTTTCCACAGTTAGTTGTAATCAACACAGTCAAAGGCTTAGACGTAGTCAAAAAAGTAGATGTTTTTCTGGAACTCTTGCTTTTTCAATGATCCAGCAGATGATGGCAATTTGATTTCTGGTTCCTCTGCCTTTTCTAAAACCAGCTTGAACTTCTGTAAGTTCATGTTTCATGAACTGTTGATGCATTACTTGACTACTATGTGAGATAAGTGCAATTGTGTGGTAGTTTGAGCATTCTTTTGCCTTTCTTAGGGATTGGAATGAAAACTGACCTTTTTTAGCCCTGTGGCCACTGCTGAGTTTTCCAAATTTGCTGGCATACTGAGCACATATTCACAGCATCATCTTTATGCTTTGAAATAGCTCAACTGGAATTCCATCACTTCCGCTAGCTTTGTTCGAAGTGATGCTTCCTAAGGCCCACTTGACTTTGCACTCCAGAATGTCTGGCTCTAAGTGAGTGGTCACATCATCATGATTATCTGGGTTATGAAGATCTTTTTTGTATAGTTCTTCTGTGTATTCCTGCCACCTTTTTCTTAATATCTTCTGCTCCTGTTATGTCCATACCATTTCTGTCCTTTATTGAGCTCACCTTTGCATGAAATGTTCCTTTGGTATCTAATTTTCTTGAAGAGATCTCTACTCTTTCCCATTCTATTGTTTTTCTCTATTTCTTTGCTGGGAGCCAGGATAAGGAACTCTGCACAAGGCAAAAGTCATGAGGAAGGAGGCTTGGCATACACAAAGGCGTGATCAAGCCTCAGGAATCCCCCTGTTCCTGAGCATCTACCCCCAAACCAGAGTCTACCTACTTTACTATTTCATGCTCTCACCTACACCTCTGACTTTATGGGGGCTGTTCCCCACCAGTTCTCTCAGAGAAGGAGTAAACATGCAGTTCCAAGTCAATAAAAATTCCTGGGCATGACAAGAGTGTTTCAACTTACAAACTCCTCTGACGGTTATCTAGCCTGCCTGTACAGTTTCATCCAGCCACATGTGATTGTTTACAGCCTCCCAACCGTGAAAGGCACAAGATGTTTTGGACTTAATAAAGGCAGATTCTTTGGGGAAGTTAGAAATTATTAGTATAGTGGTTTTGTTAGGAATTATATTGGTGAAGGGTTTTTCATTTGTTGGGCTGATGTTTGCTGCTGAATCTCCATATTCCCTGCTCTTATAATGAATATAACAAGCATATAGGAAAAATAAGTATTAACCTTTAAGATTAATCATGTTAACCTTGGGTTAAATAAATTCCTTTCTTAGTTGTGACACACTACACCCTCACCCTATAGGAATGCAACTTTATCTGCTACCTTCAGAGAGTGGTGCCCGGTTTAAGAAAAAACACGCTTGGAAAAAATACGTTTTTTGGTTAATCAGAATGAAAGGGTGGTAAAATGTCAGCAGGCCTCATGGCCAGAAGATGATGTAAAACCCATAAGACCTTTTTTTTTTACATAAAGCACCTGATTTTGATAAAGGTCAGGACTGCTGACCCCTGTGTGACGCTGTATTCATCCCTATATGTAACAAAAGGTATATAAGCAAACATAAAAATAAAAAATTCGGATCAGTTCCTGGAAAGACTGATTCCCCCATGTCACTTCTTTCTTGCTCCCCATTTTTCTGGCTGAATTCCTATCTGGAATGTGGGTACTCACCAAGCATGCTAATTTTGCCTGGGCTTCTAAGATCAGACCAGGGAGGCCTCAGTGCCTCCTCTCCTTCGGGAGAATGGAAAGATGCCTGTGGCCTACATAGGTGGTGATTGGTATTCTACGTAAACCAAGTTATTCAGCCTCTTTTTCTCCACTAATGTTTCCTACTACACTATCCGTTTCTAATCTCTCTATATATCTGTAATTAAATAAGTTTTTTCCTAGGCCGCCGACTCCGTCTCACCTTCGAATTACCCTGGATCCACCGGGGTTGGACCCCAGAAGAGGAAGGCCTTCTTATCTCTCCTTGCTATTCTTTGGAATTCTGCCTTCAATGTATATATCTTTCCTTTTCTCCTTTGCTTTTGCCTGGAGCCAGCGTGAGGAACTCCGCCCATGACAAAGGTCATGAGGAAGGAGGCTTAGGCATACGCAAAGGTGGGTTCAAGCCTCAGGAAACCCCTTGTTCCCAAGCATCTACCCCCAAAACCAGAGTCTGTTTTATGCTCTCACCTACACCTCTGACTTTACGGGGGGCTCTCCCCCATCACCATTTCTCTCAGAGATGGAGTTAACTTGCAGCTCCAGTTAATAAAAATTCCGGGGAGTGACAAGAGTGTTTCAACTCAGAAACTCCTCTGAAGTTTCTCTAGCCTGCCTGAGAAGGTTCATCCAGCCACATGTGATTGTTTACAGCCTCCCAACCATGAGAGGCACGAGATGCTTTAAAACTTTCTAAATACAGACTCTTTTGAGAAGTAGAAAATTATTAGTATAGTATTAGTTGGTTGATTAGAAATTATATTGGTGAAGGGTTTTCATTTGTTAAGCCAATATTTGCTGCTAAATCTCCATATTCCCTGCCCTTATAATGAATATAACTAGCATATAGGAGAAATAAGTATTAACCTTTAAGATTAATCATGTTAAACCATAGGCTAAGTAAGTTCCTTTCTTGATTGTAACCCACTATACCCTCACCCTACAAGAATGCAGCTTTATTTGGAAGGTGGCGCTTGGTTTAAGAAAAAATCATCCCTGGAAAAAATAAGTTTTCTGGTTGACTGACCATTATCAGAAAGGGCCATAAAATGTCAGCAGGCATCATGGCCAGAAGATGATGTAAAACCCATAAGACCTTTGTATACATTTATATGAAGTGCCTGATTTTGACAAGGGTCAAGTCTGCTGACCCCCGTGTGACTCTGTATACATCCCATTTGTATAACAAAAAGTATATAAGCAAACCTGAAAAATAAAGAAAACGGATCAGTCTCTGGAAAGACTGATTCCCCCATGTCATTTCTTTCTTGCTCCCCGTTTTTCTGGCTGAATTCCCATCTGGAACGTGGGTACTCACCAAGCCTGCTAATTTTGCCTGGGCTTCTAAGATCAGACCAGGGAGGCCTCAGTGGCTCCTCTCCTTAGGGAGAACGGAAAGATGCCTGTGGCCTACATAGGTGGTGATTGGTATTCCACGTAAACCAAGTTATTCATCCTCTTTTTCTCCACTAATTTTCCTACTACACTATCCATTTCTAATCTCTCTATATATCTGTAATTAAATAAGTTTTTTCCTAGGATGCCTACTCCATCTCACCTTCGAATTACCCTGGATCCACCGGGGCTGGACCCTGGCAGCTTTTCACTTCTCTTCTTTTCTCAGCTATTTCTAAGGCCTCCTCAGACATCCATTTCACCTTTTTGCATTTCTTTTTCCTGGGGATGGTCTTGATCACTGCCTCCTGTACAACGTCACAAATCTCCAACCATAGTTCTTCAGGCATTCTGTCTATCAGATCTAGGCCCTTAACTCTATTTCTCACTTCCACTCTATAATCGTAAGTGATTTCATTTAGATCATACCTGAATGGTCTAGTGGTTTTCCCTACTTTCTTTAAGTCTGAATTTGGCAGTAAAGACTTCATAATCAGATCTACAGTCAGCTCCCAGTCCTGTTTTTCCTGACTGTATAGAACTTCTCCATCTTAGGCTGCAAAGAATATGATCAATCTGATTTCGGTGTCGACCATCTGGTGATGTCCATGTGTAGAATCTTCTCTTGTGTTGTTGGAAGAGGCTGTTTGCTATGACCAGTGTGTTCTCTTGGCAGAACTCTATTAGCATTTGCCCTGCTTCATTCTGTACTCCAAGGACAAATTTGCCTGTTACTCCAGGTGTTTCTTGACTTCCTACTTTTGCATTCCAGTCACCTATAACAAAAAGGACATCCTTTTTTGGGTGTTAGTTCTAAAAGGTCTTGTAGGTCTTCATAGAACTGTTCAACTTCAGCTTCTTCAGCATTACTGGTCGGAGACTTAGATTACTGTGATATTGAATGGTTTGCCTTGGAAATGAAAGAGATCATTCTGTCATTTTTGAGATTGCATCCAAGTACTTCATATCAGACTTTTGTTGACTAGGAGGGCTACTCCATTTCTTCTAATGGATTTTTGCCCACAGTAGTAGATATAATGGTCATCTGTATTAAATTTGCCTATTCCAGTCCATTTTAGTCACTGATTTCCAAAGTGTTGATGTTCACTCTTCTCGTCTCCTGTTTGACCACTTCCAATTTGCCTTGATTCATGGACCTAACATTCCAGGTTCCTATGCTATATTGCTCTTTACACCATCGGACCTTGCTTCCATCATCAGTCACATCCACAACTGGGTGTTGTTTTTGCTTTGGCTTTTGCTCTTCATTTTTTCTGGAGTTATTTCTCCACCAATCTCTGGTAGCATATTGGGCACTTACTTACCTGGGGAGTTCATCTTTCAGTGTCCTATCGTTTTATCTTTTCATACCGTTCATGTGGTTCTCATGAACGGTTCTCAAGGCAAGAATACTGAAATGGTTTGCTATTCCCTTCTCCAGTGGACAATGTTTTGTTAGAACTCTCCACCATGACCCGTCTGTCTTGGGTGGCCCTACACATCATGGCTCATAGTTTCATGGAGTTAGACAAGGCTGTATTCCATGTGATCAGTTTGGTTAGTTTTCTGTGATTGTGGTTTTCATTCTGTCTGCCTTCTGATGGATAAGGATAAGAGGCTTATAGAAGCTTCCTGATGGGAGAGACTGACTGAGGGGGGAACTAGGTCTTGTTCTGATGGGTGGGGCCATGCTTAGTAAATCTTTAATACAATTTTCTGTTGATGGTTGAGGCTGTATTCCCTCCCTGTTTTTGACCTGAGGCCAAACTATGGGTGATTATTGTAATCATACTCATACTTGCCTGGAGAACCC
This sequence comes from Raphicerus campestris, assembly GCA_006410735.1. Taxonomy (NCBI): domain Eukaryota; kingdom Metazoa; phylum Chordata; class Mammalia; order Artiodactyla; family Bovidae; genus Raphicerus; species Raphicerus campestris. The sequence continues at coordinate 4,631 of SJYW01045952.1, read as the reverse complement.
TGCCCCACTGCTTTACTGTAAACTAAAGTGCCTTTTTTCAGCTGATGGAGAGATAATTTTTCCCTGCTCACCTGTGAATAGAAGAGATTAATATACCCTTTTCAAAGGCTGGCCATACCCATGGAGATGTTTTGCAAGACTGAAGACAGTTTCACTTTACTTCCCCACTGCCTCTCCCTCTCTATTCTGCCTTCTGACTTTTCTTCCTCACTGCTTCCTTCTCTCTGATCTATAGAACAAATTGGCATCAAGACCCCAGTAAGATGGTTATTCTGAGGGGCCAGCCTGCCATCTTCTCGGTCTGCAAGCTCCCTGATTAAAGCCTCCTCCTTGTCTCAACACCATGTCTCTCAGGTTCATTGGCCTGTCATGAGGTGAGTAGAGAGGGCTTGGACTCAGTAACACTTCTGTATTTTGTTTGGGTTTTGAAAACATGGCCTTTGCCATACTGTTTTTAAAAGTAAACTCTCATGATTTAGGTTACATCCTCTACCAGTCTTTTATGGGGAGGCCTCTTGATTCTTAGTGATTTGAATCACTATTCATATACATTTTTGATTTAGGTCATACCTGAATGGTCTAGTGGTTTCCCCTACTTTCTTCAATTTGGCAATAAGGAGTTCATGATCTAAGCCACAGTCAGCTCCCAGTCTTGTTTTTCCTGACTGTACAGAGCGTCTTCATCTTTGACTGCAAAGAATATAATCAATTT
>SJYW01045947.1:0-19382 GCA_006410735.1 Raphicerus campestris | reverse complement strand
TTCAAGAAAAAGTTGTTGGATAATAGATTGATTAGAATTTATGGTAGAAGTTTCTATATTTCTTAATTCAAAAACTGAATATAAGGAGTCAGAAACTATATTAATAGGATAAGAACGTAGGTGAATAACCTGAATGAGAACATCTAATTCGTTTTGTTGAGCACAGTAAAATTTAGTGTAAAAGATTTTATATTCTTTGAGAGACCAGAATGAGGCTTCAGCGTTTTTAGTCTCATCTGTATAGAAAACATCAGTTTGAGGTACNCGTAGGTGAATAACCTGAATGAGAACATCTAATTCGTTTTGTTGAGCACAGTAAAATTTAGTGTAAAAGATTTTATATTCTTTGAGAGACCAGAATGAGGCTTCAGCGTTTTTAGTCTCATCTGTATAGAAAACATCAGTTTGAGGTACAGGTTGTGATGTGACAATGTGAGAGAGAATAAATTCAGTATTTCTGAAGAAATTCCAGAGTTTGTTAGGAGGATAATGAAATGAAATTTCTCCAAAATAATTCCAGAAAGGCTATTTGGAAATCAGTAGTCATTTATAATGTGTTTTCGAAGTGAGATTTATTAATAGGTACTCCTATTTTATGAGGATCAGAGCCAGTTAGAGTCTTAGCTCTCTTTCTTCCATTGATAATGATTAGCTCGATCAAATCAAGATAGGGTGTAAGTGACTTTGTCCCTCTAAAATGAGTATAGATCCATTCTAGTGGGTATTCTTGTTGGGTAAGAAGTCCTGTGGGAGAATGAAGAGTGGGGAGTATAAATAATTCTAGAGGTAAATCAAGTCTATAATATGAATAAGAAATTGTTTTTGCAATTTATTTTGTATTAAACAGTTTTTCTTGTGCCCCTTGTGAAAGTGAATGAGGGCTATTTAAATTGGGTTCTCTTTTTAAAGTGTTAAACAAATTAGTTGATAATTTGTAATATCTAAAGAGGGTCTAATCCAATTTATAGCACCTAGAAGTTTTTGAAAATCATTCAAGGTTGATAATTTATTAATATGAATCTGTGTTAGTTGGGGAGTAATAAGTTGTCAATTAACAACTTATCTTAAGTAATAGTAAGGTACAGATGTTTGAATGTTTTCAGGGGCAATGTTTAATTTAGAAGGTTTTAAGCATTCTTGAGCTATGTCAAACATCTGTTGAGTTTCTAAAATAGATGGAGCTGAAGACAATATATCATCCATATAATGAATAACAAGAAAGTCAAGAAATTGTTTTCTCACAGGTTCAAGGGGTTTGGCTACATAACACTGACACATGGTGGGAGAATTCATCCTTCCTTGAGGCAACACAGTCCATTGGTACCGTTTATGATGCCCGAAATGATTGTGATAAGGAAGAGGGTGTCAGTTCAGTTCAGTTCAGTTCATTCACTCAGTCGTGTCTGACGCTTTGCGACTCCATGAATCGAAGCACGCCAGGCCTCCCTGTCCATTACCAACTCCCAGAGTTCACTCAGACTCACGTCCATTGAGTCCGTGATGCCATCCAGCCATCTCATCCTCTGTCGTCCAATCCTCCTCCTGCCTCTAATCCCTGACAGCATTAGAGTCTTCCAATGAGTCAACTCTTCTCATGAGGTGGCCAAAGTACTGAACTTTCAGCTTTAGCGTCATTCCTTCCAAAGAACACCCAGGGCCGATCTCTTTCAGAATGGACTGGTTGGATCTCTTTGCAGTCCAAGGGACTCTCAAGAGTCTTCTCCAATACCACAGTTCAAAAGCATCAATTCTTCAGTCCTCAGCTTTCTTCACAGTCCAACACTCACATCCATACATGACTACTGAAAAAACCACAGCCTTGACGAGATGGACCTTAGCAGCCTCTAATTTCTATTTTGTAAGGGGCCACTCTGTTCGTCTCCAAGGCAAACCATTCAATATCACAGTTATCCAAGTCTATGCCCCAACCAGTAATGCTGAAGAAGGTGAACGGTTTTATGAAGACCTACAAGACCTTTTAGAACTAACACCCAAAAAAGATATCCTTTTCATTACAGGGCACTGGAATGCAAAAGTAGGAAGTCAAGAAACATCTGGAGTAACAGGCAAATTTGGCCTTGGAATGCAAAATGAAGCAGGGCAGACTAATAGAGTTTTGCCAAGAAAATGCACTGGTCATAGCAAACATCCTCTTCCAACAAGACAAGAGAAAACTCTACACATGGACATCACCAGATGGTCAACATCAAAATCAGATTGATTATGTTCTTTATAGCCAAAGATGGAGAAGCTCTGTACAGTCCACAAAAACAAGACCAGGAGCTGACTGTGGCTCAGATCATGAACTCCTTATTGCCAAATTCAGACTCAAATTGAAGAAAGTAGGGAAAACCACGAGACTATTCAGATATAACCTAAATCAAATCCATTATGATTATACAGTGGGTGTGAGAAATAGATTTAAGGGCCTAGATCTGATAGATAGAGTGCCTGATGAACTATGGAATGAGGTTTATGACACTGTACAGCAGACAGGGATCAAGACCATCCCCATGGAAAAGAAATTCAAAAAAGGAAAATGGCCATCTGGGGAGGACTTACAAATAGCTGTGAAAAGAAGAGAGGCAAAAAGCAAAGGAGACAAACAAAGATATAAGCATCTGAATGCAGAGTTCCAAAGAATAAAAAGAAGAAGTAAGAAAGCCTTGTAGACGTCTCTTTAAGAAAATTAGAGATACCAAGGGAACATTTTATTGAAAGATGGGCTCAATAAAAGATGGCAATGGTCTGGACCTAACAGAAGCAGAAGATATTAAGAAGAAGTGGCAAGAATGCACAGAACAACTGTACAAAAAAGATCTTCACGACCCAGATAATTATGATGGTGTGATCAATAATCTAGAGCCAGACATCCTGGAATGTGAAGTCAAGTGGGCCTTAGAAAGCATCACTATGAACAAAGCTAGTGGATGTGATGGAATTCTAGTCGAGCTGTTTGAAATCCTGAAAGATGATGCTGTGAAAGTGCTGCACTTAATATGCCAGCAAATTTGGATAACTCAGCAGTGGCCACAGGACTCGAAAAGCTCAGTTTTCAATCCAAATCCTAAGAAAGGCAATGCCAAAGAATGCTCAAACTGCCACACAATTGCACTCATCTCACATGCTGGTTAAGTGATGCTCCAAATTCTCTAAGCCAGGCTTCAGCAATATATGAACTGTGAACTTCCTGCTGTTCAAGCTGGTTTTAGAAAAAGCAGAGGAACCAGAGATCAAATTGCCAACATTTGCTGGATAATGGAAAAAGCAAGAGAGTTCCAGAAAAACATCTATTTCTGCTTTCTTGACTATGCCAAATCCTTTGACTATGTGGATCACAATAAACTGTGGAAAATTCTCAAAGAGATGGGAATACCAGACCACCTGACCTGCCTCTTGAGAAATCTGTATGCAGGTCAGGAAGCAACAGTTAGAACTGGACATGGAACAGCAGACTGGTTCCAAATAGGAAAAGGAGTACGTCAAGGCTGTATATTGTCACCCTGCTTATTTAACTTCTATGCAGAGTACATCATGAGAAACGTNCAGTTAGAACTGGACATGGAACAACAGACTGGTTCCAAATAGGAAAAGGAGTACGTCAAGGCTGTATATTGTCACCCTGCTTATTTAACTTCTATGCAGAGTACATCATGAGAAACGTTGGACTGGAAGAAGCACAAACTGGAATCAAGATTGCCGGGTAAAATATCAATATCCTGAGATATGCAGATGAGACCAGCCTTATGGCAGAAAGTGAAGAGGAACCAAAAATCCTCTTGAAAGTGAAAGAAGAAATCGAAAAAGTTGGCTTAAAGCTCAACACTCAGAAAACAAAGATCATGGCATCTGGTCCCATCACTTCATGGGAAATGGATTGGGAAACAGTGGAAACAGTGTCAGACTTTATTTTGGGGGGCTCCAAAATCACTGCAGGTGGTGACTGCAGCCATGAAATTGAAAGACGCTTACTGCTTGGAAGAAAATGTATGACTAAACTAGATATCATATTGAAAAGCAAAGATATTACTTTGTCAACAAACATCCGTCTAGTCAAGGCTATGGTTTTTCCTATAGTCATGTATGGATGTGAGAGTTGGACTTGGACGAAGGCTGAGCACAGAAGAATTGATGCTTTTGAACTGTGGTGTTGGAGAAGACTCTTGAGAGTCCCTTGGACTGCAAGAAGATCCAACCAGTCCATTCTGAAGGAGATCAATCCTGGGATTTCTTTGGAAGGAATGATGCTAAAGCTGAAACTCCAGTATTTTGGCCACCTCATGTGAAGAGTTGACTCATTGGAGAAGACTCTGATGCTGGGAGGGATTGGGGGCAGGAGGAGAAGGGGACGACAGAGGATGAGATGGTTGGATGGCATCACTGACTCGATGGACATGAGTCTGAGTGAACTCTGGGAATTGGTGATGGACAGGGAGGCCTGGCATGGTGCGATTCATGGGGTCACAAAGAGTCGGACATGACTGAGCCACTGAACTGAAGGGGCCACTGCTCTGTCCAAATAGACTCGTCATTTTTCCAAGTTATTTTAATAATTATATTGTTTATAAATGAGTGGTGGCCCCTAGTAAAAATGTGGAATATATATTTGAGTTTGCCATTGCATAAGTAAATCTCTTCCTATTAAATTAAGGGGTGCTTCTATCACATAAGGTTGTAATGTTGCAAGCTGGCCTACTGGGCCCTCATATGTATATATTTGAACATTTTGATAAATCTCTTGTAATTTGGTTTGAGAAATTCCTGCAGTTTAGCAAGAATTTCTCTGTATAGGCCAAGATTTGGGCCGTAAATATTTAAAAATAATGGTAATATCAGATCCAGTATCAAGANTGTGAGAAATAGATTTAAGGGCCTAGATCTGATAGATAGAGTGCCTGATGAACTATGGAATGAGGTTTATGACACTGTACAGCAGACAGGGATCAAGACCATCCCCATGGAAAAGAAATTCAAAAAAGGAAAATGGCCATCTGGGGAGGACTTACAAATAGCTGTGAAAAGAAGAGAGGCAAAAAGCAAAGGAGACAAACAAAGATATAAGCATCTGAATGCAGAGTTCCAAAGAATAAAAAGAAGAAGTAAGAAAGCCTTGTAGACGTCTCTTTAAGAAAATTAGAGATACCAAGGGAACATTTTATTGAAAGATGGGCTCAATAAAAGATGGCAATGGTCTGGACCTAACAGAAGCAGAAGATATTAAGAAGAAGTGGCAAGAATGCACAGAACAACTGTACAAAAAAGATCTTCACGACCCAGATAATTATGATGGTGTGATCAATAATCTAGAGCCAGACATCCTGGAATGTGAAGTCAAGTGGGCCTTAGAAAGCATCACTATGAACAAAGCTAGTGGATGTGATGGAATTCTAGTCGAGCTGTTTGAAATCCTGAAAGATGATGCTGTGAAAGTGCTGCACTTAATATGCCAGCAAATTTGGATAACTCAGCAGTGGCCACAGGACTCGAAAAGCTCAGTTTTCAATCCAAATCCTAAGAAAGGCAATGCCAAAGAATGCTCAAACTGCCACACAATTGCACTCATCTCACATGCTGGTTAAGTGATGCTCCAAATTCTCTAAGCCAGGCTTCAGCAATATATGAACTGTGAACTTCCTGCTGTTCAAGCTGGTTTTAGAAAAAGCAGAGGAACCAGAGATCAAATTGCCAACATTTGCTGGATAATGGAAAAAGCAAGAGAGTTCCAGAAAAACATCTATTTCTGCTTTCTTGACTATGCCAAATCCTTTGACTATGTGGATCACAATAAACTGTGGAAAATTCTCAAAGAGATGGGAATACCAGACCACCTGACCTGCCTCTTGAGAAATCTGTATGCAGGTCAGGAAGCAACAGTTAGAACTGGACATGGAACAGCAGACTGGTTCCAAATAGGAAAAGGAGTACGTCAAGGCTGTATATTGTCACCCTGCTTATTTAACTTCTATGCAGAGTACATCATGAGAAACGTTGGACTGGAAGAAGCACAAACTGGAATCAAGATTGCCGGGTAAAATATCAATATCCTGAGATATGCAGATGAGACCAGCCTTATGGCAGAAAGTGAAGAGGAACCAAAAATCCTCTTGAAAGTGAAAGAAGAAATCGAAAAAGTTGGCTTAAAGCTCAACACTCAGAAAACAAAGATCATGGCATCTGGTCCCATCACTTCATGGGAAATGGATTGGGAAACAGTGGAAACAGTGTCAGACTTTATTTTGGGGGGCTCCAAAATCACTGCAGGTGGTGACTGCAGCCATGAAATTGAAAGACGCTTACTGCTTGGAAGAAAATGTATGACTAAACTAGATATCATATTGAAAAGCAAAGATATTACTTTGTCAACAAACATCCGTCTAGTCAAGGCTATGGTTTTTCCTATAGTCATGTATGGATGTGAGAGTTGGACTTGGACGAAGGCTGAGCACAGAAGAATTGATGCTTTTGAACTGTGGTGTTGGAGAAGACTCTTGAGAATCCCTTGGACTGCAAGGAGATCCAACCAGTCCATTCTGAAGATCAGCCCTGGCATTTCTTTGGAAGGAATGATGCTAAAGCTGAAACTCCAGTACTTTGGCCACCTCATGCAAAGAGTTGACTTATTATAAAAGACTCTGATGCTGGAAGGGTTTGGGGGCAAGAGGAGAAGGGGACGACAGAGGATGAGATGGTTGGATGGCATCACTGACTCGATGGACATGAGTCTGAGTGAACTCTGGGAATTGGTGATGGACAGGGAGGCCTGGCATGGTGCGATTCATGGGGTCACAAAGAGTCGGACATGACTGAGCCACTGAACTGAAGGGGCCACTGCTCTGTCCAAATAGACTCGTCATTTTTCCAAGTTATTTTAATAATTATATTTTTTATAAATGAGTGGTGGCCCCTAGTAAAAATGTGGAATATATATTTGAGTTTGCCATTGCATAAGTAAATCTCTTCCTATTAAATTAAGGGGTGCTTCTATCACATAAGGTTGTAATGTTGCAAGCTGGCCTACTGGGCCCTCATATGTATATATTTGAACATTTTGATAAATCTCTTGTAATTTGGTTTGAGAAATTCCTGCAGTTTAGCAAGAATTTCTCTGTATAGGCCAAGATTTGGGCCGTAAATATTTAAAAATAATGGTAATATCAGATCCAGTATCAAGAAGACCAGAAAATCTTTTGCCATAATTTTCATATTGATATTTGGTCATGCATAATCAGATACTATTGTTGTCCATAAGGATTGCTTTTGATCTGTATTACCAAATTCACCTCTCTGTATACCATTAGAGGAGTAAATAGAAATGTAAAAGAAGTAATTGGACAATTTTATCCCCGTTTTTGAATTGTCATAGTATCTGAGATGACATCATAATTTGACTTTTTTTCTCATAATCTGAATCAATTATTTCAGGGTGAATAGTAATTTCTTTAAAAGTCAGACTAGATTGCCCAAGTATAATGCTGAAGGTTTGTGGGAGTAGGGGTCCATAAAGGCTGGTAGGAATTGTAGAAGGAACTACTTGAGGAAAAAGAAGAAATTCATTTAGGGCTGGTATATTGATGGTAGCATTGCTGGATGTTAAAAATTTGAGGGAAAAGATGGAGTTTGCCCCTAGTTTTTGTTGATGGGGACCTGGGGAGTCCCCATCTTTGAGTTTTCTTAAATAGGGTTCCCTTAAAGATCACACTTAGATCAATATTTTTTAGCCCAATGTACCCCTATGTACCCTCAATGTACCTCATAATGACATTGAGGGCAGACTCCTGGAGGTTTTTTAGTAGTTTTATTTTTTTCTGTGTGTTTTTTAGGGCAATTGTTTTTTTAAATGGCTCTTATCTCCACAAACAAAACATCCTTCATCCCCCTTTTGAAAGGCAGCAGCCATTGCTTCATCTAATATTTGCATTGTCTGAGTTTCTGATCCTAAGTTGTGACAATCCTTCAAATAATCAGAAACATTCCTGGTCTCACGAATTGGAGCAAGGGCTCTTTAACACTCCTGATTCACATTCTCATATACAAGCAGTTTTGCTAATTGCACTCTTGTCTCTTCTCCAACAACATTATGGGAGATAGCAACTCCCAGTCTAGTTAAAAAATTAGCATAGGCTTCATTAGGCCCTTGTAATATCTTTGTGTAGTTACTATTAGGTTCCCTTTGAGGAGTAATTCGATCCCAAGCTTCAAATTGGACTTCTTTCAATTGCTCATGCAACATAAGAGGACACTGATTCTGAGCTTTCACCAAATCAAATTGCCCCATACCGGTTGACATTTTTGAAGTAACTTGGTTTTGGGGAGTGCCAGCTTGAGCATTAGAATTAGTATGATCTCCGGTCACATCCTGAAACCACATCATCCATTGAAGATATTTTTGTGGTTTAAGAAGAGCTTTTATCAAAATTAGCCAATCATAGGAATAAAATTTCTAGTAGAAGACGCCATAGCATTTAGAAGTTCTTCAGTAAAAGGTGAATGAGGGCCGTACACAGTTACAGCCTTTTTCATCTCTTGCCTGTGAGAAAAATCAATGCCTTCATATTGTGATATCAGTTGCCCTTGAGCATAAACATTTCCTAACATAGGAAAGGCAAAAAGATCATCAGCCTCAGAGACGAGTTTTCAAAGCCAGTAAATCAGAAATCCTTCGTCATGAAGGAGAATGAGTGGATCATCTGTTTTCATAAACATAAGTATGTGTTAGGGGCTTATCATTGTCATCAAAAAAAAAAGTATTTGCTTTAGTGTCAAAGAGAGCATCAGAAGAATCTCATCAGATTACTTTTGTCCTCTAATTGAGGGGACCTTTGGTTTCATGCCCGTTACAAGAGGAGGAGGAGGATCGCTTGAGCCAGCCGGAGCAGGGATGGTGGGAAAGTTTTAAAACATTTTATGTTGCTGTAATTGACCCTTCTGTAAAGTCTTATCATCTAATTTATATTCATATAATGAACATTCCACTGGTTGATGAATATCAGCGGGCCTAGAATTACCTTGATATGGCAAGGTCACAGCTTTAATGAGGGCCCACAAGAGGGCCAGAAACTTATTGGAATATTTTCACCCCGTCTTGCGGCTTGCTCACATTTTCTTTAACCCATCTCCAAATTTCTGAATCAAAACTGCCTTCATCAGGGAACCAGGGATTATATTTAACCACTGTTTGGAGACAAGCCTCTATCCATTGATGCAAAACTGAAAGTCCTTGAACCTTAAATAAATGATGAAGGAAAGTAGAAAAGCGGTGGGGCTTTCCAGCCGTTTGTCCTATTACCCCGCACTTACTGACCTCCTTAGGTCCTAACAGTTACTCCATCCGCTTGCCAGGTCCCTATTTGGGCGCCACTTGTCTCGGTCTTTGTAGACCATGACCTGGGGACTGGAGTCGACGAGAAGAAGGACGCGGGGGACCCAAGTCTCGAGTAAAACAAGTGTGCTTTACTTGCAGAAAGGCATGTTTCTATATCTTCATTCAAGGCAGCTTTAGGCAGTAAAAAAAAATTGAGCAAAAACAAAGCCAAGTAAATAACAATCTTGAACGGACCAGAAAGCATTCCATATCCTGAGTAATAGGAGCATAACCGAATAGATTACCTTTAAGTAAAAGGTCACTGAAGGGAGTCACTGAAAGGAATCCAAGCAAATGCCCTTTCTCATGACCTCAGTCCTGAGAACTGCGTGCAGCTCTGCTCATTACTGTTTTCCAGGAACTGATAAGGAATAGAGACTCCTTGAGAAATGGCACACAAAAGAGGAAAATAACATATTGGATCCCTTAAAGTTGAACGTCCCCCGACACTGAGGAATTATTTTGAGCATCAAATTTGATCGGAACCAGGGTAATATTTGTATGTGTATGAATCACATTTAACAGCTGTTATTACCATTTGCTACTGTTGTATTCAAAAAGCTAAATTCTGAATGTATCAACGTTTCCTGTTTCCATGAATAAAATAGAAACACTTGTGTCATAACCCAGGATGAATTGTGTTACTCCATCAACACAGTTTTATCTCAGTTTAGTACTTTGTAACAGCAGCTAAGAAGGCAGCATTAGGTTCTCTGCTGCTGCTGCTGCTGCTAAGTCGCTTCAGTCGTGTCCAACTCTGTGTGACCCCATAGACAGCAGCCCATCAGTGAAAGATTGCTGTTGAATCATGATGCTGGGATTCTTGGCCCCCGGAGGGGAAGAATTCAGTCCGGGACCAGAGACGAGGCTTGATCGCTCAGAGCTTTTGTATACCAACGTTTTATTAAAGCATAAAGGAGATAGAGAAAGCTTCTGACATAGGCATCAGAAGGGGGCAGAAAGAGTATCCCCCTGCTAGTCTTTAGCTTGGTGTTATATAGTCACCAGCAGTCTGTTAATGAAAGAAAGGAATGTCTCAAAACTTGGAATGGCCAGGCCCCTCACCCATAACATGTATTTTGGGATAAGCTTGGCTCCAAATGGTTTATCTTGGGCCATAAAATGATTAACTTGAATCTTGAAGGGGGCAGATCACCATACAAATAGTTTCATTTACACAGATCAGAGGAACAATATTGGAGTATAACATACTGGCTTATCAAGTAGGTTCTGGGCCCAAAGGTGGAACCTACTTGGAGACACAATTTGGGGTAAATGCACAGTACATTCGCATAGCTTAAGATAAACATTTCCATAAAAAAAAGGCAATACTTAACTTCAAGTGAAACCAGGTATCATTATGACAATTCAGAATTTTAAGAGAAACCTCCTTTTAAATTTGTATAGAGAAGGAAAAAGTATCGCTAGTTTGTTTCCTTCTTNTCCTTCAAATAATCAGAAACATTCCTGGTCTCACGAATTGGAGCAAGGGCTCTTTAACACTCCTGATTCACATTCTCATATACAAGCAGTTTTGCTAATTGCACTCTTGTCTCTTCTCCAACAACATTATGGGAGATAGCAACTCCCAGTCTAGTTAAAAAATTAGCATAGGCTTCATTAGGCCCTTGTAATATCTTTGTGTAGTTACTATTAGGTTCCCTTTGAGGAGTAATTCGATCCCAAGCTTCAAATTGGACTTCTTTCAATTGCTCATGCAACATAAGAGGACACTGATTCTGAGCTTTCACCAAATCAAATTGCCCCATACCGGTTGACATTTTTGAAGTAACTTGGTTTTGGGGAGTGCCAGCTTGAGCATTAGAATTAGTATGATCTCCGGTCACATCCTGAAACCACATCATCCATTGAAGATATTTTTGTGGTTTAAGAAGAGCTTTTATCAAAATTAGCCAATCATAGGAATAAAATTTCTAGTAGAAGACGCCATAGCATTTAGAAGTTCTTCAGTAAAAGGTGAATGAGGGCCGTACACAGTTACAGCCTTTTTCATCTCTTGCCTGTGAGAAAAATCAATGCCTTCATATTGTGATATCAGTTGCCCTTGAGCATAAACATTTCCTAACATAGGAAAGGCAAAAAGATCATCAGCCTCAGAGACGAGTTTTCAAAGCCAGTAAATCAGAAATCCTTCGTCATGAAGGAGAATGAGTGGATCATCTGTTTTCATAAACATAAGTATGTGTTAGGGGCTTATCATTGTCATCAAAAAAAAAAGTATTTGCTTTAGTGTCAAAGAGAGCATCAGAAGAATCTCATCAGATTACTTTTGTCCTCTAATTGAGGGGACCTTTGGTTTCATGCCCGTTACAAGAGGAGGAGGAGGATCGCTTGAGCCAGCCGGAGCAGGGATGGTGGGAAAGTTTTAAAACATTTTATGTTGCTGTAATTGACCCTTCTGTAAAGTCTTATCATCTAATTTATATTCATATAATGAACATTCCACTGGTTGATGAATATCAGCGGGCCTAGAATTACCTTGATATGGCAAGGTCACAGCTTTAATGAGGGCCCACAAGAGGGCCAGAAACTTATTGGAATATTTTCACCCCGTCTTGCGGCTTGCTCACATTTTCTTTAACCCATCTCCAAATTTCTGAATCAAAACTGCCTTCATCAGGGAACCAGGGATTATATTTAACCACTGTTTGGAGACAAGCCTCTATCCATTGATGCAAAACTGAAAGTCCTTGAACCTTAAATAAATGATGAAGGAAAGTAGAAAAGCGGTGGGGCTTTCCAGCCGTTTGTCCTATTACCCCGCACTTACTGACCTCCTTAGGTCCTAACAGTTACTCCATCCGCTTGCCAGGTCCCTATTTGGGCGCCACTTGTCTCGGTCTTTGTAGACCATGACCTGGGGACTGGAGTCGACGAGAAGAAGGACGCGGGGGACCCAAGTCTCGAGTAAAACAAGTGTGCTTTACTTGCAGAAAGGCATGTTTCTATATCTTCATTCAAGGCAGCTTTAGGCAGTAAAAAAAAATTGAGCAAAAACAAAGCCAAGTAAATAACAATCTTGAACGGGCCAGAAAGCATTCCATATCCTGAGTAATAGGAGCATAACCGAATAGATTACCTTTAAGTAAAAGGTCACTGAAGGGAGTCACTGAAAGGAATCCAAGCAAATGCCCTTTCTCATGACCTCAGTCCTGAGAACTGCGTGCAGCTCTGCTCATTACTGTTTTCCAGGAACTGATAAGGAATAGAGACTCCTTGAGAAATGGCACACAAAAGAGGAAAATAACATATTGGATCCCTTAAAGTTGAACGTCCCCCGACACTGAGGAATTATTTTGAGCATCAAATTTGATCGGAACCAGGGTAATATTTGTATGTGTATGAATCACATTTAACAGCTGTTATTACCATTTGCTACTGTTGTATTCAAAAAGCTAAATTCTGAATGTATCAACGTTTCCTGTTTCCATGAATAAAATAGAAACACTTGTGTCATAACCCAGGATGAATTGTGTTACTCCATCAACACAGTTTTATCTCAGTTTAGTACTTTGTAACAGCAGCTAAGAAGGCAGCATTAGGTTCTCTGCTGCTGCTGCTGCTGCTAAGTCGCTTCAGTCGTGTCCAACTCTGTGTGACCCCATAGACAGCAGCCCATCAGTGAAAGATTGCTGTTGAATCATGATGCTGGGATTCTTGGCCCCCGGAGGGGAAGAATTCAGTCCGGGACCAGAGACGAGGCTTGATCGCTCAGAGCTTTTGTATACCAACGTTTTATTAAAGCATAAAGGAGATAGAGAAAGCTTCTGACATAGGCATCAGAAGGGGGCAGAAAGAGTATCCCCCTGCTAGTCTTTAGCTTGGTGTTATATAGTCACCAGCAGTCTGTTAATGAAAGAAAGGAATGTCTCAAAACTTGGAATGGCCAGGCCCCTCACCCATAACATGTATTTTGGGATAAGCTTGGCTCCAAATGGTTTATCTTGGGCCATAAAATGATTAACTTGAATCTTGAAGGGGGCAGATCACCATACAAATAGTTTCATTTACACAGATCAGAGGAACAATATTGGAGTATAACATACTGGCTTATCAAGTAGGTTCTGGGCCCAAAGGTGGAACCTACTTGGAGACACAATTTGGGGTAAATGCACAGTACATTCGCATAGCTTAAGATAAACATTTCCATAAAAAAAAGGCAATACTTAACTTCAAGTGAAACCAGGTATCATTATGACAATTCAGAATTTTAAGAGAAACCTCCTTTTAAATTTGTATAGAGAAGGAAAAAGTATCGCTAGTTTGTTTCCTTCTTCCGCTTAAGAGAGATAAAATGTCTGACACTTGCAGGCTATTTCCTCCGTTTGGAGACCCCTGGCCTTCCTGCCTGTTACCCTCTCATCAGGCTCCCCTGTTCTTGGGATTCTCCAGGCAAGAACACTGGAGTGGGTTGCCATTTCCTTCTCCAATGCATGAAAGTGAAAAGTAAAAGTGAAGTCGCTCTGTCGAGTCCGACTCTTAGCGACCCCATGGACTGCAGCCTACCAGGCTCCTCCATCGATGGGATTTTCCAGGCAAGAGTACTGGAGTGGGTTGCCAGGTTTAAATAAATCTAGAACAATTTCTTATCACCATGGAATCAAACAACATAAAATATGGGGGGTACGTAGTCATAAATTATAACTAAAGTTACTCTCTCTACACTCGATACCAGAACATTCATATGACTGTAATTTAAATAGCACAGCAGTGAATTTTAGACTGACTTCCATTAATGTGCAAAGATTGCATCAAATACATTTAAAGGTCTAATTTGTTTTATTTTTGTTTTATTTTTATTTTTGGCTGTGCTGGGTCTTCGCTGCTGCATGCAAGCTTTCTCTAGTTGCTTTGTGTGTTGGCTTTTGTTGTTGGGGAACACAGCCTTTGGGCGCCAGGGCTCATTTGTTGCAGCTCACAGGCTCTAACGCATGGACTCAGTAGCTGCAGCACACGCTGTCAATTGCCCTGTGGCATGTGGGATCTTCTCAAATGGAACCTGTATCCTCTGCATTGACAGGCGGATTCTTAACCACTGAACCATTTGGAAAGTCCATAATTAGCTTTATTCAGTGATGATGCATTGGGCAGAATTCAACCTGGTAAATTGGTGTGCCAAGGAGCCTGACACAGTGGACAGTCTCAGGATGCTGAGGGTATTTTCATGTGCATTTCCATTGTGTATCACAGATTTTTGGCTTGTCCTTACTATGAAGTGTTTATTTAGATATGGGCTCTTGGTGTTTCTTAGACTTGGGTGACTGTTTCCTTTCCAAGATTAGAGTGGTTTCAGCTGTTTTCTCCTCCTAAGATTTTCCCATCTTCTTCTGGGACCCTACAGGGCACACATTAGTGGCTTGTTGTCCCAGACGTCTCTTAAAATATCTTCCTTTTATTCTTTTTTATTCTGTTTATGAGTGGTGATTTTCAGTGCTCTTCCTTCTAGCTCGCTGATGTGTTTTCTGCCTCATTTAGCCTGTTCTGATTCATTTTAGTTTCTGTATTTTTTTTTCATTTACTATATTCTTCAGTTCTGTTTGGTTGGTTGTTATATTTTCTAAGTCTTCTTTAAAGACTTCTCATTTCTCAGGTCATGCATTCTTCTCCCAAGTTCTTTGATCATGTTTACTATCATTATTCTGAACTCTTTCAGGTAGATTGTCTATCTCCATGTTACTTAGTTCTTCTAGGGTTTTGTCTTATTCCTCCGTCTGAAACATATTCCTCTGTCACCTCGTTTTGTGTAAATTTCTGTTTGTATTTCAATCTATCTGCTAGCGTAGCTACGTTTCTTGACCTTGGAGGAGTGGCCGTCTGCATAAGATATCCCAGGCATCCTTCTCCTGATCCAAGAGCCAGAGGACATCTGATCCCAGGGTGGTGTCCCACATGTATTTGTGGACTCGGTTTGCAAGCTGTGGGTCTCTACTTTTCTTGCTTTTGGTGTCTGCCATCTTCTGTGAAGAGCCAACTCATTGGAAAAGACCCAGATGCTGAGGACAGGAGGAGAAAGGGGCAACAGAGGATTAGAGGGTTGGTTGGCATCAGTCATTCAATGGATATGAGGAAGCCTGGTGTGCTACAGTCCATGGGGTCGCAAAGAGTCAGACAGAACTGAGCAGCTGATCAACAACCCTACTGGGTGAGGCTGGTCTAGAGGCTTGTGCCTGCACAGTGAATGGTTAGAACTGGGTCTTGACCCTTTTGTGGGTAGAGTTACATTGAAAGGCATGTGTACAGGAAGCCTTTGGACAGCCTGTCTGCTGATGGTTAGGGCTGCATCCTGGCCCTTTCATCCTTTGGCCTTAGGGGCCCATTGCTATAGCCTACAGGTTCTGAGTGGAGCCAGTGTTGAGCCAAGATGGAGACCTCACGCAGATGAGTGCTCACTCATAGTTCTGCCCTCAGAATCTGTGTCCCCACAGTGAGCCACAGCCCACCCCCCACCCCCCGGAGATCCTTCAAGACCAGCAGGCAGGTCACACCATCCAGGATCCTAGGAAACAATTGTGTTTTGCTGTTTATCTCAGGTTTGTCTCAGTGTGCATGAGGCTTCCTCTGCCCCTGTTAAGAGTGAAGTCTCTGTTTTCCCCATTCCTGTGGGGCTCCTTTAATCAGTGCTCACTGGTCTTCACAAGTAAATATTAAAGATCCCTATGGCCTTAATGGGTTGGTCGATTCATGGGTTGGTCAGCATCCCACCTGGTAAATAAACAGGTGCTCCCAGAAGCTGTCTGTCCTCTTTACACCAAGGTATATATGAATGAGTGAGTTTTCAAACTTTTGTGACCTGAATATGCTCATAAATGCCATGACGTGTACAAAGTAGGTGCAGTAAAGAAGCTGTGTTTCTTTAGGGGTGGGGTTCACTTCCATGAAAAAAAAACTGACATGGCAAAATGGTGAAATGAAATGTTTAATTTGGGAGTTGGCTATGATCAGGTGCTTGAAAATCAAGTGAGTAGAGTTGTACAAGCACACAGTGAAGGGAATGACTATGGATTCCAACTGTATTTTGTGACAGGGAAATAGTCTCCAGTGCTAAATGCTTGCAAGCCATCCTGCCTTTTCTCAGTGTTGTGTTCACATTCAGAGCCCAAAGATCTTGCAGAGAAAGTGAGACGTGTTCTTTGTTCCCAACCGAAAATACTTTGCTTGGTAACTGATGTTAAATTCGACTCAAAATCACTTTTATATCACAATTTGAGAATCCCTGTTTTAATACTTTATGCATGCTATCTTTTTGAACTTGAACTCCAAAATAAGTACTGACGTTGTTTCTCATTTCCCATATGAAGGAACTTGAATGGAACAAAAGCATCCCATCCCAGGAAGTGACTGAATCGGAGCTTGACTCCACGTTGACTCGCCTCAAAGATCTCTTCACCATGTTGCTACACTGAGGCCTAGGTTGTTGGCATGGCTACAGTAATTCTTGTTGCAGTTGATAGGGCCGAGGTGCAGGCAGGCACAAAGCATGGGACGAGTCACCTTGTCCCAGTTGTATTTCTGGGGGAACAGCTGAGGGGAGGCTCCCTGAGGTGGCACCTCAGGCAGCAGACCAGGTGCAGGTGGACTCTCTGCATATAGTAATTCTGAGAGAGTAGGGCCATCCACCAGCTCTGTGCCCACAAAAATCAAATGCTGCTGGTCAGTTAGGATGACCTCAGTGTATTTACAAAGATTTGTTGGAAGAACTTAACAGAAAAACCTGAACAAAACTGGCCAATCCAGTAAATATCTGTGTCCGGTGGGCCACCTCCCAGAAGAAAAAGACAAAGAATAAACATTTCATTAATGTATTTATACTGTTTTTTTAAAGACATAATTCTGTTGCATAGTTTAGTCTGTAGAATAGTGAAAATGTAACTTTTATATGCACCATGTGACTTTGCTAAGGCGCTTTAGTCATGCCTGACTCTTTGTGACCCTATGGACTGTAGCGCCCCCAGGCACCTCTGTCCATGGGATTCTCCAGGCAAGAATACTGGAGTGGATTGCCATGCTCTCCTCCAGGGTATGTTGCTGACCTAAGGATCAAATTGCTCTTTACCACTAGCACCACCATGACCCAGTGATAGGTGCCTTGTTGTGGTAGTCCGGAAATGAACCCACAATATCTCCAGACCATATCTTTAGTTTCATTTTCATCAGTCAGCGTTGCCAATGAATGTTTAAATAAGATGTAGGTACACTGATTACCATATAATACTAGAAGAGAGATGATCCAAGGTGAATTTGTATTTGTTTAAGCAAGAGTGGTTTATTCTGATTGATAGAGAAGACACATTTCCTTTTGGTCAAGAACAAGTGTAAATTGGTGCCAACTACTGAAATAATTGGACAAGACTGTGGTTGCTGAGGTTTAGAATAGAATATTAAGAGATAAAACACTTTAGAGTAACAATAATGTATTATCTATTAGAAATCATATCATTATTAATGGAGGACTAAAAGAAACTCTTGGCAGAACTCTATTAGCCTTTGCCCTGCTTTATGCTGTACTCCAACGCCAAATTTGCCTGTTATTCCAGGTGTTTCTTGACATTCTACTTTTGCATTCCAGTCCCCTATAAAGAAAAGGACATCTTTTTGAGTGTTAGTTCTAGAAGGTCTTTTAGGTCTTCATAGAACTTTTCAACTTCAGCTTCTTCAGCGTTACTGGTTGGGGCATAGACTTGGATTACTGTGATATTGAATGGTTTGCCTTGGAAACGAACAGAGATCATTCTGTAGTTTTTGAGATTGCATCCAAGTACTCCATTTTGGACTTTTTGTTGACTATGACAGCTACTCCATTTCTTCTAAGGGATTTCTGCCTGCAGTAGTAGATATAATGGTCAAAGTTAAATTCACCCATTTCAATCCACCTTAGTTCTCTGATTCCTAAAATGTCGATGTTCACTCTTGCCACCTCCTGTTTGACCACTCCCAATTTGCCTTGATTCATGGACCTAACATTCCAGGTTCCTATGCAATATTGCTCTTTACAGCATTGAACCTTGCTTCTATCACCAGTCCCATCTACAACTGGGTGTTATTTTTTCTTTGGCACCATCCCTTCATTCTTTCTGGAGTTATTTCTCCACTGACCTCCAGTACCATATTGGGCACCTACTGACCTGGGGAGTTCATCTTTCAGTATCCTATCATTTTGCCTTTTCATACTGTTCATGGGGTTCTCCAGGCAAGAATACTGAAGTGGTTTGCCATTCTCTTCTCCAGTGGACCACATTCTGTCTGACCTCTCCACCATGACCCATCCTTCTTGGGTTGCCCCACACAGCGTGGCTTAGTTTCACTGAGAGAGACAAGGCTGTGGTCCGTGTGATCAGACTGGATAGTTGTCTGTGACTGTGGTTTCAGTCTGTCTGCCCTCTGATACCCTCTCTCAGTGCCTACCATCTTATTTGGGTTTCTCTTACGTTGGATGTAGGGTATCTCTTGATGACTGCTCCAGCAAAGTGCAGCCACTGCTCCTTACCTTGGACATGGGATAGCTCCTCTCGGCCACCACCCCTGACCTTGGACATGGAGTAGCTGTTCTCCACCATTGCCCCTGACCTTGGACGTGGGATAGGTCCACTCAGCTGCTGCCCATGACCTTGGACGTGGGGCCTCCTCTTGGTCATGCTTGTTAAAGGCCACACAAAACAAGCTGAATTCTCAGTTAGTGGTACACTGGTGTGTGGCATTTTCAGATCCAGTAAATGATAACACTGTTTAGCTTGTGAAGTCAACAAGAGAGTTCCAGAAAAACATCTATTCCTGCTTTATTGACTATGCTAAAGCCTATGACTGTGTGTATCACAATAAACTGTGGGAAATTCTAAAAGAGATGGGAATACCAGACCACCTGACCTGCCTCCTGAGAAAACTATATGCAGATCAGGAAGCAACACTTAGAACTGGATGTGGCATAACAGACTGGTTCCAAATAGGAAAAGGAGTATATTAAGGCTGTATATTGTCACCCTGCTTATTTAACTTATATGCAGAG
>SJYW01045945.1:14986-92034 GCA_006410735.1 Raphicerus campestris | reverse complement strand
GATCTGAATATATAGCAGCAAAAGAGGTCATTGTAATGGTATAATTCATGCTTATATTTTTCTACTATAAGTTCAACCAGCCAGTAAATCAAAGATTCTTTTTGTTAACCTTCATGAAGCCTTCTGGTTTCCATCCTAACCTCCTGAAATAGCTGTCTTGTTTGTGAGATACTTCTTTTTGATCTCTTCTAGTTAATTCATTTACTACTGCATACACTCTGCTTGGCAATCCATAATTCTTTGACCTCAGTTTTCAACTCTTTGCCAGTCACTCCCAAATTTCTGTCTTCAATCCTGATTTGTCTCCTGAGTTTCAGACATGTATACCACTGCACAACTGCTGTATCCATATCAATGTCATCTCTGTCTATATCTGTATATCTATATTCTACAGGAACCTGATGTTCAGTGTTTCCCAAAATAATCTCATTCCCTTCCCCAATCAGCCAGCCATTTTTATGCACCTTATTTTGCCTTCCTGTCTACACAGCTGGCCACAGAAATTTACCCAAGCAACACTTAGGAGTGACTCTTAACCTTCCTTCTAAATTGACTTAAACAATTTATTCAATAAATGTTACTTCCTAAATTTTCTTCAACATTATCAGCTTGCACATCCTTCCTAACACCCCTTTGCTTCTCTCTTCAGTCACAGCTTCCTCCAACACCCTCCACTCTACTCTCCAGTAAGGCTGTTTTTCTTTAATCTTTTCTCCTCCAGGTCTTCACATTTCTCTCCCTAGATTAATTCAGTATCTCCTCCTCCACTTGACCTGCATTCTCTTTCATGGGAATAAAGAGGACTTCCATCAGGTTTCAGAGACATACCAACTCTCCTCTGCTATTCCAGATCTAGTTGGTTTCTGCTCCTCTGTGTACGCAGAGCAATGCATACTTTCACTAGGCTAGTGCATTTCACTGTGCTAAACAAACCCATGTGTTAGTCATCTTCCAGTATACATCAAACATGAGAGGAGGGACATTTCTATTCCCAGTGCAAATTATAGTAAGTGTTGCGTGTGTGGGGCATAGCAATACTTAAAAATATATTTGCTAAATGAGAACCAAATGGATAGTTCCTATGATATCCTAGGCACTGTGCTATCTACAAAACCAAGATAGATAGCTTATGCCCCCAGTTACAAATGAGCTACTCTCTACAATATGTTGTGAAAAGTGAAAGAGTTATGCATGAAGTGATACAGCAATATATATTTTGAATTAGTAAATATGTATGAGCACTTTCTGTATAGTAGACACACTTCTATTTATATTACTGTAATGTGTATGTTAATGATAACACTCATTTTATTAATGTGTAAACTCGGACAAAGATGAAACATTGGCCCCAGCATATGGTGCTAGTGAGATGAGATTTGAACAGAGGTAGCCTGGATACAGAAAAGGCAATGGCACCCCACTCCAGTACTCTCGCCTGGAAAATCCCATGGATGGAGGAGCCTGGTAGGCTGCAGTCCACGGGGTCGCCAAGAGTTGGACACGACTGAGCGACTTCACTTTGACTTTTCACTTTCATGCATTGGAGAAGGAAATGGCAACCCACTCCAGTGTTCTTGCCTGGAGAATCCCAGGGACGGGAGAGCCTGGTGGGCTGTCGTCTCTGGGATTGCACAGAGTCGGACATGACTGAAGCGACTTAGCAGCAGCAGCAGCCTGGATACAGAATCTGCTATCTCAACTGTGATGCTGTACTGCCTCTCCCATGGAAGGGGTCTCATCTCAGCATAGAAATTTGATAATATAGTTCTTTCAAATGGAAAAATGTTACATAATGGGGCCTCAGAACAACTTTGCAAAGAAAAACTGGCTCTATTTTCTTTTTTTAAATTCATTAATTTATTTTAATTGGAAGCTAACTTTACAATATTATAGAGGGTTTTGCCATACATAGACATGAATCATTTTCTGTAAGAAAATTGTTGAAATTTCCTCTCCACTCAGCAAGTACAGAGTATACTTTAAAAAAAATCTGTTTAGAACAGTCCACCAACAATATACTGTTAAAAAAATCACCTGTAATAGACTTTGATTGTTATATGTTACAATATGATATTTACTGCCATGTACACTGTGTGGAAAAAATACTTATTTTGATAAATACCTATATTATATTCTAAAATACATGCAGTTTCCAGTTGTTTCCATGTATATAAACTATTTTACAAAAAAAAAGAGAAAAACTTGCTAAATTGCTGCCCTGCATTATTTATCGACTATGTTGAATATTATTGCAGTTACCTTAATAGGTTATATGAACATATTAGAACAGTAGGCTCTTAAACAGAGTGCTTGTAATGTAAGGGACTGGAAATGCCATCTGTCATGGGGAAAAGGAAAACGAAGGTCTTTTAAAAATTTTTTTCTAGCATGCATAATTAACAGCATTTTTACTAATAGGAATAAAAGAAACTATGTGGAACAAGTAAAAGCTAATTTTCTAAATAATTTGCAATTGCTTGGAGGAGAAAGTAACTTTATGTATCTTAAAACCAATATTGGTAAGTATTTTAAACCTACAAATCTACCACAAATTTTAGCAGAAAAAAAAAAAAATGAAGTAAGGATATTTATAAAGTCATGATTAATTAGTTTAAGTCAATTTATGAAGAAACCAAGCTGCTCACTGGTATTTAAAATTTGTGAACAAATGTTAATTACTATCCAAGGTGCCAGATTCTCTACTTCCATTAAATACTAGTAATTACACATGCATGTAAGGTTCATTTTCCCCAATCCAAGAAGGTAATATAATATCAACCTCACTCAATTATGTAGTGCTGGTAACAACATAAAAAGATAAAATAAAATGAGTGTTACATTTCAGAAATGGACTAAAGAAAGAAAGCCATATTTTTCCTTACATGAAAGAGAGAGTTAGCTATTTGATTATTTTAGACAAGCTATTTTTGGAGTTTCAAATTGAAAGATTATCTTATATATGCCCTTTCTTTAATAAAGAGTTTTTGGTATTTTAGTAAATGATCTCAAATATGCTGGGAAAGATTGAAGGCGGGAAGAGAAAGGGACAACAGAGAATCAGATGATTGGATGTTATCACCAAATTAATGGACATGAGTTTGAGTAAACTCCGGGAATTGGTGATGGACAGGGATGCCTGGCGTGCTGCGGTCCATGGAGTTGCAAAGAGTTGGCCACGACTGAGCAAATGAACTGAACTGAACTGAAGCAGCTGTTTATTGTGCTTAATATCACCATTAATTTTTTATCACATTATTGTACATGTATATGCAGAGGACAATTCATATATTTAATAACTCTTAATGTTTTATTCCTGAACCATTCCAGATCCTCACATTAAAATTTAAGTAGTTTGGGTATTGCTTTGTTTCTCAGTTTAGACAATGATTAAGCTCACTTGGCAGTTTCAGTCAGATGCTTTTCTCAAACAAGCAAAGGCTTTATCTTATGGATACTAGATATGTGTCTGTTGGAAATGTGAGTATTGGGTACTTGATAGAGCTATTTAATACTCTCCTGTTATTAGGCAATGCTTGCATTCCATTTTCTTCCTGCCTAAATGACGTATGACCCTAGGTGTATCTTACTATGGATCACATCATCAGTAAAGAGGTTGTCTTCTTTAGGAAAAAACAAAAAAGATTGTTCTTCTTGACCAAAAAAAACAACAACTAAGACTCACTTTCTATGACCACTTTTGAAAATCTATTCCATAGAATTTTTGTTCCATTTTGAAAATGAGTGATACAACCTAAGCTCATTGTTATAAATGTATGGAAAAAAAGGGAAAGTAGACATTTACAACATAAGCCAAGCCCCCAGATATGGTTTATTGAAACTGTTCTGAAAATACAATTTGAGAAAGAGAATCCTCTTTGTCCCCCTACTTTGTAGAATCAAGCTAAAAGCCCTATGTGGTAGGTCTTCATGTATCTATTTTTATGGGTGAAGAGCATGAGCCTCAAATTTTATATAACTTTTCTAAGGTTTCAAATCAGGTAAGTTGTGAAACTATTATTTAGGCCTGCTGCTGCTGCTGCTAAGTTGCTTCAGTTGTGTCCGACTCTGTGTGACCCCCTAGATGGCAGCCCACTAGGCTCCGCTGTCCCTGGAATTCTCCAGGCAAGAATACTGGAGTGGGTTGCCATTTCCTTCTCCAATGTCCATCCAAATCTGACACTGTTGCCCCTTTTGCTTTCCCAGGCTGCCATCTAACTTGCCACATGTACTCAGGGCCAGATATTTATATCTAAAGGAGGAAAAAAACCACACAAACTAATGATGGAAACATAGCCAGGAAAATTGTAGAATGTGTATTCAGTCAGAGTTTATTTACTTATATCTTTGCAAATAGATGTCTGGTGAGAATAAGACTCAGACTGACAAAGAAGTTGGTATTTCTAACCTCAGGTATTTAATTATAACATATAAATAAAAGATAACTAAAGAAATGTTTCCAGTAGTTCAAATATTTAGTAGGAAAAATGGCTTTGCAGTAATGTAGTGATGAATTAGGAATCTAGACATTTGGCCTAAGCTTTATTATTATGCCAATGGTCAAATGATTTGATGTAGTAAAGTGCTGTTCTATCCATCTTGACTCCATTTTGTATGTTGATCTGTTCATTCATTTCTTTTTCCAGGAAGCATAGCCATCATTGTGCCTCTCGTCCTCTTGGTGACTTTGATAACCACCTTGGTAATTGGTTTAGTGCTTTGTAAAAGAAAAAGAAGGTAAGAGGCAGTATTCTAGACTAACAGTAAATAAATTACATAAATAGTTATAGAAACAGTGCTTTCTAAAAACTTCTTAAAATGTGATTTACTTATTCCCACTGCATAATTCTGTGTTTTCTGAACCATTTTATCCCTCTTTCATTTTAAGTAATTATAATTCAAACAAACTTTCCCTTATATTATATTGATGGAATGGTTGCATTTATTGCATATATTCTAACAGAAATTACAAGGGGATATATTAAACTTTCAATAGAATCTTACATTTTGTTAGTTTTTCCTTGAAACAGCAAAAACCTCTGAAGAACATTTTATAATATTAAGGTGTTAGACTATCAATGTTAATAGAATGATAATGATCATGTATTATATGTCACAAATTATGTATTTCATTCATCAATTATACATTTGTTGATTTTATATATTACTGGAAGTATCATTATTTCAATTTATATGAATCCACAATTAAAAAGATCTTTAAGCAGTGAGTTGTCTGTGGATGATTATCTGGAACCTAGAGTTTGTAAGTCAGTTTTTGCATTATGTAAAGGAATTTTAGCCCCATGACTTGGGGATTGAAAACAATTTCAAAATTTCTTTGTGACTGTTTCTTATTAATGTTTTTCAGGAACAAAAGGGTAATTAATTATATTCAGTTTCAACTAATGTTGTATTATTAGCTATTTACAAGGAATGTTCCAAGTGCATTTTTTATTGTTAAATCTAAATAATTTGGGAAAATGATGTATTACAGTAAGAATTTTTTGTCCCTCTGTGAATCAATGAATGTCATTTATTTTGAATATATTTTATGTATGAGTGTTCCACCAGTTCTATTAAAATGTTATTAAATCTGCAAATACAGTAGTTTCATACACCATGTTGTGATATTTAGACAACTCATATAATGTTCACATATTCTAGGACAAAAACTATAAGAAGACAGCCTATTATTAATGGAGGAATAAACGTAGAAATCGGTAATCCATCTTATAATATGTATGAGGTCGACCATGATCACAATGATGGAGGTCTTTTAGATCCTGGCTTTATGGTAGATCCAGCAAAGGTAAAGTTTTAACATGATAGACTGTGAGCACTAATATTCTTGAGTCATTTCTCTATAATATGGTTCTGATTTTTATTACTATTTCTTTTATCTTAAGTTAAAGAACTTCAGGATTTATTGAATGTTATAGTCTCTTCTAAAGAAAAATAAAATTATGGACTGCATTCACCTGAAGCATAAAGTTAATGTAACATATTTTTGAAAATATGTATTCACTTAATTTATAAGCATAGATGTCTTAGTCAAATGTGCCAAGATGCTGGCATATCTAAATATAAGCCTGGTGAAATTAAATTTTATTAAAATTTATTTTTTAAATTTACTTAAAAAAAAAGAGTACAGCATTTCATTGCCAAAATAAATACTTCATTTCCAGTAATGTTTCACTGAGGAGTCCACTAAGCTGTGTCCTTGGATTTGTTTATAATCATATCACTTTTAAACAACATTTTTCTACCTGCTGTAAAATTTTTCTTATTGGTTTGAGACTTACCTGTGATATTTATATACTAAAAATCCACAGTCTTTTTAAAAAATTTCTGTTAGTACTGAATGTTCAATTTGGAAGTTTTTATAAAAAAATGGATAAATGATACAACATCTAGGTAAATTTGCAAAGATTTACTTCACCTTATTATCCAAATATTTTGCATGATAATTATAGAATATTTTACTGTGAATTAAGAGCATCAGTTTGCTAATATGGAATGATATTCTAAGCTTATTTATTCATTAATTAAATGGTTCTTTACATTGTGATATATCAAAGGTATTATGTCCAAAATGCACCTTTATATTAATTATATTAACCACATGGCTTTGTACTTATAGCAACAGCTGTTCCCCAAAGACAAGTTCTCATATATTCAGTCTACTCTGAATACATGGCCAGACTTTCTAAGCCCAAAACTGGTGATCTGAAATTNTGCTCACTGGTATTTAAAATTTGTGAACAAATGTTAATTACTATCCAAGGTGCCAGATTCTCTACTTCCATTAAATACTAGTAATTACACATGCATGTAAGGTTCATTTTCCCCAATCCAAGAAGGTAATATAATATCAACCTCACTCAATTATGTAGTGCTGGTAACAACATAAAAAGATAAAATAAAATGAGTGTTACATTTCAGAAATGGACTAAAGAAAGAAAGCCATATTTTTCCTTACATGAAAGAGAGAGTTAGCTATTTGATTATTTTAGACAAGCTATTTTTGGAGTTTCAAATTGAAAGATTATCTTATATATGCCCTTTCTTTAATAAAGAGTTTTTGGTATTTTAGTAAATGATCTCAAATATGCTGGGAAAGATTGAAGGCGGGAAGAGAAAGGGACAACAGAGAATCAGATGATTGGATGTTATCACCAAATTAATGGACATGAGTTTGAGTAAACTCCGGGAATTGGTGATGGACAGGGAGGCCTGGCATGCTGTGCTCCATGGAGTTGCAAAGAGTTGGCCACGACTGAGCAAATGAACTGAACTGAACTGAAGCAGCTGTTTATTGTGCTTAATATCACCATTAATTTTTTATCACATTATTGTACATGTATATGCAGAGGACAATTCATATATTTAATAACTCTTAATGTTTTATTCCTGAACCATTCCAGATCCTCACATTAAAATTTAAGTAGTTTGGGTATTGCTTTGTTTCTCAGTTTAGACAATGATTAAGCTCACTTGGCAGTTTCAGTCAGATGCTTTTCTCAAACAAGCAAAGGCTTTATCTTATGGATACTAGATATGTGTCTGTTGGAAATGTGAGTATTGGGTACTTGATAGAGCTATTTAATACTCTCCTGTTATTAGGCAATGCTTGCATTCCATTTTCTTCCTGCCTAAATGACGTATGACCCTAGGTGTATCTTACTATGGATCACATCATCAGTAAAGAGGTTGTCTTCTTTAGGAAAAAACAAAAAAGATTGTTCTTCTTGACCAAAAAAAACAACAACTAAGACTCACTTTCTATGACCACTTTTGAAAATCTATTCCATAGAATTTTTGTTCCATTTTGAAAATGAGTGATACAACCTAAGCTCATTGTTATAAATGTATGGAAAAAAAGGGAAAGTAGACATTTACAACATAAGCCAAGCCCCCAGATATGGTTTATTGAAACTGTTCTGAAAATACAATTTGAGAAAGAGAATCCTCTTTGTCCCCCTACTTTGTAGAATCAAGCTAAAAGCCCTATGTGGTAGGTCTTCATGTATCTATTTTTATGGGTGAAGAGCATGAGCCTCAAATTTTATATAACTTTTCTAAGGTTTCAAATCAGGTAAGTTGTGAAACTATTATTTAGGCCTGCTGCTGCTGCTGCTAAGTTGCTTCAGTTGTGTCCGACTCTGTGTGACCCCCTAGATGGCAGCCCACTAGGCTCCGCTGTCCCTGGAATTCTCCAGGCAAGAATACTGGAGTGGGTTGCCATTTCCTTCTCCAATGTCCATCCAAATCTGACACTGTTGCCCCTTTTGCTTTCCCAGGCTGCCATCTAACTTGCCACATGTACTCAGGGCCAGATATTTATATCTAAAGGAGGAAAAAAACCACACAAACTAATGATGGAAATATAGCCAGGATAATTGTAGAATGTATATTCAGTCAGAGTTTATTTACTTATATCTTTGCAAATAGATGTCTGGTGAGAATAAGACTCAGACTGACAAAGAAGTCGGTATTTCTAACCTCATGTATTTAATTATAGCATATAAATAAAAGATAACTAAAGAAATGTTTCCAGTAGTTCACATATTTAGTAGGAAAAATGACTTTGCAGTAATGTAGTGATGAATTAGAAATCTAGACATTTGGCCTAAGCTTTATTATTATGCCAATGGTCAAATGATTTGATGTAGTAAAGTGCTGTTCTATCCATCTTGACTCCATTTTGTATGTTGATCTGTTCATTCATTTCTTTTTCCAGGAAGCATAGCCATCATTGTGCCTCTCGTCCTCTTGGTGACTTTGATAACCACCTTGGTAATTGGTTTAGTGCTTTGTAAAAGAAAAAGAAGGTAAGAGGCAGTATTCTAGACTAACAGTAAATAAATTACATAAATAGTTATAGAAACAGTGCTTTCTAAAAACTTCTTAAAATGTGATTTACTTATTCCCACTGCATAATTCTGTGTTTTCTGAACCATTTTATCTCTCTTTCATTTTAAGTAATTATAATTCAAACAAACTTTCCCTTATATTATATTGATGGAATGGTTGCATTTATTGCATATATTCTAACAGAAATTACAAGGGGATATATTAAACTTTCAATAGAATCTTACATTTTGTTAGTTTTTCCTTGAAACAGCAAAAACCTCTGAAGAACATTTTATAATATTAAGGTGTTAGACTATCAATGTTAATAGAATGATAATGATCATGTATTATATGTCACAAATTATGTATTTCATTCATCAATTATACATTTGTTGATTTTATATATTACTGGAAGTATCATTATTTCAATTTATATGAATCCACAATTAAAAAGATCTTTAAGCAGTGAGTTGTCTGTGGATGATTATCTGGAACCTAGAGTTTGTAAGTCAGTTTTTGCATTATGTAAAGGAATTTTAGCCCCATGACTTGGGGATTGAAAACAATTTCAAAATTTCTTTGTGACTGTTTCTTATTAATGTTTTTCAGGAACAAAAGGGTAATTAATTATATTCAGTTTCAACTAATGTTGTATTATTAGCTATTTACAAGGAATGTTCCAAGTGCATTTTTTATTGTTAAATCTAAATAATTTGGGAAAATGATGTATTACAGTAAGAATTTTTTGTCCCTCTGTGAATCAATGAATGTCATTTATTTTGAATATATTTTATGTATGAGTGTTCCACCAGTTCTATTAAAATGTTATTAAATCTGCAAATACAGTAGTTTCATACACCATGTTGTGATATTTAGACAACTCATATAATGTTCACATATTCTAGGACAAAAACTATAAGAAGACAGCCTATTATTAATGGAGGAATAAACGTAGAAATCGGTAATCCATCTTATAATATGTATGAGGTCGACCATGATCACAATGATGGAGGTCTTTTAGATCCTGGCTTTATGGTAGATCCAGCAAAGGTAAAGTTTTAACATGATAGACTGTGAGCACTAATATTCTTGAGTCATTTCTCTATAATATGGTTCTGATTTTTATTACTATTTCTTTTATCTTAAGTTAAAGAACTTCAGGATTTATTGAATGTTATAGTCTCTTCTAAAGAAAAATAAAATTATGGACTGCATTCACCTGAAGCATAAAGTTAATGTAACATATTTTTGAAAATATGTATTCACTTAATTTATAAGCATAGATGTCTTAGTCAAATGTGCCAAGATGCTGGCATATCTAAATATAAGCCTGGTGAAATTAAATTTTATTAAAATTTATTTTTTAAATTTACTTAAAAAAAAAGAGTACAGCATTTCATTGCCAAAATAAATACTTCATTTCCAGTAATGTTTCACTGAGGAGTCCACTAAGCTGTGTCCTTGGATTTGTTTATAATCATATCACTTTTAAACAACATTTTTCTACCTGCTGTAAAATTTTTCTTATTGGTTTGAGACTTACCTGTGATATTTATATACTAAAAATCCACAGTCTTTTTAAAAAATTTCTGTTAGTACTGAATGTTCAATTTGGAAGTTTTTATAAAAAAATGGATAAATGATACAACATCTAGGTAAATTTGCAAAGATTTACTTCACCTTATTATCCAAATATTTTGCATGATAATTATAGAATATTTTACTGTGAATTAAGAGCATCAGTTTGCTAATATGGAATGATATTCTAAGCTTATTTATTCATTAATTAAATGGTTCTTTACATTGTGATATATCAAAGGTATTATGTCCAAAATGCACCTTTATATTAATTATATTAACCACATGGCTTTGTACTTATAGCAACAGCTGTTCCCCAAAGACAAGTTCTCATATATTCAGTCTACTCTGAATACATGGCCAGACTTTCTAAGCCCAAAACTGGTGATCTGAAATTCAAGAAGTATTCATTTCTATGAAAAGAAATTAGTCATTATTATATAGAAAAAATGTTGTCCTATCAAAAGATGTTGTAAATATTTTCTTCATTAGAAATAATTTTCAGTTACTATAAATTATTAATTCAGTTACTAACTCCTACCTTTGAACTTTGTCATGAAATAAATTCTCATAACCTGAGTTTCAGTGTTTTCTATTGAAACTAAAAACTATACACACTGTCCATATTGCTGCTTGATAAGTTTTGTAAAAAAGGAGAAAGACGTCTTAATCAATAGAGTTCTCATATTCTAATAATTTTTTTCTTAGGAACAAAATACAGTACCTGTAAATATAATATGACCTGATGAGGTTGTATCTCGTACACTTTTTATGAACAGGAGAGTTCTCATTTTCCCCATCATTTTATTTCTACTGATAGAATTAAGCCACTTTGGATACTTCAAGGGAATAGCTTTTTAATATTCCATTTATTTTTTAATGTTTACTCTAGGAAGATAAAAGTATGCTTCAGGGCCCCTCGAGTATATTTTTAATATATTTAGCAAATAACATTCAATAAATATTTATTTACCAATTTTCCACTGACTGACCAAAATTTCATTAAATGTGACTTAGATGGCTGATTCTATTAGAATTTATTCTAGAAGTTGGCTCTTGATGTTTGACATAGAAATATGAATTGTTACCTAAGAAGTAACTGTAGAAAATATGTTTATAGGTATAGACAATTTTGAAAAGTGAATGACCACACCAATGCAACCTTAATGATGGAATGTTTTTCATAGATTTTCCACTTGTTACAGTGGTTTGATATATTCATGATGTGATCAAATACAAACTTCGTGACACATAAAGACTTTTGTAGAATGTATCTGTTATTTTCAAAAATGGATAAATCTCTCCCTCAATGGTACCTTACAAATGAATTGAAATAACTAATAAATTTTATTTTAAAAAGGTTTGTCTATAGAGACATTCACAGAATACTTTAAAAGCTCAGCAAAGGGGAACTGGTATCTATTGATTTTATACACAAATTCATCTCAGTCCTTACTTAGACTGTTTTTAATATCTTCTAAGTGAGAATCTGTGGGGAAATAAAGAGGCGATATTGACCTGATTTTATGTTTAAAACCTTTTTCCTCAGATCTTTGTCCTTGTCTCAAACTTTATGATGATTCATTGTCAAGAGCTGATAGATCTTTAAAAATATGTATGTTCATTAAAATCCTTCAGCTTTTAATCTAGCTTTCTTATTTCCTTTTTGGCCACTAATAAGTATTCTATGATGAATATGAGTGTACCAGATTGACTTTTTCTGCCGTTAAACCTGAAAAACTCTAAAACCATTGTTCTTGCATGGAGTTTAGTAAGCCAATCTGATTTCTAATTAATTTGCTTTAAACTAGAAAGTCAGATTTCTCAAAAACAACAACAACATAATTCGTTTTGATATCTCACATTTTAAATTTCATTTGTATTTTCTAATAATATAGAAGTCATGAACCTTTAATTAGAGCCAGTCAGATATTTGAGTGTCTGGATGGGCTCCTATCAGAACTTTTCAAACAGAAACCTTAGGTGAGGGAGGCTGATGCATTTTTCACAGGGCTGATAGCAAATTGTGCTTTCTGGGGAGGGAGAATGAAGCTAAATAAATGGAAATGAGTGGCGGTTTCTAGGTACATGTTATGTCTATAAGTAAGCTAGACTAAGAGAAATGTCTACTGTAAAGCACGGATCTAATATTAATAGATGTTTCATAAATTATTGAATCTACCATAAATATACTGTTGATGCCCCAGGGCTGAAGAACATAGCTTATGTTATTTTTATGACTTAACATGAGTTTGTGTCAATGAAAATGGTTCCATGATATTAGATCAGAAACTAAAATTCTCTGTTTACACACAGGCCAGGTATATAGGGGGAGGGTCCAGTGTTTTCAAGCTTCCACACACAGCGCCGCCCATCTACCTAAACTCTGATTTGAAAGGACCACTAACTGCTGGGGTGAGAGAAAATTCATTACTCCATATCCATTCCATCACAGAATGCCTCACAGTCAAAAATGATTACTAGACTTAGATAGGGACTTATCTTTAATGATTTTTAATTAACAAAAGATTTAAAAACTGCATTAAACTTGGGAGTTTATGTGTCCTGCTTATGCAAGATTACATGCAAAAAAATGTTATCATTTTAGCAAGCTATTCAGCAGAAATATCTCTTCCCCAAAATTTGAAAATGTTAAAGCTCTGTAACAATAAACATGAGCATTTGCTATTCTTAGAATAGAAATCTCTAGCCAGAAATGTAAACTGGAAAGTTTACATTTAAATTTATGTTTGGCTTTATTTTCTATTAAGATGCTTTGTTTAGTATCTGCAAATTTGATGTCCTTTTAAATAAAAATACACAACAAAATGTGGCATCATATGGAGACATTAGAAATGATCTATGAAACCATTCTTAAAAACTTTTTAAGTAACTGGTTTCTAGAGAAAAGGGCTTTGTCTAAAGTTTGCTGTTGTTTAGTCACTAAGTCGTGTCCTATTCTTTTGCGTCCCCATGGACTGCAGCCCGCAAGACTCCTCTGTCTATGGTATTTCCCAGGCAATAATATTGGAGTGGGTTGCCATTCCCTTTTCCAAGTGATCTTCCTGACCCATAAATCAAACCCATGTCTCTTGCATTGCAGGCAGATTCTTTACCATTAAACCACCAGGGAAGCCCTGTCGAAAATTGCATGGCTCATATTAGACAGGAGAGGGATTAAAGACAATATTAAGATTCTTAGGATTGAATTTTCTCACCCTTGTACCCCTCTCCCATCAGCTGTTTTTCATCCTCATTTTTTATCATGTTTGTCTCATTTGCATGGATCAAAAAATGTAATATTTCTTTATCATGATAAAGATTTAACATTCTGTTCTGGAAAGACAAAATTTAAAAATGCAACTACGTAACAATCTTGGGTTAAGTTAATAAGACAATTTGGTTTAATGTTTCCTGCTTTTATATAAAGTTGCAGTCAATATACCTTTAATGAAGATTTCTTTAGTCTTTCAATATGTCAGAGCTCCCCTTAGGTTCGCAAGTTACCTGAGAAACATACAATTATGTTTTTATCTAATACATGCTAAAGTTGATGAAAGCATATAAACAGAATTTAAATTACATGTATATAATTATTATTTAGTAAGTTAAGTACGATGCATATAAATGTTAACATTAAAAGATATCATTGAAGAAAATTAAGGTAGTCAAAACAGGTAATAAAAACATATTTATTTTTTCCTTCAGCCAACAAATTACTCCAATCCGGTATATGCGAAATTGTATATGGATGGGCAAAACTGTCGAAACTCCTTAGGAAGTGTCGATGAAAGGAAAGAACTGCTTCCAAAGAAAATAGAAATTGGAATCAGAGAAACGGTGGCATAATCAGAGATACCTTTTATATGCTGTACAAATGTATAAAATATAAGGATTACTTTTGTATGTTCCAACAGTATTCTACTTGTTTTGGCATCAGCATTACCTCTTCCTTTATCTTTTTTCTGGTCAATTGTTTTCTGAGTTTTCTGGGTTTTATTTTTTGCTGATGACTCTTGATTGACCATTTGTATGGTATTTTTATGAAAAAGAACTGCACTACAGTACAATTTACAACAATGCTGCTGATGACACACCTTTGAATTTGTTAAAATTAAAAACGACATATTCCTTTGTAGTGTGAATATGAGCAATCTATTTTATATGAACTTCTTTGGTTCTACTTAATCAACAAAGAGAATCTCTGCACATTTTCATTATATGGTCTGAAAGCTGTAATACAATATCAGTTAATTTTCTGTTTCAGTTTATGGAAGAGCAATTGAATAGTCAGCTCTCTTCTTTGTGCCCTTTAAGACTGATACAGAATGCTGAAAATATATAGCTCTCACAAGCTGCACATCACCAGCTTTGAAATTAGTCTTAGGTTGCCAAGTGATAGATGAGAATTTTGAGAAAAAAAAAAAACTTTAAGAATTTATAAAACTAATAATTTGCATGAACACATATGACTACATTTTCCAAAATTTAGTGGACTCTATTGTGATATACTAAAAGTATACACCCTATAAAATAGTTATATTTAGGTATATAACATAGCAAAAATATAATTGAAAATGGAAAGATCACACTTGTTATGGGATAAGACATTTTGTTTTCCCTTGGTCCTGAGGTCAATAGCTAGCCTAGAACACAACAGGGCATCAAGCACTCATGTCTTAGGAATTTCCTCCCAGTCACATGCATTTTGTGGAGGATTAAGCCAACCCCTTAACACGGAGAATACTAAAGAATACAATATAAGCACACAAATTGGTGACACAGTTTCAATTATGTGAATGCATTCTATTTGTGAGGTCAAAAGGAATAGGCGAGGCAGCCGTTATTGTATAATCAGTAGATATTTTCAATATACAATATGACTAGTCTATTATCTGCCCTATCCAAAATATGTTCTTAAAGGACTTTCTAAGTTATGAAAGAACAGTCATCTGCCCATTATCAAAGGTGGCGAGTATACATGCTGGCCAGTTACTCTGGTACTCTGATTTCTCTGGTTATGCAAAACACATGGACCCCGTTCACTTGTCTGTTTTCAAATTTCGATGGAAACAAGTACGATTTATTTAAGTTGTATTAAAAAAAAAGTATAGCATTTTTATACAAATATCTTTAAAGGCACAAAAGATTTATTCACAAGGTATGGAGGGCTTTTTGTTCCTCTGATAGACATGACTGACTTTTAGCTGTCATAATGTATTAACAGATGAAATATGTTTGTGGTTGTTCTTTATCCCTTTGTACAAGCATTAAAAAAAAAAAAAACTGCTGTTTTATAAAGAGACTTTTTGTTGTACTATGTGCATGCATACTACCTATTTCTAAACTTTGCCATATTGAGGCCTTTATAAACTATTGATTTATGTAATACTAGTGCAATTTTGCTTGAACGATGTTATGCATATCATAAATTTTTCCAGGTTCTTGTTTAAGTACATTTTTTAAATTGAACAGTATTTTTCATTTTGGTTATAATAGTCATTTTGCCTATGTTTCTACAATGAAGTGTTAAATACTTTATAAAAAATTGTTGACTGACTTATTTAAATGAAATTCTACATATTTAAGTGCTTGTGTTGGGTAGTTTTTAAAAAGAAAATTCTTGTCTTTACAGAGTTTAATTTTCTTAGGAAGCTCTTTTATTCAACATGAGATGTAATTTTTGTTGTATCTTTAGAACATACTCTCTGGGGTAGGACTGATTTCGTTGCATCACTTTTCAAGTCACAATAGAGAAGGCATTTCTTTTGTTGAAGTGGAAACATTCTCTTATGAAGTGGAAACATGTCCCTTACTTCTTCCTTTTCCCTGTTACACACAGCTTGTCAGAGACTCCATGTTGCAGTAAAAATATTGGTTATATACACAGTAGTATGACAACTGTATTGAAATAAGCCAAAGTTCTTCCTGTTTCTCATTCTCAAAAAAATGTACTTTATAGAAAACTTTGGTTCCATTAGATGCTGAGTAGATATTATTTTCTAAATGGAATGATCACTAGTGTAGCTACTTGGAGTATTTGACTAGAGATGACAGGAAGGTCTGATTGACTAAAGCTATCATTGAGGTTCATTATCTGATGGGATCTTTGTATATAAGAGCNCTTTGGTTCCATTAGATGCTGTGTAGATATTATTTTCTAAATGGAATGATCACTAGTGTAGCTACTTGGAGTATTTGACTAGAGATGACAGGAAGGTCTGATTGACTAAAGCTATCATTGAGGTTCATTATCTGATGGGATCTTTGTATATAAGAGCTTTATGACTGCAACTAAAATTATTATTTGAAAGAGAAGAACCCACGTAATGGAATGACTTCAATACAACTAACATTAGTATAAACTATCCAACAAATCCTAAGCAATATACAACACACCAACTTATACTTATAGCCTGGCATCTATGGCCTATTTTCTGTCTAGCACACTAATTAAAGCTATATCAAGAGAGCTCAGCATGTGCTCTTTAACCCTTGAAAGTGAAGTCAAAGTGAAGTCACTCAGTCGTGCCTGACTCTTTGCGACCCCATGGACTGTAGCCTACCAGTCTCCTCTGTCCATGGGATTTTCCAAGCAGTAGTACTAGAGTGGGTTGCCATTTCCTTCTCCAGGAGATCTTCCCAACCCAGGGGTCAAACCCAGGTCTCCTGCATTGTAGACAGATGCTTTACAGTCTGAGCCACCAGGGAAGTCACCTTTTAATCCTTAGATCCCACCTACATTCTCATGGCCCTTATTTTCACAGTATGTTTTGCCATCCCAGGCTGGTTTAAGCAAGTCCATTGTGAAGGCCACAGTATTTCTAGTTGCCGTTACTTTGCATTCAGTCTTTACAGAACAAAGATATTGGCAACAACCCAAAGTTGTTTTGTTTTTTTTTTTTCTATAACTTTAGCTCTTTCTATTTCAATTATCTATTATCTACCTATTTCTATTTCAAAAACTCATGTAAATGCTAGAAGTTCGGTTCAGGTCAGTCGCTCAGTCATGTCTGACTCTTTGTAACCCCATGGACTTGCAGCACACTAGGCTTCCCTGTCCTTCACTAACACCCGGAGGTTATTCAAACTCATGTCCATAGACTCGGTGATGCTATCCAACCATCTCATCCTCTGCTGTCCCCTTCTCCTTCTGCCTTCAATCTTTCCCAGCATCAGTAACTTTTCCAATGAGTCAGTTCTTCGCATCAGGTGGCCAAAGTATTGGATCTTCAGCTTCAGCATCAGTCCTTCCAGTGCTTCCAGTCCTTCCAGTCCTTCCTTCCTGAATATTCAGGATTAATTTCCTTTAGGATGGACTAGGTGGATCTCCTTGCAGTCCAAGAGACTCAAGAATATTTTCCAAAACCACATTTCAAAAACATCAGTTCTTTGGCACTCAGCTTTCTTTACAGCCCAACTCTCACATCTGTACATGACTACTGTAAAAACCATAGCTTTGATGAGACGGACCTTTGTTGGCAAAGTAATGTCTCTGCTTTTTAATATGCTGTCTAAGTCAGTCATAGCTTTTCTTCCATGGAGCAAGCATCTTTTAATTTCATGGCTGAAGTGAAATCATCTGCAGTGGTTTTGGAGCCCCCAAAATAAAGTCTCTCACCATTTCCATTATTTTCCCATCTATTTGTCATGAAGTGTTGGTACTGGATGCCATGATCTTCGATTTTTGAATGTTGAATTTTCAGCCAACTTTTTCACTCTCCTCTTTCACTTTCATCAAGAGGCTCTTTAGTTCTTCTTTGCTTTCTGCCGTAATGGTGGTGTCATCTGCATATTGATATTTCTTCTGGCAATCTTGATTGCAGCTTGTGCTTCATCCAGTCCAGCTTTTCTCATAATGTACTCTGCATGTAAGTTAGATCAGCAGGGTGACAATATGCAGCCTTGACGAACTCCTTTCCCGATTTGGAACCAGCCTGTTGTCCCATGTTCAGCTCTAACTATTGCTTCTTGACTTTCATATAGATTTCTCAGGAGGCAGGTCAGGTGGTCTGGTATTCCCATCTCTTTAAGAATTTTCCACAGCTTGTTGTGATCCATGCAGTCAAAGGCTTTGGCATAGTCAATAAAGCGGAAGTAGATATTTTTCTGGAAGCTCTCTCACTTTTTTGACAATCAAACGAATGTTGGCAATTTGATCTCTGGTTCCTCTGCCTTTTCTAAATCCAGCTTGAACATTTGGAAGTTCATGGTTCACATACTGTTGAAGCCTAGCTGGGAGAATTTTGAACACTCCTTTGTTAGCGTGTGAGATGAGTGCAATTGTGTGGCAGTTTGAGCATTCTTTGGCATTGCCTTTCTTTGGAATTGGAATGAAAACTGACCTTTTCCAGTCCTGTGGGCACTGCTGAGTTTTCCACATTTGCTGGCATGTTGAGTGCAGCACTTTCACAGCATCGTCTTTTAGGATTTGAAACAGCTCAACTGGAATTCCATCACCTCCACTAGCTTTGTTTGCAGTGATATTTCCTAAGGCCCACTTGACTTCACATTCCAGGATGTCTGGCTCCTGGATGCTAGAAAGTCAGGGATATAATTCTCTACAGTAACAAAATACTTCCTGAAATATCCTATTAAGTGTCGATGGGACAGTTTGTCTAAAAATGAATGCTTCCTGGTAAATTAATCTTCCCACTTGAAGTCTTTCCATCCAAAGCAGAGATTTTCAATCCTTTGACAATTTGAGCCAAATAGCCCTTTGTTGTCCTTTATAGAGTAAGATACTTACCAGTATCTCTATCTCCTATACAGTCATCACTACTAGCACCACCCAAATTTGCAGCAATCAAAATGTCTACAGACAAAGCCAAATGCCTTCTGGGTAACAATATTACTCTTGTTAAAAACTGCAGATCTAGGACTCTGTTTTTTCTTCCACTATTAAATGACTCGGTCAACTGAGTCAAAAAACAAAAACCAAAAAAAAAAAAGGGCCGCTCATCATCAAAATCATAGCATTACCAAGTTTTGACTTTAATTCTTTAATGTCAATGATGCATGAGTTATAGTTACAGAAATTTGTTATTAAGAAAGTGCCTATGTAGTTTTGAAAACTCATTACTAAGGGAAAAAGGTTCATTTAGAAACTTGTATGATTTTGCATAAACTGGGCCATCTTCATTTATGTAAATGTGTTTTATTTGTGGACTTTTTGATCATTGATGATTATGTGTTATTTTGATTTGTTTTGATTATATGCTTATTTTGTTGTATCTTGAGATTGAGACCAGCTTTCACTTTTCATCTAGGAATATTTCTTTCCATTTTTATGATGACATATAAAGAATTTCAACACTCAATGTATGTTATGGCTATTATAAGTGAACTATAATATGCAAAATGCCACAGTTTCCAAATCCCTAATAGGGAAAATTGGTAAATGTGATGAAGGAAATACAAAAAATATATATATTGCTAACTTCTCTTTATCCTCCCCCATCTTTATATCTTCAAACAGACAGAAAATCTTCCTCTCTATGAATACTACTATTTACAGTTTCAAATTTTTCATGTAGCTTTACTTAATAGATTAAAATATAAGATAATTAAAATACTGCAGAGTGAGCAAAATATAGCTAACCAGTTTCTTCAACTTATGCCCCATTCTAATTATCATTAGCTTATTTAGCAATAGCTCTCTCAATGTTAAAAGATTTAATATAGTTTAGAGTCATCATTCCAATAGATTTTCTTGAATTGTAACTTGTAAGAAAAGAAGAGACTCAAGCACTTCTTTGTGAGATGACTACTGACTAACAGAGCACAAAAAATATTTTTATGTGTATTCGGAATATGAGAAAACCAACAATAGAAAGAGACAAAAATGGTTTATTTTTCAACACTACTACTAAATCTACTGCTAACTTAGTATATCCAGAAAATTAACCTCTCTAGCAAAGATAAAGATAATTGAAAATATGCAGAAGCAGTTGTATTCTGAAAAACATGTAGTTTTTTATTTTATCAAAAAGACCCATATTGAAAGGCTAATATCAAAAGGCCCAGGGACATATACTTCATGCCATAAGATGCATGTATCTAGTCTAGGAAAAGAAAAATAAATGAAATAAGTTCTCTGGTTTAACTTTTCTCTTGTAGATATTGCACTTAACTGGCTGCAATTTATTATGAAAAAAATAGTTTCTAGTGAGTCCCATTATTTTTTGTATCCAAAGTGATAAAAAAAAAAACAAAAGAAAAATTGTTTCTAAAGATGGTCTATTTGATAAATTCTATGCTTAGAATGTGTTCATTCTCTCTGATGGATAGTCTGCCCCTTTAGCACAGGGTTTTTATATCAGTGAACTTAAGAAATGCAGTTCTGATATTTAGTCATTTATTCATTCCAAGTTAATTTTTCAGCTGTAGTTTCTTTTGCAGTTTTAACACATAAATTATGAACCTCCTGATAGAAGGTGATTTCTAGCTTTTTTATGCTGTAGCGGTTTGGAGAACAAATAACTGTTCTAGATTTTCAAAGTGTAATGTCAATTGTGAAACCAAATACATCTTATTTAGGAGAGTAATATACACATTAATAAGTGAGAAATGATTTTTCTACACAGAATAAACTGTGAATATATAGTTTAGAATAAAATTTAGAAGTTTGAAATAAGGTTTTTTTATGGAGATGCTTAAAAAAACAATACACAGAGTCTAACTTGTCTACACAAGTCTAGAATGACTTGATTGATTTGATACATTTATTTCTTAATGAATAATGTCAAAAGTTAGGTAGGAAATAACTGGACAGTGAGATTTCAATCAGGGGTATCCTCTGTCCCCACAGTCTACAAGAGTCAATGATATGTTTGTGGAAATCTATATAAACACATAAAAACAACAACATGCAGACATATATGTACACACACATTCACTCAGATATTCTCCCATACTGGCTTTAATGTCCAATTAATTCTAAAGATGGCATTTCTCTTCTGTTACCTAAATTTTGATCATATTTATCTTCCTGGCTTGTAATTACAAAAGTCATTACACTTATCCACAGTGGTAACTAATTCCTGGCTTCTTATTATTTAAAATAAAATCATCATATCTCTCCTTATTTGCTTATTTTCTTCTATCCAAAGTGACCTTACTGAAAGCCAATATTCATCTTTCACTATTTTGTCATTACCTGTATTGCCTATTTTATTGTAAAAAAAAAATAGTCCTTTTAAGAAATAGAAAATAAATGTAAAGAAGAAATAGAAATTATTAGAAATTTTAAAAACTTGAGAGAACCAGTTATGTTTTAAGAGAATTTTATTAATTTGCTTTAAATCATGCTTAAATTTAATTTTTCTATCTTGCTTTAAAAATATAACATTATAACATTAAAACATTTGGTTTTTTGTCTTTCTTTCACTTTGATTTAGTTACTC
This sequence comes from Raphicerus campestris, assembly GCA_006410735.1. NCBI lineage: Eukaryota > Metazoa > Chordata > Mammalia > Artiodactyla > Bovidae > Raphicerus > Raphicerus campestris. Next base: position 70,201 of record SJYW01045945.1, on the reverse strand, counting down.
TTTTATATTCAATTTCTTGCTTATTCTATGGAAACTCTATTGATTGGTTTCATTTTTCTCCTTTGAAAATTATTTTATATTTATAATTTGTTCTACTGGTAAACTCTTTAAACTTAAGAAATACTCTAAATAATTAAATATAGAATTTAAAAATGTCTTTTTTTCTCTTTAAATTGAGGAATTTAACAATCTTAGACTCTTCTAACTCACCCTCTGTGTTGCTATAGTTTGTGGTTTTATTAAGAAGGTATTTTAACTGGTTTAAAAAGTACTATTTTTATATGTTTTGTTTTCTGTCCATCAAGTATTTGGAATATTTTCAACTATTTCTACACTTAATATTACTCTTTTTAAAATTCAACAATTCATTACTGTATCATTCTTCCATCCTTAATTTTCTTTGACTGAAGTTTTGTTGATATATTTCATGAAGCATCCCTAATGAAAAGCCTTAATAAGTGGTACATTTGCTGAACTTTTACATATATACAAACGTCTCTCTAAGGCCTTCAAATACCAGTGTCAATTCCACTGGATATACATTTTGGAGATTTTTCATTTTTTCAAAAGTTAGGTCGAACTGACACCACTGCTTCCTGGTATTCAGTGCTGTTAAGGATAAGTCTGAGACCAAACAGGTTTTTCTTTCTCCCCAGCCTTTAAGAAAACAAAGCAAAAACTAATTATAGTTAAAATACATTATCAAATATACACGTATATTTTTATTTATTTTGCCTACTACAATTACTTTCAGATGAGATTAGTTTCTTCAAGATGTCTTTATCACTTCTTTCCAAAGTGGGTTTTTTTTTTCCTTTGTTACAGAGAATCGCCTACGGTTCTTAGATTAAATTTTCTTTAAATCTTTATATTTTTATTTACCACAGAAAATAGTGTCAATATTTTTTCTTTTTTTCTCCATTTATTCTTGAAGAGACTTTCAAGTTTCTGNCTTTCCAAAGTGGGTTTTTTTTTTTCTTTGTTACAGAGAATCGCCTACGGTTCTTAGATTAAATTTTCTTTAAATCTTTATATTTTTATTTACCACAGAAAATAGTGTCAATATTTTTTCTTTTTTTCTCCATTTATTCTTGAAGAGACTTTCAAGTTTCTGGCTTGGATTCCTGAGTTACTTTTTTCCCTACAGACTCAATCTGTTCTTCACACATTCACAAGTGTGCATGCATGCATGAGCCTCGGGGATATGTCCTTACTTACCTTGCTCAACTTCCATTTTAATTTGGATTTTTATTGTTCCTGTTTAGTGTATTTTCTTCTCGTGGTTTTCCCCTGAAGTACCACAATATATGTTTCCTGTTTCCTNAAGTGTGCATGCATGCATGAGCCTCGGGGATATGTCCTTACTTACCTTGCTCAACTTCCATTTTAATTTGGATTTTTATTGTTCCTATTTAGTGTATTTTCTTCTCGTGGTTTTCCCCTGAAGTACCACAGTATATGTTTCCTGTTTCCTACACATGATATCAACTAATTTGTCAAAGTTTTTGTTTTGCAACAACCTGTTAATCTAGAGAATGATGTTTTTGCATCCTTGCCCTATGGAATTTTTAAAAGCATAATCCAAGGTGCTTTTTATTTTTTATTTGCCATTCACTAAATTTTACTTATGGAGAAAACACTCTACTTCCAGTACCTCCCAGCAGACAGGGTACACAATATTTATTGTCCACTCTTCCCATCAATTTAATGCCTCTTAAGTATCTTTCTTAGGTCTGTAATTTCTGGTCTATTTCTCCATCATATATCCTAGAGGGTCTTTTCTAAGAATCAGTCTGATTAGTCTCATTCTCATATTAATATATCTTTTGCTGTTGTTGCTAAGATGTGTCTGACTCTTTTGTGACCCTAGAGACAGTAGCCCACCAGGCTTCTCTATTCATGGCATTCCCAGGCAAGAATACTGGAGTAGGTTGCCATCTCCTTCTCCAGGGGATCTTCCTGACCTAGGGATTGAAACTGTATCTCCTGCATTAGCAGGTGGGTTTTTCACCACTGAGCCAACAGGGAAGTCCCACTATACTTAATAAAACAAAAAAGTGCAGAAGCAAGTCAATGCTCCTGCTTGCTATATTATGGGGATTCTTCCTGTAATCCACAGCCAGCTGCACCTCCAAATACCTGGTCCTATGTTGTGATACACATTTCCATGAATTCATTAGGAGAGCCCCAGGCTTCGACAGTACTCCAGTACCCTTTCTCTTTCTTGAAAGCAGTGCTACAGGTCTGGCCTATTTTTTAGCAGCGTCACTCTTTGAAATAATGTAGAAGCTTGGACAGGGGAAGTGCTCTGACCATCTGAAGAAGGATGGTCATCCACTTCATTTTCTAACACAGATCTCAAGCCTTTCATCTTGATGCTGAGAATGGGGAAAACACTTTTCTAATTATTTTTATGCAGAGACAATTTCACCAGAGAAATTATTGGTAGACTACGAATGGTTTTTGTTTTTTTACATACCTCTATTTCAGCTAAAAACTCTCCATGGTTTATGTATCATACTGATTTATGAATACTTTTGGATATTCTGAAGCATTTTAGAGATGATTACAAATGACTGAGCCAAAGGCTTCTTGTCAGATGCCTTTTTAAACTGCTAGTTTCCTCAACGCTTAATCAATCTAGGTGCAATATCTGGGAATATCACTTCCTCTCTCCTATCCCTGCTGGCTCAGAGGTTAAAGCATCTGCCTCCAATGTGGGAGACTCAGGTTCTATCCCTGGGTCGGGAAGATCCCCTGGCAGAAGGAAATGGCAATCCACTCCAGTATTCTTGCCTGGAGTATCCCATGGACAGAGAAGCCTAGTAGGTTACAGTCCACGAGGTCGCAAAGAGTCGGACACGACTGAGCGACTTCACCTTCACCTTCACCTCTCCTATCCACAGTCATGTCTCTAATCCTTTGAACTCATCCACAGATCAGTGGCCCTATTTCTTTCCCCCAGATGTTGTCCTTTAATGGTGCATTGAATGCATGTATGCTCAGTCATGTCTGATTCTTGTGACCCCATGTATTTTAGCCCGCCAGGCTCCTCTGTCCATGGGATGCTTCAGGCAAGAATACGGAGTAGGTAGCCATTCCCTCCTCCAGGGGATCTTCCCAACTCAGGAGTAAATCTTCCTCTCCTGCATTGCCAGGCAGATTCTTTATTGCTGAGCCACTGGGGAAGTCCTAACATTAGACACCTCTTCCTACCACACAGCCTCACTTTTCACCTCTCATTTAGCTGCTGCAGTTAGCTTTGCAGGAGCACAGCCTGAGAACTTGGCTCAGCTCTGTTAGGTCTCTCTGTGGACTATTATTATTATTATTTGCTGCCTGGACAAATTACCATAGGGTTATCCCCTTAAGACAGCACACATATCATCTTACAATTCAGTAGGTCAGAAGTCCACATTGGCTTGATTGGATTCACTGCTCCAGGTTTCACAAGGCTGGCATCAAGGTGTTGATGACCAGGGCTCTTATCACAGGCTCTGAAAGGGAAGTGCTCCTGAGTTCCTGCAGGCTGAGTGCAGAATCCAGCTCTTTGTAGTTGTAGAACTGAGTTTCTAGTTACCTCAATGGCTGTCAGCTAGGTCCTTCCTTAGCTCCTAGAGGTATCACTGTGGTCCTAGAATGTGGGCCCCTGCATTCCAAAACCATAATTCATATCTCCTTCATGCTTGCAATATCCCTAAGCTACACTTTTATGGATCTGCTCTGCCTCCAGCTAGAGAAATTTTGTATTTAAGGGCTAATGTGATTAGTTGAACCAACATGGATAATACTGTATAGGATAATCTCCTTATTTTAAGGTCCATAACCTTAATTATATCTAAAAGTCCTTTTTGCCGTGTAAATGAACATATTCCTGGATTCCCAGGATTAAGTCAGAGATCTCTTAATGGTGACATTATTTGACCTGTGACACACTCTTGGCTTCTTCCTTACCGCACCTCTGAGACAGCTCACAGCAACTAGCTCTAGATATCATTGCTAAATGTTTGATTCTCTTGTATTCTTCCCTGTTGGTCCAGCATCTTTATGTACCACTCTTGAATGATCTCCTTCTTGTATCACTGAGGTCTCAAAAAATTCATACTCAAGCTACGCACTTAATTGACCTCGATTATTTGTCTGAAGACAAATGATATGTGAGCAAACTGTGAGAAAGACAAGGACATGGACAGGAACCCAGCTGGCACTCAGCAATGTGAAGCCTGGAGATGCCCATGGCTGTGCTGTGGGAAGGTGTTAATATACCAGGGATCAACCATTAATCAATAAAAATAACTCAATTTCACCTCTTAGTTAATTGATGCTTCATTCTTCTTATCTTTTTTGAAGGTCTCTGAGAAACAAGCCCAAGTTTCCCATAGCAGTGATCAATTTTCTAACACCTATTTGTATGTCTTTTCTACTGTTCCCAGTTCCCTGTACCTATTCTCAAAATCACTGCCCAATATAAATTGCTTGCGGAAAGCCCATGCCTCAGGCTCTGCTTTGGGAAATAAAAAGTGACCTTTTAAAGTAAAATGTCAGGAAATAATTCTAAAGCAGATTCACCTACCAGTCAGATATACTAAGGGCTCTATCGCTGAGGATAAGCGAGATAATGATTATCCTGACATGCATTAACATGACAGGTTCTAAGTCTCACTGGTGCTAACTGTGATGAGTTACAGGTAGAAGGTGTAGCACAGGCTTACCCCAGTAGCCCTGGACAATATAGAAACAATAGTAACTATAAGGATTATACTGTTGGCTAATTTGTCTTAAAAAGACAATAATAGAATCAGATTAGCCAACAATCAACTCAAAGCCCCTGCTGTAGGTAAGAGGACCAAACTAGAGGCAGTTAAAGGGATCACTACCTCCTAAAACTGAAGGAAGATTACATTGAAAATTACACATGGATTTCATTTTGCATGAATCAGAACTACAAAAGAGGTACCCTGGCATATACTTGACTTGTCTCACAGATTAAGGTCAGAGCAATTTTGGAAGGTGATATCTGGGTGGAGAAGTGTGAAAACGTCAAACCTCCAAGTTGTTCTGAATCATTCAGACCAAGAGATGAGCATCTGCCCATCTGCTAAAGGAAAACAGCCCACTTTGCCTGGAGGCTCCCGAAGACCTCACCTGAAACAGATGTCTCGGGAGGCCATCCTTGTTTTCCCCACAGATTGCTCCCATCTCATTGTCTTTATAACAATTATCAGGTTCAACCAGCTCCCGCAGGGAAACAGTCCCTACTCCAGGAGGAAGTGGAACACCTAGTTATTAAGGAAGGGAATGGATTCAGAAGTGGATCATGAAGATGTTGAATCAGCTGAGAAGAATATGAAGGGAGAGTATAGCGTCATGGTAAGAGCCTCTGGATGCACAGTCCTAATCAGTGCTGTGCCTGTGAGTGCTTAGTCGCTTCAGTCGTGTCCGACCCTTTCAGCCCTACGGATTGTAGCTCACCTGGCTCCTCTGTCCACTGGGTTCTCCAGGCAAGAATACTGGAGTGGGTTGCCATGCCCTCCTCCAGGGGGTTTTCCCAATCCAGGGACTGAACCCACATCTCTTATGTCTCCTGCATTAGCAGACGGAACTTTACTACCTGGGAAGCCCTGTGTGCATGTGTATGCATGCCTGTTCAGCCATTTCAGTCGTATCCAAAGCTAAATCATGGAGGAAATGATTGTTGTTGCTGTTCTGTCACTCCATCATGTCCGACTCTTTGTGACCCCATGGACTTCTGCATGACAGGCGTTCCTGTCCAACACCATATCATGGAATTTGCTCAAACTCATATCCATCGAATTGGTGATGCCATGTAGCCATCTCATCCTCTGGCATCCCCTTCTCCTCCTGCCTTCAATCTTTCTGGAATCAAGATCTTTTCTAATCAGTTGGCTCTTCACATCAGGTGGCCAAAGGTTTGGAGTTTCAGCTTCAGCATCAGTCCTTCCAATGAAAATTCAGGTTTGATTTCCTTTAAGATTGACTGGTTTGATCTTCTTGTAATCCAAGGGACTCTCTAAGAGTGTTCTCCAACAACACAGTTCGAAAACATCAATTCTTTGGCGCTCAGCCTTTTTCAACTCTCACATCCATACATGACTACTGGAAAAACCATAGCTTTCACTAGATGGACATTTGTTGGCAAAGTAATGTCTCTGCTTTTTTAATACTCTGTCTTGGTTTGTCATAGCTTTTCTTCCAAGGAGCAAATGTCTTTTAATTTCATGGCTGCAGTCACCATGTGCAGTGATTTGGGAGACCAAGAATATAGTCTCTCACTGTTTCCATTGCTTCCCCATTTATTTGCCATGAAGTGATGGGACCAGATGCCATGATCTTTTTCTTCTGAATACTGAGCCAGCTTTTTCACTGTTCTCTTTCATCTTCATCATGAGTTGCTTTAGTTCCTCATCTCTTTCTGCCATATGGGTGGTGCCATCTGCATATCTGAGGTTACTGATATTTCTTCTGGCAATCTTAATTCCAGCTTGTCCTTCATTCAGTCTGGAATTTAACATGTTATACTCTGCATATAAGTTAAATAGGCATAATGACAATATACAACAGCTTTCCCAATTTTTAACCAGTCCATTGTTCCATGTCCAATTCTAACTGTTGCTTTTCTCAGGAGACAGGTAAGGTGGTCTGGTATTCTATCTCTTTAAGAATTTCCCACAGTTTGTTGTGATCCACACAGTAAAAAGGCTTTAGTGTAGTCAATGAAGCAGAAGCAAGAAATGATGGCCCTTAATAATGGATGGTCCTTAATCAATGAAACAGGGAGGCTGGAACTGTCTTAACAGAGTACTTGAAGTCAGAAGGCTCAAGGAGGTAGGTGGGAATGTAACAGCAATATACTACATGTCAGCACCTGATGTATGGATCAATCACTTTTTCTGGAAAATCTAAGAGAACATTCTCTTCACAAAGGTTAATAAAAGATTCTCTGGTGGAGGGAAATTTAAAAACTTTGGTAGGCTGGGTTTGATAGTAGGAGATATTTTGTAAAACTGGGCTCTCTACTGTCAGTGGGATAATAGGATTTCAGAATGAAAGTGGCAGCACTTATCTAAAAGAGGGAAGGCAGAAATATTTACTGCTATGAACAGCAAGTTTGAAATGGCAACCTGGGTGCCATGGATCTGTGGCAATGGTTGATAGGCCATAGATTCTTTCTGGTAGCAAAATAGATGAGCAGCCAACTAGAGTGTTACTTGATGATACAACCAAAGAAATTTAGAGCTGGAAATTGGAAATTGGAAATTTTGAAATTGGAAATTCAAAAATTTCCAATAATTGAAAGTGGAACCAAACACCCTTGAGGAAGGATGAATACTCCTTCTATCTGTCTCCAAATGGTGCTGTGCCAATCACCAGACTTAAACTCACACTGGAAAAAGGACATAGTCAGAAATTTTGAATGTTATTGGATCGCATGCAAACTGATGAGAATAAGAGGTACCATAAAAATTATCATGCTCCTTGTTTAGAGGGAGCCTGTGGAGGTCAAGTAATGAGTAAAGTTCTGGTCCAGGTTTATCTAATAATGGATCTAGTACATTCAAGGATCTCCCCAGGAGCCATTTCCTGGCCCATCTATGTGCAACTGGGGTGCACTTTCTGAGCACCTGGCCAAACTCTGACATGCACATGCTGATTTGTGGAGGAACAGTGAGTTATGATAAAGATTGAATGTGGAAGCTCCTGAAACTGCTTTATCTTCAAGTCAAAAGAGTAAAACAGAAGCAGGAATGTGTTCCCTGAAGAATTTCAAAGATTACGGACCCAATTAAAGAGCTAAAACAGTGTTCCCTAAATTTTTTGGCACCAGGGACCAATTTTTCCAGGGACTGGATGGGATGGGGGCAGTTCTGGATGATTCAAGAGCATTACATTTATTGTGCACTTTATTTCTCTTATTGTCACATAAGCTCCACCCCAGAGCATCAGGCATTAGATGCTGGAGTTTGGAGTCTCCGATTTAAAGGATATGGTGGTGCTGGTTCCTATCTTAAGCCATTAGTCAAAAATAAATAAATGAGTGAATCTATTTGGCAGATGACAATGGACTACTATAAACTTAACTAAGTTGCAGCCCAACTACTTCCTTTGCCAGATCTAATATTTTTGCAGGGATACATTAACGCAGACTATGACACTGGGTGTGCACCTACCGACCTGGAGCTTTCGTGCTATCACCTCTGACTCTGCGAAGCTATGGGCTGCACGCACTAGGTTCCTCTGCCCATGGGATTTTCCCAGCAAAAATTCTAGAGTCTGTGGCCATTTCCTCTTCCAGGGAATCTTCCCAACCCAGGAACTGAATCCGAGGTCTCCAGGTCTCTTGAATTGCCGGCACATTCTTTACTGCTGAGTCACCAGAGAAGCCCCTATGCTGATCTGGTAGATACATTTTTTTTTCCCCTCAATTCCCACTAGAAGAAGTTTCAAACTTTGTCTTTTATGCATGAAGAACAATACACATTCATTACTGACCTCATAACTATGTTCACCCTTATTCAAGAAACTTGATGTTCATCTCACATTTTGCCATGGCATGGGGAGGATCACTGTATGTTTAGCTAATAAAAACTTCATAGAATAATAAACTGTTTATAGTTTTAGGAATTAAATTATTGGCAAGGCTGATGTTATTGTACACAAGTATTTTGGGAATGCTACAACTCTAAGTATAAGGCAAAAATTAGAACTTAAATAGTTTTCCCTAAGTGTTTTCATTTTAAATAATTGAACACAAAATTATATGAGATAGTCAAAACGCTGCCTCCATTCTACATGCTATTTTTTTTCTGTAGAATACTCAAATCTTGAATTATTTGTCCTTTTTTTCAAAAATATAATTTCTGTTCAAATTTGATTAAGATATAATCGTGCCTACAGAGTTCTGGCCTGCCTGCTTGCTGCTGCTGCTAAGTCACTTCAGTTGTGTCGGACTCTGTGCGACCCCATAGGTGGCAGCCCACCAGGCTCCCCCGTCCCTGGGATTCTCCAGGCAAGAACACTGGAGTGGGTTGCCATTTTTAGTGATTGTTAAAATGATAAACTTTATTTAGTTTAAAAACTGCAATATAAAACACAAATCTTGATGAATATTTATCTTACCATCATTATTACTTCAGCATGATGCCTGCACATTTATTTAAATGCTTCTTTTTAGCCTATATTAGAATGTAAAATGAACTCTGAATCCCATGCTTGTAAGTGGATGTATATAAATATTTGAAATGAATGTCTTCAATGCACTTTGCAAGACAAGATCCCGACCCTTGTTTCCCAATTAATTAGCACAAAGAAAGAAAATCCAGACAGTCTCCTTATTTATTTGATAGCTAATTAAAATGTATACTTGGTGGAAGTCACTTGACTCTCAATTATGATTAAGTATGCAAGGTTATCAGAATACTGCAAGCAGAAAGTGGAAAGTAATCTTGCTCTATTAGAGTGAACATATAATGGCTCTGTGTGGTAAGGAAAGGTTGCATGTAGCATAGGCAGCTATGTTGTTCAGTGACTGAACACACAGGGCACCCACAATGAGGTCACCAGGGATCCGAGCACCTCATCAGCTGTAGCAGGCTCAAAGTTAGAATCTAGTGAACTGATAATTTTGTTTGTGGACTGCATCAAGTATCAACTAGAACAGTCTAAGAGTTAAAAAAAAAAAAAATAGCTGTCAAGATTTGCCTGTTGCTCTAATGGTGTTGGGTTAATTTTGTCATAAAATTAATGAGGCACTTAAAATGAAGAGATTTATGATATCTTCGAGCACTTCTAATTGAGTTAACCCAACAGAGCAGCTTACAAGTCATACAACTCCAAGAAAAAATGATTAATAAGGAGCCCAAACTGTGTCCTCCCTTTTTGACTGAAATCTTCAAAAGGTTATTAACATAATTACCTCATTTTTACTTCAATTATTGTCATTTTAAACCAGATGACTGTGTTTTTCATGAACAGCAAGCTAGATTGTTTCCTTAATCTATGAGCAAAAACTTTATTGAGCCTTAGAAGAAAAACTTTCTCTCTCCTCCTTCTTGCTTTCTCTCCTCCCCCTCTCTCTCTATGTATGTATTTATATACATAACATAGTCTCCTTACTTATTTAGTTCCTATTCTTTAGTGGTATATTTTTATTTAACCTCACCAATTGAGTTCTCACTAGTTGAATTCTTAAAAGGTGTTCATGCGTTAAGTCATATACTGGAGAGGCATTGAAAAAAAGCCTAACCTAGAATGCTAAGTACCCTGCATATTTCAGTGGTGTTATTATGACAGCCATGAAGAACAGGGCCACTGTGTTCCGTCTGCTTTAGAGCTTCTTGGTGACAGCCTGAAGACTGTAACAAGCACTGGTTGCATGTGGGTCACTTATTACACACAAAAATCACTTTCATGCAACTAGATTTTTGACATGCCAGTCTCCTGTTACAAATGTTTCGGCTGATGAGACATAGTTACTGCTGTGTCCAGTTCACGGACTGGCAAGAGGGAAGTGCCAAATTCAATTCACCTTCTTGTGAAGATTTCAACCAAGAAGCTACATTTGGTTTTGTATAACTGAAACAACAGGAAAGTATCTGACAAGTGATATTTAATATTTAAGGAGATGTGTGCTCTGCATTTCAAAACCCTTTATGAAAAGATGAAGAATTGTAGACATTAGACCCCTATCATTGACAGGGCTATTATTTAAGTCAATAGAATCTGCTGACCATTAAGGACAAATCCCTTGCTTTCTCTATCATTTTGAATCACACATTCAAGTAACTATGGTTAATAAAGATAACATGATTAATAGAATCTTTTCTAAAACTTGCTAACTGAAGAAACTGAATCTTAAATCTACCATTTTTTTGGCATTTTATAAGATATATCTAAAAAGTATGCAATTTAAATGAAATTAAAACTTTTATTTCACCTAAGTTTGAGGATAAAATTGATCTAAAAACATGGATCATCGGTTCAGTGATTCTTTGAAATTCTAGTTTTATCTCTGACTATAGTATCAAAGTATCTCAAGGACAAATAGCAGTTGCTTGCTGTAAAGTCAACCTCATACCATCAGAACTGTGTGCAAACAGTGTAATACAAAGTATCTGATGGCAATTTTAGCCTTTTAGGGTACACATGTTTTATCTATAAAAACTCTCAGTTACTCATTTCATGGTTTTCCTTTCACTATACATGGTAACATATATGTTACTATACTTGAGCATGGGTAAATCGTGCAGTTAACTTAAATGGCTATTTTCAAGAATCCAGGGAACTATTTTAAGAATTTAGTACTTCTGTGAATTCAGGACCACATTAGAAGGGTGATGTTTCGGACTACAGAAGTCATGTTCAATTTCTCTAATTCATCTCCTTACACTGAAAGGAAGCTTAACTTACAATGATTTGCAAAAGAGATAGGTAATACCTTAGGCTCTTATCAAGAAGTTGTGCATGTAGAGATACTTTCTTCACGCACTTTTCAAGTAATAGCTGTGCTGAAAATTTCTATTTTCATTATAGGATAGTCTGATATTTCTTACAATATATTTTAGTTCAAATGCTATAAAATTCTCATGGATTATAAATCCTTTTTGATTTCTTAATTTTCTTAGAAGATATCCAAAATGCAGTACAACATTATTGTGGTTTTTCAAGAAGCTTAATAAATCCCAGAATACTTCATGTTGACATTAAAATCACAGATGGCCAGTTCTTTTAGGCAAATTAAAACAGATGCATCAGTGAAAATATCTGATTCTCTGAAAGCTACATGAAGAATACCTGTGTAAATAAAACCTAACATATGCTGGAAATTAATAAAGACTGCCAAATATGTGCATATAAAGAATAGATGAGAAAAATCTTAGTTATTTGGAAACAGTGTGGTTTAAGATTTCCTAAATCATATTCCAATCATCTATATTAATTAGATCACATCATAAAAGTCAGAATTTTATTCCTGCTCTGTGCAATATATATAGATAATAGATGGATAGATAGATAGAGAAAGCTTGGAGAAGAACAAGGTTAAAAATGTCAGTCTATCAAACTGAAAGATGACATACTGATAGCACCACTTCTAGTGAAAATTCAATTTTTATGAACAAAAGAAGAGACAATCCTGACTCCAATCAATTCTTGTGAATTTCAAAATTTAATCTGAATATTTTCTTTCTACATTTCTTCATTTTCACTAGCTTTTCCTTCTCTTTGATTGCTACCTACTATACTAGTATCATCACTGCAAAGGACATTCACACTCACTCTATTTTATTCAGGATGCTATCAATATTTTGTGGTAGTATCTCACTCAATATCCATGCACTTATAGTATCTCCATGTTCGGTTTTCTTTGATTTGCTCTATCAGGATAGTCACATGTTCATATACTGAAAAAAAAAAAAAAGGATTAGAAAAGGGAAAAAGTTTAAGTCTATGCTCTGAAATATCATCTACACATGAAAGTGGAATTTGGGAACAAGAATGAAGATTTGGATTATCGTTGTGTCAATAGTCAATTAATGTAACCTCTCCAAGCTCCTAATGTAAAACCCTAGAGGAGCTACAACAGGAGAGTAAGCTCAGCATCTGGTCACCAGGGCTGAAACAGGAAAGTCTCATAAGGAGACTGAGCCGAGTCAGGGAAGGTAAACGTGGAAGGTCGCCTCTTCCTTATTCAGAGCAATTGAAAAAAATAATTGAATATGAGTACCCTGAGTGGTAGGCCACACCCAGGCAATGTGACTTTATAGCTCCTCCTATTTAGTACAGTGAGGCAGAAGCAATGGTGAGCCCGACTGAGTCTAGGTCTTAGAAAGCAGTACACATTCCTGCTTGCTTTCTTGGCACCCTGCTCAGCTTCCATGTAATGACATGACTGGACTTGATGAAAAGCGGGAGACCATGTAGATAAGAGAGAAGTCACTAGCTGAGGCTCCCTAGACCAGCCAGACTGGTGGATCCTTAAACCAGTCTACCCAGAATTGACCAGAACTACCCAGCTGAGCCCAATTTACACTGACATCCTATAGAATCTGGAGTTCAATACATGGTTGGTGTAATAAGATCCAAAGTGCTAAAATGGCTTATAACAGAGAAAAAGTTCACTGATAAGCTCAGTAATACCCAGAATGTCTAAAAAATGTCACTAGCTGCATGATTATTTAATCACATTAGGTCCAGGCAGGATGCCTGGCCCATGACGATCTTTCACTGCAGCTAGTGGTGAAAGAATGTGGAAGACAGAAAATCTGGTCCTTTTCCTTTCATGTCCACTATACTAATAAGTAAAGATATCTTCCTAATACTTTAATTAATAGTATCCTAGATATACAATTCAACCAGAATATGTGAATATGTTATATGACACACACACTGTGGAGTTCTCAGTTTCTATCTAGCTTAGAGCCATCAGCAATATACCTCAATTAATACGGCTCCCTCTCCAGTGACTACGCATGTGTGCACACGTGCTCACTCAGACCCCACGGAACATAGCCACCAGGCTCCTCTGCCCACAGATTTATCATGGTAAGAGTACTGGAGTGGTGCCGTTTTCTCCTCCAGGAGATCTTCCTGGCCCAGGGATCGAATCTGTATCCCCTGCAGCCCCTGCATAGGCAGGCAGATTCTTTACCACTAAGCCACCTGGGAAGCCCCTCTAAACTGGCTATGACATAGCTATATCTAAAATTTAACCAATTCGTGTTAGCCAATACCATGAAAAAGGTCAAAATATTATGGTTTAAAGTATTAATGGCTAGAGGTGATCACTGATTCAGTTCCGTCATTCAGTCACATCTGACTCTTTATGATTCCATGGACTGTGACATACCAGGATTCCCCATCCATCACCAATTCCAGGAGCTTGCTCAAATTCATGTCCATTGAGTCAGTGATGCCATCCAACCATCTCATCCTCTGCTGTCCCCTTCTCCTCCTGCCTTCAATCTTTCCAAGCATCAGGGTCTTTTCCAATGAGTCAGTTCTTCTCATTGAGTAGACAAAGTACTGGAGCTTAAGCTTCAATATAAGTCCTTCCAGTGAATATTCAGGACTAATTTCCTTCAGCATTGACTGGTTTGATCTCCTTGCTGTCCAAGGGACTCCCAAGAGTCTTCTCTAACACCATAGTTCAAAAGCATCGATTCTTTGGTGTTCAGCTTTCTTTATGGCTCAATTCTCACATCCATACATGACCACTGGAAAAACCATGGCTTTGACTGACTATAGAGACCTTTGTTGGCAAAGTAATGTCCCTGTCTGAGTTTGTCATAGCTTTTCTTCCAAGGAGCAAGTGTCTTTTAATTCCATGGCTGTAGTCACCATCTGTGGTAATTTTTGGAACCCAAAAAAATAAAGTCAAAGTCTGTCACCGCTTCCATTGTTTCTCCATCTGTTTGCCAAGAAGTGATGAGACCGGATGCCATGATCTCTCTTTTTTTTTTTTTTCTTTTTTGAATACTGAGTTTTAAGACAGGTTTTTCACTCTCCTCTTTCACTTTCATCAAGAAGCTCTTTAGTTCCTCTTCACTTTCTGCCATAAGGGTGATGTCAACTACATATCTGAGGTTATTGATATTTCTTCTCATGATCAGCGATTACTGCATAGAAATAAAAGGAGAGTGAAGTGATCCTGAAAGCACTGATAGAATCGCTCCAGGAGAAAAACTGTGGGAAAAATATTCAAGACAGAGGAATTATTGAAACTTATAGCACACACTTAAGGTATGGCAGAGGGAGAAAGGAAGATTTCATGAATGAGGATCATTGGAAAACAGAATAATTGAGGAGGCTAGGAATGGAATGTCTCAGGTGTCAAAATGAATTTTTGGTACTTGACTTCAAATTGATATCTGACTTATGCAAAAATAAGATGCTCTTATAAGTTTTTGAGTAGGCAAAGTATATGACCAGGTATTTTAAAAATGAATCATGTGACAGATATAAAATAGATTTCAGGAGTTGGAGATGGAATGAGGTATTGCACAGGTCCAGTGGAGAGTTAATGGACTAGAGTAATAGCCACATAAAGGAGGGAGAAAATCTGAAGGACTCAGTGAATAATGCAACATAGAGTTTTGGTGACTCTAAACATCTAAATTATGGTTCAGAATACATTGGTGTACTACAGACAGAAGTACAAAACTAGAATCAAGAATTGATAAAGGGTAATTTTTCATTTTGGTTTCAAATTGGATGATTTATGATTCTGAAAAGAATGTCAGATAATGGCAGGAATGGTGATACTAAATCTTAAGAGATAAGTTGATCCATAAATAATGCTTCTGGTGATGGTTGTTTACTTGCTAAATCATGTCCAACTCCTGTGACTCCATGGACTGCAGTCTACCAAGCTCCTCTGTCCATGGGATTTTCCTAGGCAAGAATACTGGAGTGGGTTGCCACTTCCTTCCCCGAAATACTGTTTGTAATGTTTAGTTATTTCAAGATAGATAGACTAAAGTTATTTGAAAATGTATTAATTGGGAAGCAAACTTTGGGGAAAGTTAAAAAAAGAGAGAGAGAGAGAAAATAATGTCTTTGCAAAATTCATTTCATAGCTATGAATTTTAATTTGCTTGCTTTTTGTTTTACTTTTTGGCAAGAAATCAAAGAAAGAGAGCCATATAGGAAGAAGTATGAAAATGTGACAAATTTAAAACTGAACATCTGCATACTACAAAAAGGAAAGTGAGAGCAAAATTTGACAAACGTTTCTCTTAGCTCAGGATTTATTATGAGGTGTTTGCAAATTANTTTGGGGAAAGTTAAAAAAAAAGAGAGAGAGAGAGAAAATAATGTCTTTGCAAAATTCATTTCATAGCTATGAATTTTAATTTGCTTGCTTTTTGTTTTACTTTTTGGCAAGAAATCAAAGAAAGAGAGCCATATAGGAAGAAGTATGAAAATGTGACAAATTTAAAACTGAACATCTGCATACTACAAAAAGGAAAGTGAGAGCAAAATTTGACAAACGTTTCTCTTAGCTCAGGATTTATTATGAGGTGTTTGCAAATTACCTCTCCAATTTTGAATATAAATTACAGAATAACTAATGCACATTTGTTATTGTATAGCTTGTGTCATCTTATAACTTGGATCTTGCAGCTTATTAGCTTTTCATTCTTATAGAAGCCAATTCAAAGAAGAAAATGATGCCTGAAAAAAGAAATGCCATATATAAAAAGCATACTTGGTGCTTTGGCTAGAGGTGGGTGGATGATAAGGACAGAGGAACTGGCTGATTTTTAAGTAGAATTCTTTGTTGTACTATAAAATATTTATAGATATAATATGTATTTATACATCTATATACTTTGTAAGAAGCCATGCTTATCTCTAGTAAATAATTGAGAAAATAGCTTTATATTGACAGAAAGGAAAATGGAATAAAAAATGTAAAGGGGAAAAAACAGTTTTTTCCTACACTCTTTTGAATATACTGTTAAAGCCAGACTTGGAAAAAATAAATCATAGTATGATGTATGCTATCCAGTTACATCAGAAAACCACAGAGTGAAGTATTAAGCTAGAAAAAAAAAATTAGTGTCTAAATGTTCCTCTTTTAACCAGAATTCTTATTCTTAAATCTTTATTATCTTAATCAGTGACCTGAAAATATTAAAATGATAGTTTGTTGATAGTGTGCAGTAGGAAGAGAAGGAAAAAATAATTTGACCATCTTCAGAGCTCCAACTTGGAATATCACCAGAATATCAGAGAGGTTTATTTCGGATGTTTCACTTTAAAAAATAAAATACTAGAGTGTTCAAACTAGGGGAAAAAGTTTAAAAGTCTCTGTCCAAAGAGGATACGTTTTATTATCTTTGAGTTTGTTAACTATGTGCGGTGTTCATGCAATTTACGGGTGGCTTTGTGTTTGGTAAATGGGATGAAACTACTCCACAGGGTTGATTCATTCATATAGTTATTCATTAAACAGACACTGTGGAGTCCACTGTGGTTATATTGGAGAAAATATTGGTATGCCCACTCGGCTTCCCAGGTGGCACTAGCAGTAAAAAACCCACATGCCTGTGGAGGAGACATAAGGGATGTGGGTTCAGTCCCTGGATGGGGAAGAGCCCCTGAGTAGGAAATGGCAACCCACTCCAGTATCTTGCCTGGAGAACCCCATGGAGAGAGAAGCCTAGTGAGCTACAGTCCATGGGATCGCATAGAGTCAGATAGGACTGATGTGACTTAGCACACACACGCACATACTCTCAAGGAACTAGCCATAAGGACAATGATCCAAAAAGAAAAGAAAAGAAAATGCTATTATAAACTGTAATAAACACAATGGATCATATAAATGACATATATCATAGAGACTTACAGAGAAAAGGGTTGGTAGGTCTATACTTAAGGCATGGTGATTATCTCACTGAGTAGATAATACTTACCCTGAAACCTGGAAGATGAAAAGGAACTACAAGACAATTCATGGGAAAAAGTCCAGGCAGAGTGAACAGCGTGTGTAAGGATCATGAAATAAGAATAGATTTAATGTGTTGAAGACAGGAGAGGAAGTCGGAATGCCTGGAATGAGTTAAAGGAGAGCTAAAACTCAGAGACGAGCCAAATCTATTGTCTGTATTAGTCACCAGTCTACTATTGATACATAACAAATAACTTCAGAAATATTGCTGGCAAAAAATAATGAATATTTATTTTTCACTAATAAATAATAGTTTAGTTGAAGAATCTCTGCTTCAGGCTGGCAGTGACTGATGATCTGCTCCTGTGTCTATCCGAAATATATTCTTCTCATTGCACAAGAAGGAAATGCATCCTACAAGTACATTTTAAGCCTTTTGTGTATGTAATGATGATGCCGTTGTCTTGGTCAAAACAACTCAGATGGCAAGCCCAGAGGCAAGCAGCAGAAAAGAACTTTGCTAAGAGGAACTTCAAGGATACACTGCAAAGAGCCAACAACAATATCTCATAAACCATTGTAAAATATATAACATAACATATTGCATTTATATATACGAGGAACTCAAGATATGGTCTAAGACATTCAAAATGGGAAAAATGCAATGTAAAATATTAGTAGCACTGGGTTGGTAGTTCCACCACCATGGAGAAATGCTTGGGGTCTGGTTCAGTCATCTACATAGATTTCATCAAGCAAAACATAAATTTCAGCAGTCACTGAGAGTATAATAGTTACTTTATATACAAAACTTACATATCTAACATGATCTCATTTCTTAATTATTAACCTTCTGGCAAGTATCCTTCTTTTTCTCCTTTCCCTCCTCCTTGTTCTCTTTCATCTACTTTTTCATTCTTCTATTGAGAAACTTTGAGGGTTTATATCCTGAGTTCAAAACTGATGATATTCTATGATTCAGTTACAATTTATGTTTCTGTTATGAGTTACACTGAGAAGCTATGTATAAAATGTTTGGATCAGTGCCAGGCACATAGTATGCTTAACTGATCAATTTTGTCATTGTGATAACTACAGATATAGAGAAATGAGAAATCTGAGTAATTTTAGTAGGATAGAGCTAGCGACTGAGAACAGTACAGATTAGAATTCTTAAGTACCTAACTCATGAGTGATGGTATTGTTTTCCATGATAGAGCTTACCTGGCTTCCTATATATTCCTAGCTTATATCCAAATAGTTTCTCAAAGTGTAATGAAAAAGCATTTTGTAACTTAAATACCCCATGAAGATGATCTGAGATGAGAATGGGGAAAGAATTGGCTCCAGGCTCTATACTGCAAGAGAATTCCCTTTTTGTGGAATTGATGGAATTTATTAATAATAGAACTATTTTTAAAGCTTATTTTAACTGGGAAGTGTAATCAAGCAGGATCCTATGGAACCTTCCCTAAACAGACCCTCTCCCGCATGTCCTCTGCTTTAGTTCCTCTCTGAAGTACCTAGATAACAATGCTTGATGCCTATTTCCTAAGCTGTTTAATAGTTGCTAAAACCCCCACCACATGAAGGATGTTAACTATTTGATGACCATGAACTCCTAGTCCCTAGGCTTCATAGAGTCTAAGCATTGATAATGTTAGCTATTAATGTGGCCCCACCCTATGATACTACCCCATTACTTCACCTCTAACCAGAGAATTGTGCACAAGACCCTACAACCCACCTCCTTCAGTTGGTCTTTAAGGATGCTTTCCTGAAACCTATCAGGACTTCTAGTCTTTTGAGCAGTAGCTGTCCTGAACTCCTAGCTTGATACCCTACAGTAAATCTGCACTCTCCTTCACTACAACCTGATGTCAGTAGATTGGCTTTACTACACACAGGCAAGCAGTCCCAAGCTTGATTGGGAACAGAAGCTATGAATTACAAAAAAAAAAAAAAANACAGAGAAAAGGGTTGGTAGGTCTATACTTAAGGCATGGTGATTATCTCACTGAGTAGATAATACTTACCCTGAAACCTGGAAGATGAAAAGGAACTACAAGACAATTCATGGGAAAAAGTCCAGGCAGAGTGAACAGCGTGTGTAAGAATCATGAAATAAGAATAGATTTAATGTGTTGAAGACAGGAGAGGAAGTCGGAATGCCTGGAATGAGTTAAAGGAGAGCTAAAACTCAGAGACGAGCCAAATCTATTGTCTGTATTAGTCACCAGTCTACTATTGATACATAACAAATAACTTCAGAAATATTGCTGGCAAAAAATAATGAATATTTATTTTTCACTAATAAATAATAGTTTAGCTGAAGAATCTCTGCTTCAGGCTGGCAGTGACTGATGATCTGCTCCTGTGTCTATCCGAAATATATTCTTCTCATTGCACAAGAAGGAAATGCATCCTACAAGTACATTTTAAGCCTTTTGTGTATGTAATGATGATGCCGTTGTCTTGGTCAAAACAACTCAGATGGCAAGCCCAGAGGCAAGCAGCAGAAAAGAACTTTGCTAAGAGGAACTTCAAGGATACACTGCAAAGAGCCAACAACAATATCTCATAAACCATTGTAAAATATATAACATAACATATTGCATTTATATATACGAGGAACTCAAGATATGGTCTAAGACATTCAAAATGGGAAAAATGCAATGTAAAATATTAGTAGCACTGGGTTGGTAGTTCCACCACCATGGAGAAATGCTTGGGGTCTGGTTCAGTCATCTACATAGATTTCATCAAGCAAAACATAAATTTCAGCAGTCACTGAGAGTATAATAGTTACTTTATATACAAAACTTACATATCTAACATGATCTCATTTCTTAATTATTAACCTTCTGGCAAGTATCCTTCTTTTTCTCCTTTCCCTCCTCCTTGTTCTCTTTCATCTACTTTTTCATTCTTCTATTGAGAAACTTTGAGGGTTTATACCCTGAGTTCAAAACTGATGATATTCTATGATTCAGTTACAATTTATGTTTCTGTTATGAGTTACACTGAGAAGCTATGTATAAAATGTTTGGATCAGTGCCAGGCACATAGTATGCTTAACTGATCAATTTTGTCATTGTGATAACTACAGATATAGAGAAATGAGAAATCTGAGTAATTTTAGTAGGATAGAGCTAGCGACTGAGAACAGTACAGATTAGAATTCTTAAGTACCTAACTCATGAGTGATGGTATTGTTTTCCATGATAGAGCTTACCTGGCTTCCTATATATTCCTAGCTTATATCCAAATAGTTTCTCAAAGTGTAATGAAAAAGCATTTTGTAACTTAAATACCCCATGAAGATGATCTGAGATGAGAATGGGGAAAGAATTGGCTCCAGGCTCTATACTGCAAGAGAATTCCCTTTTTGTGGAATTGATGGAATTTATTAATAATAGAACTATTTTTAAAGCTTATTTTAACTGGGAAGTGTAATCAAGCAGGATCCTGTGGAACCTTCCCTAAACAGACCCTCTCCGGCATGTCCTCTGCTTTAGTTCCTCTCTGAAGTACCTAGATAACAATGCTTGATGCCTATTTCCTAAGCTGTTTAATAGTTGCTAAAACCCCCACCACATGAAGGATGTTAACTATTTGATGACCATGAACTCCTAGTCCCTAGGCTTCATAGAGTCTAAGCATTGATAATGTTAGCTATTAATGTGGCCCCACCCTATGATACTACCCCATTACTTCACCTCTAACCAGAGAATTGTGCACAAGACCCTACAACCCACCTCCTTCAGTTGGTCTTTAAGGATGCTTTCCTGAAACCTATCAGGACTTCTAGTCTTTTGAGCAGTAGCTGTCCTGAACTCCTAGCTTGATACCCTACAGTAAATCTGCACTCTCCTTCACTACAACCTGATGTCAGTAGATTGGCTTTACTACACACAGGCAAGCAGTCCCAAGCTTGATTGGGAACAGAAGCTATGAATTACAAAAAAAAAAAAAAANAATTTTGTCATTGTGATAACTACAGATATAGAGAAATGAGAAATCTGAGTAATTTTAGTAGGATAGAGCTAGCGACTGAGAACAGTACAGATTAGAATTCTTAAGTACCTAACTCATGAGTGATGGTATTGTTTTCCATGATAGAGCTTACCTGGCTTCCTATATATTCCTAGCTTATATCCAAATAGTTTCTCAAAGTGTAATGAAAAAGCATTTTGTAACTTAAATACCCCATGAAGATGATCTGAGATGAGAATGGGGAAAGAATTGGCTCCAGGCTCTATACTGCAAGAGAATTCCCTTTTTGTGGAATTGATGGAATTTATTAATAATAGAACTATTTTTAAAGCTTATTTTAACTGGGAAGTGTAATCAAGCAGGATCCTATGGAACCTTCCCTAAACAGACCCTCTCCCGCATGTCCTCTGCTTTAGTTCCTCTCTGAAGTACCTAGATAACAATGCTTGATGCCTATTTCCTAAGCTGTTTAATAGTTGCTAAAACCCCCACCACATGAAGGATGTTAACTATTTGATGACCATGAACTCCTAGTTCCTAGGCTTCATAGAGTCTAAGCATTGATAATGTTAGCTATTAATGTGGCCCCACCCTATGATACTACCCCATTACTTCACCTCTAACCAGAGAATTGTGCACAAGACCCTACAACCCACCTCCTTCAGTTGGTCTTTAAGGATGCTTTCCTGAAACTTATCAGGACTTCTAGTCTTTTGAGCAGTAGCTGTCCTGAACTCCTAGCTTGATACCCTACAGTAAATCTGCACTCTCCTTCACTACAACCTGATGTCAGTAGATTGGCTTTACTACACACAGGCAAGCAGTCCCAAGCTTGATTGGGAACAGAAGCTATGAATTACAAAAAAAAAAAAAAATTGATCTAGACTAGCAAGTATGGCTGATGGCTAAATTAAAATATACCTGTATACTGTTCTGATGCAAGTATGCTAAAGGTATCTAATCCTAGTCATTTACTGTGACCCAAATGCACTTTAAAAAGAAAAGAAAAATCCCATTGAGTTTGGGCAATACTTTAATTCTGTGTTTATGAAGCTGAATTCCCCTTGGCTAAAACTTTCAGTACAGAAAAGGAGGTGTCTTGAAGATAATCACAAGTATAAATGTCTCAAGGGAGTATAGTTCAGGGCAGTGGGCAGGAGATGGAAAATGATTAGAGAAAGAGGGAGGATTCAGGCCAGGAGTCTGAAAAGCTTTTCTCGAAATTTTATTGTAGGTGGAATGGCAGAACCCTTGAGTGATGAGTCATGAAGACTGTAAATAATGGAGGCTTTACAGTTTGGATGATCTATGATAGCCTCCTTTGTTGTAGATTCTTTTGTTTGTTTGCTTTTAATCAGAACCACAAGGCTCATGGTTTTCATCTGACTATTGGATCATTCACATATATTTAATAAATTCTGATTCAGTGTTACTCTAAAGAGTCAATCAAAAATGGCATATTTTCTTAGAAATAAACAAGATTTCCCCCAGCTTTAAAGACAGGCAGTTTATATTTAGCTACAAACTATAGAGTCATTAAACTCAAAGAAGTTAACTATATAAACATTATTGACCTACACTTATTGTTTTATTCAGGGGAAACCAGCATTTGTTAAGAGCCTGAATCTTGTATACACAATGGTCTATTATCAATTTAAAAGTGTGCGCAACATTATTCTGAGGATGTGATATAGCTATCTGCTGATAAAATCAGAGAATCCAACAGATAGTCTGCATTTCTATTCCCTAGCATGAATAAATAAATACATTAGCTAGCAAATGTTAATGACCACTCACAATAAATAGAACTCACAGATAAAATCTGCATTAAAAGATCATTAGCATTGGGGATAGAAAGCAAGACACTATGGAAATGAGCTTTAAAAGCTTAATTCTCTCATTCTGTCTTCTGGGAGTGAGATACATACCTCAAGATATAAATAAATCCACAGGGTAATTTTAGTGGCAGATGGGGTAACATTTCTTTTTTGCATTTGTAAATAGGGAAAGGGAGTTTAGATCTCAACCACAGAACCAGTCTAAGTCTCATGGAGGTTTTATGAATGTGGATGGAACACCTGCCTTGGATGGTCCCATGTGTGTGTGCGCCAAGCCATGTTTGATTCTTTGCAGCCCCATGGACTGTGGCCCACCAGGCTCCTCTGTCCATGGGGTTCCCCAGACAAGAATAATGGATTGGGCTGCCATGCCCTCCTCCAGGAGATCTTCCAGACCCAGGGATTGAACCCACGTCTTTACTTCCTGCATTGGCAGGTGGGTTCTTTACCACTAGCACCACCTGGGAAGCCTCGGCTGATCCTACACCAGATGTCATTTTTACACAGCAGAAAGTACTACCGTTTTGCTTTCAGTTCAAATCAGCCTTTGGTTTGGGATGATCTGGTATAATTTTCTCTGTCTTTGTCTCTTTTTGTCACTTTCCCTCTCTATTTTTTTTCCTCTTTGTTTCAAACTCTGTTTCCTAATGTTTTTGACTAATTTTCTGAGACCATGTATTAGTCTAGAATCATTTAGAGCTTGTCATTTATTCTGTCCATTTTTGTGGAAATCATGGCACGATTCAGCTGACTGAATATAGGTGACTCCAGGTGCTGACAGAACTGTTGTGGACCTTGCAAGACAAGTCTCCAGCCCTTGGGCTGGCTGCAGGAGGTATGTGATTTCAGAAGGAAGACACACTTACATGCTGCCACCCAAATTTCTCTGGGGTTTCCCCACCCTTTTTGAGGAGTGCATTCTCCTTGATCATATCTGTCCATAACCTTTGCCATTTTTCAGACTACCAAGCATCCATACTCCTTCATAAGTAGCAATGTGTGTCTTGTTGAAAGTGTTACATCTTGTTCTTTTAGAAAATACTGTCAGGGTGCCGGCAGATGACTTCAGGTCCCAGCCTATCTCACTTCCTCCTGAACGATTCTATTCCCTTTATTCTTGAGGGTTAGCATATTGTATAAAATGGACAGGCCANCATCTTGTTCTTTTAGAAAATATTGTCCAGGTGCCGGCAGATGACTTCAGGTCCCAGCCTATCTCACTTCCTCCTGAACGATTCTATTCCCTTTATTCTTGAGGGTTAGCATATTGTATAAAATGGACAGGCCATTGCCTGGAGAAGTCAAGAGGAGAAGGAATTCAGGTTCCCTCCTTGGGGAATTTATTTTTCAATGCACGGCAGAGGAATAGATGTGGAGAGAGCTGGGAGCAAGCATGGCAGGAGGGGTGCAAGCATGGTGGGGAAAAGTTGAATCAAAGCAGCAATGTAAAGGGGAGCCTCAGTTAGGTACATTACTGCATCTAGGGGCCAGGAGCCCTCTGTCTGGTGGCCCCTGTCTAGTTCTTTGCTTTCCTCTGTTCTCGTGTGCTCACTGAAGGCAGATGGGAGGCCATAGGCCAGTCTCCAGGAAGAGGCTGCTTTCCCCTCCAATCTAAACAAGAGTTACTGGGTTGGATTCTGGGGAGAGTAGAGATGGATCCACACACTAATGAGTCTGGTTAGGGGTGCATGAGGAGCTTGAAGTGGAAAATGACATATAGAGGGGTGAGCTTATCATTGGTAAAGTAGGTATCTACCTGGGAGGGCAACAGAGTTTTTCTTCTCTTGTGAAGAGAAGGAGTCACTGGACCTGGAGAACTGTTTGGTTCCTAAGGTCTGTAAGCTCTCTACACCCCATATCAGTATGATCACCAAGTTCCACTATTAGAAGTGGCATGCTTTTAATGGGTTCAGAGATCAAGGTGAGATTAAGGTCCTTTACTGGCAAAAACTTGAGCTCAGGAACACTCTCTTGGGGGTGGAAATGACATGCAACAATTAGATTATTTCTTGAGGCCAAATGCTGGAAAAATTAACTACTGATTTTTCTCTTCAAGTTCCCATTCCTTTGTCATCCTTTCCCCAACCCCTCCTTAAAAGCAAAGCTAAGAGAAGGGCCCACCCCATCATTGATTCCCATCCTCTAGACCCAGCAGGGGCAGAAGAGCTCTTTCCCCAGTAGGGGTGGTTGAGCAATGTGGCAAGGTGCAAGCAAGAATATAATAGCAAAAATAGAAAATAAGAGTCCAATCCACTACATCACTTTTTACTTATCTGCTAGTGGTGCTTGTCTTCTGAATAAGTATTGTAGACTTTCCACTGGCCCAAAGGTATATTGTTCCTCTGTTGTGACCTGTGGAATTTTTAGAGGTAAGTGTTTTGGTCCAGATAACTGCACCCAACTAGTGATCCCTTGTAATGTGGCGGGAAGGCACATGGTTAAAATTATTTTATAATGCCCCTTCCATTTTGTTAATCGTTTGTCTTTAGGATCTCCCTCTTGGAAGTCTTAAGAACTTGATCTTCAGGGTTAATTTGTGAAGGGGGCTGCCCCTCCCATTTTATCTGTGGTAGGAAGTGGCAGTGTCTTATTGGCCTAACCCAAGATTGCCTTCTGAACTTGCCCCACATTGATAATATATCATAGGATCCAGCTCACTTCATGGAGTAGAATGTCAGTAGTAAGAAAGGCTTTCCATAGGTCATCTCAAATGGGTTGAGCTGCAGATTATTCTTTGGGGTGGATACACTCTGACAGTCAAAGCAAAGTGAAAATCACTCAGTTGTGTCCAACTCTGTGCACCCCCAAGGACTATAAAATCCAGGCCAGAATCCTGGAGTGGGTAGCTTTTCCCTTCTCCAGGGGTTTTTCCCAAACCAGGGATAGAACCCAGGTCTTCCACACTGCAGGAGGTTTCTTAAACAGCTGGGCCACAAGGGAAGTGAATTGGTCCAATTCTCATGTGCAACTGGTAACTTATCCCTAGGGCTGCCAAGATTGCCTGTGTGATCTTTGCTACGAAAGAGGGCCCATTATCATTCTTTAGGGGCTTTGGAAGGCCAAACAGAGGAGGATTTTCCCTTTTGCAGAGACTTAAGGACTTGAGATGCTTTTTCANCGGGAAGGCACATGGTTAAAATTATTTTATAATGCCCCTTCCATTTTGTTAATAGTTTGTCTTTAGGATCTCCCTCTTGGAAGTCTTAAGAACTTGATCTTCAGGGTTAATTTGTGAAGGGGGCTGCCCCTCCCATTTTATCTGTGGTAGGAAGTGGCAGTGTCTTATTGGCCTAACCCAAGATTGCCTTCTGAACTTGCCCCACGTTGATAATATATCATAGGATCCAGCTCACTTCATGGAGTAGAATGTCAGTAGTAAGAAAGGCTTTCCATAGGTCATCTCNCCATCCACTCAAAGTCAAAGAGATATTGTGAATCTTGATGTTGTTGTAGGGGAAAACAGAAAAATGCATCATAAGGCCCAACACAGAGAAATACTGAGCATCCCCTGGCACCTGGGTGAGTAGAGTGTATGAGTTTGGCACCACTGGGTGAACAGGGATGACTAGTTTGGCACCACTGGGTGAACAAGGATGACTATTTCATTCACTGCCCATAAGTCCTGCACAAATCAAGCTTTTTGGATGCAGAGAATTGGAATGCTAGAAGGAGACTAGGACTGAATGTGTCCATGTTTGAGAAATTTAGTGAGCAGTTGTTGAATTTCCTCAGGACTTCAGGCTTTATAGGGTACTTCCTCTGACAGGGATATTTCTCCTGGGCTGTAATCTTACTTCTGTCAGAGATATATGCTTTGCTCTTTCTGATGCTGAATTAAGCTAAACCACTGGATCTACTTGTTCTCTCATTTCGCAGAAATATCTTATTGATCAGCAGACAGGTCATCTGAGGACTAATAGATGAATTCCAAGGAACAGATGTATTCTTTGTTCCGGGTTTCCTGCTTTCTTGAACTTCCCCTTGTCCTAAGAAAACACTGACTCCTAATTTATTTAGTTCTTCTATTCAAAGGAGGGGTGGAGGGCATTGTTATATACAAAAGAGAAATGAATAGTAATAATAGACCTGATTCCCAGGTGAATGGAGATGTAAACCACCTTACCTGAGGTCATCCATCCCTTCCCATCACAGGACATTCAGGGTTGCAGAGGGGTCAGGCTGGCCAGATCAGAACAGAGAAGCAGCTCCAGTGTCTTACAAGGGAATTTAGTTCTCCTACCTGCCACATCAAAGATGACCCAAGGCTCTGCTGGAGTGATGAGGGTGGACTAGTAGGATCTCCTGCTAGGTGGGTACTCCTCAGCCCATCAGCCAGAGTGCTGGCATCTGTCATCCAGAGATTCACCCAGAATGAAACTGGCCTCGATTGTTCTTCGGGCGTCTTCTGGTGCTAAAGATATTCCCTCTGCCACTGTCTCTCCTTCTGACAAAAGGGGTCCTGATTCCAATCTAGACAACTCCTTGACTGTCTATCTGGTGTTGGCTTCCTAGGGTCCCCTTGGGTGGATCAAAGAAGTCAAAAGCTCCATTTTCATTATTAACCTCCTATCTTGTTGGCCTCGTCTGTATACTAAGGCTTCCCTAGTGGCTCAGAGGTAAAAAATCTTCCTGCCAAAGCAGGAGGCATGGTTTGATCCCTGAATCAGGACGATTTCCCTGGAGAAGGAAATGGCAACCCACTCCAGTATTCTTGCCTGGGAAATCTTATGGACAGAGAAGCCTGGTAGGCTGAAGTCTATGAGATCTCAAAACTCGAACAACACTTAGTAACTAAACCACCACCCGTATGAGTAATACCAGTCAGTTCAGTTCAGTTCAGTCATTCAGTTGTGCCCAATGCTCTGTGACTCCATGGACTGCAGCACTCCAGGCCTCTCTGTCCATCACCAACTCCCAGAGTTTGCTCAAACTTATGTCCATTGAGTCCATGATGCTATCTAACCATCTCGTCCTTTGTCATACCCTTCTTCTCCCGCCTTCAATCTTTCTCAGCATCAGGGTCTTTTCCAGTGAGTCAGATCTTCTCATCAGGTGGCCAAAGTATTGGAGTTTCAGCTTCAGCATCAGCCCTTCCAATAAATATTCAGGACTAATTTCCTTTAGGATGGACTGGTAGGAGTAATACAATGTTCTTCTATTAAATCTGGGTTATCATAGACTTTAAAGTCTTCCTCTGCCAAGACTCTGCCAAGTCTATTATTATTATTAGGGCTGGGTCTGGGCCCAGCCCTAAGCTTTGGCAACTGTCTCCTGACATCAGGAGAGGCCTGGGTGATAAAATGCATGACTGAGAGCCACCTCCCCTCTGCAGACTCAGGGTCTGTACTGGCGACTTTCCTAAAGGCCTCTGTCACCCGACTCAGGGAGACCACCAGATTTTCATCCTCTTGTGTAATTTCTCCAATCTTCTCATAATTTACCAGCTTCACCAAACACTTTCCCATTCCTTCTGATACACAAGTAATATAGTGTCTCATCCTGGCCTGACCTACATGATCCTTGTAATCCCAGTGTGGGTTGGTGTCTGGAATGGCATCACTACCCATCTGATAAAACTGGTGGTGTGGATTGGTGGCTTGTAGGCTATCAGTTTATCCCCTGGCCTTCCTGAAAAGGAAGTATGCATTCCTTGTGATCTCTGTGTACCAGTGGGCCAGAACAACTGTGACATCCTGCTAGGTCAGGCAGAATGTTAACGCTAGGCTGAACTTGTTCCTGAACTTGTCAGGATTATTGAGAACCTGTCAGACCTCTCCTTGTAGATTCCACATCAAAAAGGGGTCATGCACCCTATTAATCCCTCTGTTCCCATCAGCTACCTCATAGAGAGTACAGCTTGTGGGGCAAAAGTGGGGGCTAACTTTGAACCTGACTGGAACCTCACTGGGGATAGCACTGGGAACTCTGATTTGAAGATTTCTGGTTTAACATAGTAAGGTGGGGGTTCTGGGGTTCTAGTACTGAAGAGGATGTTAAAGGGGAAGAAGTAGGAACTTGAAAAAGAAGCTCATATACCAATGGCCAATTGGTGGGTAAAGAAGGGGGTCCATGAAGAAATCTGGCTTTGAATCTTTGGGGGATGAAACAGAACTAGAGGCCATGAACACATGGCAGGAGCCCTCAGACCCAGGTCCAGATAGAGCTTCATGAAGGGCTACACGTAATGGATTCTTCCCAGTTTTGAGACCAATTGCAAATTAGGTCCAGCTGTAAAATGATATTAAAATTAAGCAATCCATTTTGGGCCACTTTTACATTTAGGGCATATTAGGTCTAAGTTATACAACAAAATAAAGGGAGCTTGTTCCTTTTTAAGCCATCTAAAATCTGTATGCAGGTCAGGAAGCAACAGTTAGAACTGGACATGGAACAACAGACTGGTTCCAAATAGGAAAAGGAGTATGTCAAGGCTGTATATTGTCACCTTGCTTATTTAACTTACATGCAGAGTACATCATGAGAAATGCTGGACTAGAAGAAGCACAAGCTGGAATCAAGATTGCTGGGAGAAATAGCAATAACCTCAGATATGCAGATGACACCATCCTTATGGCAGAAAGTGAAGAGGAACTAAAAAGCCTCTTGATGAAAATAAAAGAGGAGAGTGAAAAAGTTGGCTTAAAGCTCAATATTCAGAAAACTAAGATCATGGTATCCAGTCCCATCACTTCATGGCAAATAGATGGGGAAACAGTGGAAACAGTGTTAGACTTTATTTTTTTAGGCTCCAAAATCATTGCAGATGGTGAATGCAGCCATGAAATTAAAAGACACTTACTCCTTGGAAGAAAAGTCATGACTAACCTAGATAGCATATTCAAAAGCAGAGACATTACTTTGCCGACTATGGTCCATCCAGTCAAGGCTATGGTTTTTCCAGTGGTCATGTATGGATGTGAGAGTTGGACAGTGAAGAAGGCTGAGTGCTGAAGAATTGATGCTTTTGAACCGTGGTGTTGGAGAAAACTCCTCAGAGTCCTTGACTGCAAGAAGATCCAACCAGTCCATTATGAAGGAGACCAGCCCTGGGATTTCTTTGGAAGGAATGATGCTAAGGTTGAAACTCCAGTACTTTGACCACCTCATGCGAAGAGTTGACTCATTGGAAAAGACTCTGATGCTGGGAGGGATGGGGGGCAGGAGGAGAAGGGGACGACCGAGGATGAGATGGCCGGATGGCATCACGGACTTGATGGACGTGAGTCTGAGTGAATTCCGGGAGTTGGTGATGGACAGGGAGTCCTGGCGTGCTGTGATTCATGGGGTCACAAAGTGTCGGACACGACTGAGCGACTGAACTGAACTGAATTTCCACTGACCCAGCTTGTTAAGAATGCAACCCAAGTGGACATCTTTGGGGATTCCTGAGGTATTTCCCATTTCTCTGCTTCTTACAACCCATGATTAATGGTTCAGGAGGAGAAGGGGGCCCTCAGACCATGCAAAAGCCTTCATTACCTGATCGCTTCTGGTCCCAAAAACTGAAGAAGGGAATGAAGAAGCAACAAGCTAGGGAGGACAGAGAGGGAGCCTGTGGAAACTCAAGGTTTCATGACCAGAAGAGTTCCACTATTCTCTCAACTTTGTACCATGTCCAAGTCTCCCTCCTTTCTTATTGAAAAACAATGAATCAGGTGCCCGAGGAGGCAGGTGCATAAAGGAAAAACAGACTGACTGAGAAGTCTGTGAGGGAATGGGCCCAAGTATTATCTAAATGGTCTTCACAGAGGCAACTGTGAGAGTTTCTAGGGTAAAAGAGCTGAAGAGAAAGATGGCAAAGGTGATCAGAGAACTGTCTTATTGGCAGGTGAGAGGGTAGACAAGGAAAACATCAGGAGGTAATGTAGAGGCCACTGTTTCTGCATCTACTTGCCATGAAGTAATAGGTCCAGATGCCATGATCTTAGTTTTCGGAATGTTGAGATTTAAGCCAACTTTTACACTCTCCTCTTTGACTTTCATCAAGAGGCTCTTTTGTTCTTCTTTACTTTCTGCCATAAGGGTGGTGTCATCTGCATATCTGAGGTTATTCATATTTCTCCTGGCAATCTTGATTCCAGCTTGTGCTTCTTCCAGTCCAGCATTTCTCATGATGTACTCTGCATATAAGTTAAATAAGCCTTGGAATACTCCTTTCCCTACTTGGAACCAGTCTGTTGTTCCATGTCCAGTTCTAACTGTTGCTTCTTGACCTGCCTACAGATTTCTCAGGAGGCAGGTCAGGTGGTCTGATATTATCATCTGTTTGAGAATTTTCCACAGTTTGTGGTGATCCACACAGTCAAAGGCTTTGGCATAGTCAATAAAGTAGAAATAAACTTTTTTCTGGAACTCTCTTGCTTTTACAATAATCCAATGGATGTTGGCAATTTGATCTCTGATTCCTCTGCCTTTTCTAAATCCAGCTTGAACATCTGGATGTTCACAGTTCACATACTGTCAAAGCCTGCCTTAAAGAATTTTGAGCATTGCTTTACTAACATGTGAGATGAGTACAATTGTGCGGTAATTTGAGCATTCTTTTGGCATCCGAAATCACTGCAGATGGTGACTGCAGCCATGAAATGAAAAAACGCTNCACAGTTCACATACTGTCAAAGCCTGCCTTAAAGAATTTTGAGCATTGCTTTACTAACATGTGAGATGAGTACAATTGTGCGGTAATTTGAGCATTCTTTTGGCATCCAAAATCACTGCAGATGGTGACTGCAGCCATGAAATGAAAAAACGCTTACTCCTTGGAGTACTCCAATCTAGATAGCATATTAAAAAGCAGAGACATTACTTTGCCAACAAAGGTCCGTCTAGTCAAGACTATGGTTTTTCCAGTAGTCNGTTATTTTCAGATGTTAATAGCAAAGTGATTCAGTTACATATAGGTATTATTTTTTGTATATTTTCCTTATAGGTTATTATAAAACATTGGGTGTAGTTCCTTGTGCTATACAGTAGGTCCTTATTCATTATCTATTTTATCAGTTCAGTTCAGTCAGTTCAGTTACTCAGTTGTGTCTGACTATTTACAACCCCATGAACTGCAGCACACTAGCCCTGCCTGCCATCACCAGCTCCCAGAGCTTACTCAAACTCATATCCACCGAGTCAGTGATGCCATCCAACCATCATCCTCTGTCGTCCCCTTTTCCTCCCGCCTTCAATCTTTCCCAGCATCATGGTCTTTTCAAATGAGTCAGCTCTTCACATCAGGTGACCAAAGTATTGGAGTTTCAGCTTCAACATCAGTTCTTCCAATGAATATTCAGGACTGATTTCCTTTAGAGTGGACTGGTTGGATCTCCTTGCAGTCCAAGGGACTCTCAAGAGTCTTCTCCAACACCACAGTTCAAAAGCATCAATTCTTAGGCGCTTAGCTTTCTTTATAGTCCAACTCTCATATCCATACATGACTACTGTAAAAACCATAGTTTTGACTAGATGGACCTTTGTTGGCAAAGTAATCTCTCTGCTTTTTAATATGCTATCTAGGTTGGTCATAGCTTTTCTTCCAAGGAGCAAGCATCGTTTAATGTTGTGGCTGCAGTCAACATCTGCAGTGATTTTGGAGCCCAGAAAAATAAAATCTCTCACTGTTTCCATTGTTTCTCCATCTATTCGCTATGAAGTGATGGGACTGGATGCTATGATCTTAGTTTTCTGAATGTTGAGTTTTAAGCCAACTTTTTTACTCTTCTCCTTCACTTTCATCAAAAGGCTCTTTAGTTTTTCTTCACTTTCTGCCATAAGGGTGGTGTCATCTGCATATCTCAGGTTATTGATATTTTTTCCCAGCCATCTTGATTCCAGCTTGTGATTCATCCAGCCCAGCATTTCNTCTGTTACTTGCAGCTGGGAATCCTTACCCATGGAAAGCGGAGCTCTCATTCATGCCCAGAAGCAGCTCATCTTGAGGTCCCCCGAGTGGGCGTTTAGGGCTCTGCAACCCACAGGTGGTCCCACATTCCTCAATCCAGGCTTTGGGGCCAAAAGCACAGGGCCAGGGGAGGGGGGTTCCCATGTGCTGAGAGACTGTGGATTCCCACCTTGCTGCCTTTTGCCAGCTCAGTGATCTTGTGCAAAAGCCTTCCTCCTTCTGGGCCTCAGTTTCCTTATCTGTGAAATGGGACACATCAGTATCGTCGTGGAGCACAAGTGAGTCAGAGCCCAGAAAGCCGTGTCTTGCTCACAGCTGCCGTTCAGGAAGCGCTGAAGGTTATCTTTAATTATCGTACTTCCACAACCTTATTTTCCTTGTGCTTCGTTTTCCTTTGCAAACTTTCAAATTATCTTACTTCTGAGAAATTTTACAGATCTTGGTAAGCTACCTTAAAGTCTTTTTGGGACAAGATGGAATCTTAAAAGCTTACACTCAGATAGACCCGTACGAGAAGAATCTGTACCAGCCAAGAAGAGCCATGCCCCACCACTGCTAGCTGCAGGATTAAAAGCATTTTCATCTTCAAGATGCTCATCATCACTCATTATTAGAGAAGCGCAAATCAATACTATAATGAGGTACCACCTCACACCAGTCAGAATGGCCATCATCAAAAAGTCTATGAATCACAAATCCTGGAGAGGGTGTGGAGAGAAGGGAACCCTTTTACACTCTCGGTGGAAATGGACGTTGGTGCAGCCACTATGGAAAACAGTACGGAGATTCCTTAAAAAAAAGCTAAAAATTAAAGTTGCCATTTGAGCCAGCCAGCCCACTCTTGAGCACATATCCAGACAGAACTCTAATTGAAAAAGATACATACACTCCTATGTTCATAGCAGCGCTCTTCACACTTGCCAAGACATGGAAACAATGTAAATGTCCGTGGACAGATGAATGGATAAAGAAGATGTGGCGCCTGCATACTCAGTGGAATACTGCTGAGCCGCAAAGAGGAATGAAATAATGCCGCTTTATGGCAACATGGATGGACCTAGAGATTGTCATACTAAATGACGTAAGTCAGAGAGAAAGACAAATGCCGTATGACGTCACTTACACATAGAATCTAAAATACAACCCAGATGAACAGATCTATAACAGGCATGGAGCACAGACTGGTGGCTGCCGAGGGTGGAGAGGGTGGATGGACTGGGAGTCTGGGATCAGCAGAGGCAAACCGTTACATGGGATGGATAAGCAGCAAGGCCCTCCTGTGTAGCACAGGGAACTATATTTAGTATTCTGTGATAAACCATAATGGGAAAGAATATGAAAAAGAATATATGTATAACCGAATCACTTTGCTGTAGGCAGAAATTAGTACAACATCGTAAATCAACTATTCTTCCATAAAATAAATTAAAAAGTAGATACCCCTAAACAACTATTTTCATCTTTAGTAGAGTCTCTCTCTAAGGACTAACAGAAAAATATTTAGAAAAGCAGATGACATGAGGTGATAAATATTCGCTGAGCATCTGTATTTCCCAGGCACAAGTCTAGCTGCTGAGGATAGAGGGCTTTGAGAAAGTCCTTGCTGCTATGGAATCTCACTCTTCTGCAGGAGAGAGAGAATAAACAAATGATGCTATGCTGGAGAGGGAGGGGTTTTCAAGAAAAATGAAGTGAAGGGAGGGGAGTGAGAATGACAAGAGGCCGTAGGCAGGGGACAGGCAGGGGTGTTTGCACGAGGCCTGAGCGAAGAGGGGGGAAATTGTGCAGGTATTTGAGGAAGAATATTCTGGAGAAGAGGGCAACAGAGGATGAGATGGTTGGATGGTACACCGATTCAATAGACATGAACTTGGGCAGACTCAGAGACGGTGAGGATCAGGGAGGCCTGGCGGGCTACAGCCTATGGGGTCGCCCAGTCAGACATGACTTGGCGAGTGAACAGCAATAACAATTCGGGGCCCAGAGCAGCCGTGCAAAGGCCCCATGGGCAGCTCGCCTTATTCTCACAACTGGCCTGACTCTCAGGAGTTCTGATGAGGAATAAGGACATGGAATCCTCCTGCACTTATGAACCACGTCCTCAGGCATACTGCAGGTAAGAGATCATACTGCATATTTACATGGAAATATCTGATCACAGTACAGCGTGAACGCGAAAGGAAAACCCAGCAGGCACGCAAATTGTCATGCAGCTTCAGGATGAAGACACGCATGATGTGTGGTAGTAAAATGACAGTGTTTTACAGTTTCCAAAGCAGAGAGAAACACAAGTGTGTGTGTTCCTACCCAGGAAATGAGGCACTTCAGGCGTTTGTGAAGCTTGTCTCATAATTGATTCAGTGCCTGCTGCCCGTGCATTCGGAATAACACTCATATTTTGCCAAAACTGGAAAATATGTGTCCAAATGTCTATGTACTCACTTTAAAAAAAGCCTAGGCATGCTCACTCACTCTGCACTGGAGACCGAGATAAGCTGGCATTTCCAAACACAGCCTATCAGTCAAATATTCCAGCGTTTCTCTGAATCCACCCTCACTTTTGTTTCAAACAGAGTCACTTATCCTAAGCAGAGGCCATTTGGGACCAGCTGTCNGTTTATATATAGTATAGTTCCTATTTTATATATAGTATAGTTCCTGTTTATATATAGTAGTAGTTGTTATGGTTCAGTCGCCCAGTCACGTCTGATGATTTTCTACCCCGTGGACTGTAGCACACCATGTCTCCCTGTCCATCACCAAATCCTGAAATTTTCCCAAGTTCATGTCCATTGCTTTGGTGATGCCATCCAGCCATCTCATTCCTCTGAAGCCCTCTCCTCTTGCCCTCAGTGTTTCCCAGCATGAGGGACTTTTTCAGTGAGTCAGCTGTTTGCATCAGGTGACCAGAATACAGGAGCTTCAGTTTATATATTATAGTTTTGTTGATCCTAAACCCCTAATTTATCTTTCTCCCCATTTCCCCTTTGGTAACTGTAAGTTTATTATGTCTGTGGGTCCTGATTTATAAATTCTCTCTGAACTATTCTTTCAGTTAAATGAATGTAGAAATGCCTAAGTGTGATTTGGAAAGCGCTTTCTAATGCCTGTGTAAATATTTGTCTTTTTGGACCACTCAGTGTTTCAGACCTGAATACTCACTGTGCTAGTCTGAATACTGCTGTGTATAGAAAACTTACAGGTGCAGACATGTGCCCATCCTGATGCTTAACCAATTCTGATATTTTTTCCTTGAAGTAATCACCAGCATAGCATATGTATGGTAGAGCTAACACATTTGAAACCCAATAGAAACGAGTCTTTTTGCAGTTTTTCAGCTCAGAAGTGCAGGTCTCAACTGCATAAAAATGTAAAATATTGCTTTAAATTACAGCCTTATTTTATAGTTACACAGCCCAAGTGCTGTTCTGCACATAAAAGAAAGTCTATAATTATTATAACTGCTTGTCATCATCAGATTCTTTATAATCATTACTTGCTATATGAATTATAAACATGTTGATGAACAGAACAGTCACCATTAATATCATGGTCAGTGGTAGGTTTCTCATAATGAAGTTTTAAAAAAGGAAATCCATGCATTTTGTATTAGGAACTGGCTTCTTGTTGGTCTCTTAAAATGTCTTGTAAATTCTGTTATTGGAGGATAAGTGATAGTATTAGGGAGGAAAAAACAATCTGAGAAATGTATATTTGAATCAGTAAAACCTGGATTGGTGTTGTTTAGTTGCTTAGGCCTGCCTGACTCTTTTGCGACCCCATGGAATACAGCTCGCCGGTGTCCTTTGTCCATGGAATTTCCCAGGCAAGAATACTGGGTGGGTTGCCATTTCCTCCTCAAGAGGATTTTCCCAACCCAGTGATCATACCCATGTCTTCTGCATTGCAGTCAGATTCTTAACTGCTGAGCCATTGGGGAAGCCTGAAACCTGGGTAGTGGTGCCGAATGACAGGTTGTTTAATGGTCTTTGTACAGAATATTTCCTTTGGTTATGTTGTTCTTTATCAGTTCACCAAACAGAAAGAGAAAAGATCAACTTGGCATGACTAAAGCCAAATTTTTAATATCCTATATAGAAACTTCGAGCTGCTCAGGAAAAGTGTTTTCCCATATGCACAAAGCATGTGCAAATTTCCACTGAAAACACAGTTGGCAGACTGCTCAGGTCAGAGGACAGTAGTCTTTATGCACCTATATACTAGGTGCCCTGTTGGGAAGTTTGTGTCAGTTATAATATTCATTGTGTGTTTGTAGAAGAAGATACCTGAGCTTTGAGAAGTGAGGTCAGTGTTCTGAAGGGCAGAGCTGTAATTTCAACCCAGGCATTCTGACTCTAAAACTAGATTCTACTGCCTCCTTGAAATTGTAAATTAAAAAAAAAAAATTAATGGCAGCATTTATTTAATCATTTCCCATGCTGAACATTTGTATTACTTAGTCTTTGCAACAAACAAAAAACCTTATATTATGCATCATAGTTTATTAGATCTTCTATTTTCTGAAAGCTTGGATTTTGATAGGCATATGTGTCTCCCATAATGCTTTCTGATGACTCCTGGGTGTTAAGTACATACATAGGAAGCATGTAAACTATGTATGTCTTTGCTCTGTGCCATGAGAGAAAAAAGTGACTTTGTGCATTTGGTGGCTTAATAATTATATAATAGGCTTGTCAATCTTTTTAGTTTTTTGCCTCTGATTTATGTTTGAATTGTTATTGCTTATTTAACCCTAAAGGTTTGCCATATAAATATATTTTCATTATCATTATATTACAATCCTAAGCCACATTCTCTTTCAAGTAGCATATTTAAATGTATTTTGCATGTTCAGTAAAAGAAACAAGTATAATTTACTCCACTTCACTCCAAACAAGTACAAGATAACAGAATTTATAAAATAGAATTTTGTTTCTAATAATTTCAGTGCAAACAGATTAAAAGTAACCATAGTAAAACAGAAAGCTTTAGGATTTGCTCATTTAATTCATTTTATGAGATGCCATGATGGTAATGAAAGCAGAGTGAATTAAATGTACTTGACCTTGAAAGGAAAATACTTTTAGTTGTTGGCATGGACAAAATATGCTTATGAAATATAATTTCTTACTATATTTTGATATGCTTTGAGAAAAAAGTCTCTCATTAGCATTAAAAAACTTATTGATTACTGAGACTCTCATGAACTAATCATTAATTTATTACCTACATTTAAACAGTTCCATGTGCATGTTTACTTTACTAGTAAATTCTGTTCTAATTTTTTCCCATTTTTATTTGTCTTTTATCCTCCATTTAAAAATGTCTGCCTTTATTTTACTTTCCATTTGACAGATTTTCTTTCTCATAAACTTCATCACTTTCACTGTTTTGCATCTTACTATAGTTGTTCTTCATCTTAGGTAGTAAACCTACTTAAAATCCCAGGCTAACCTGTGCAGCATGTTGTTCTCAATGGATGCTAAGGAAATTGTTCTATCTAAATGGCTACATTGATTTCTCTAACCGGCAGTTATTGTTGTCTTTTATATGGCAGGTCTGGTTCTAGGTGCTGGTATAAGAGCAGTGAGGAGAACAAGTTCTTTGACCTTTCTAGTTAATGAACTAATAGTAAATAAATAGATTTTTATTATCAATTAATGACACCTGCTATAAAGAAAACCTAAGCAAGGTATGGTGATAGAGTGTTAAAAGAAGAAGAAGTTGGCTGGTGATAAGGAAAGGCCTGCCTGAGGAAATAAAACATGAGATAGGCCATAAATCACAGGATGGGTAGACTTGTGCAAACATTAAGAGGAAAATATTCTGGAACAGAGAATAACAGGTACAAAATGCCTGATGCAGGAATGAGCTCAGGACAGTACAGTGATCCTGGTGGGAAAATGAGGAAAGAGTAGCGGATGTGAAGGGGAAGAAGTCCTGGGTCAGATCATGGAAGCTTTGGGCTTTGTTCTCAATGTGATAGGAAGGGTTTGGAAAATTTTGAACAAGATAAGGGTAAGAGCCCAGTAATCTTTTGAGGGGTTATTTTGAGGGTTGTATGCAGAAGTGAGCTATTGAGGGGCAGGAATATACACAGGGGTGGTAGAGGAGAGGAAAAGTAACTGGATGTGGAATGTGTTTTGTAAGGTAGAGCTAACAGAGCTTCGTAACCAATTAGATGTGGCGTGCAGCAAATAGGAAAAGATGGCACAACCCGATTACTTTGTCATTAAAAACCCAGAGAGTCAACATGATGTGGCTTCAGACAAGGTACTTCTCTAATAGCAGAAATTACAAGAAGCATGTGTTGACATGCAAATATGATTTTCAGTAGAGAATAAGGATATAAGATGAGACAGAGTGAGGGACAGTTTCAGTGGCACTGGTTCTATTCTTAAAATACACAAGATGGTTGCAAGAAGGTGAAGCCCAGGAATCAGGAAAAGGGAATTCGTGTTCTTGGACCAGGCCTTGGTGGGAAGGAAGACAACAAGATGGAAAAGGGAGGAAAGTAACTACCTGCCCCACATTTCATTTGTAAATATCACCAAGTCTTTTTGCTGAAGTCCTAATATTATTAACAATACTAATATTATTTCTCAGTTACCTAAGGCTTTATTAAGTTTTACTGATTGGCCTGGGGATGTACTCACAGCTATCCACATTCTATGGAGAAATTCATGCTGAGCTCTAAAAAACTGACTTACAAATAAACTTTGTAAGCATAATCTGTTTGTAAACTTAGAAACTGCATAAGCTCAGCTCCCTTTGAGAATGTCTCCCCAGCACATTCCTATTTACAGTGTGGTGGGGGCCTACATTAGAACTGCCCAGTGTGGGAGAAATTGCTTCCCACTGTGGGATGGGCATAGAGCTTTGTCACACATAATTTACCTATTTCTATGATTGCAGCTGTCAATGTTAAAAGGAGTGGTTTTGTAGAAGACTTTGATATTAGATTTGCTAGGAACACAAAGGCATCTAGTTATCTCAAAATGTACAGGTGTTCTGCCTCTAAACTTGGGCTTTCTCCCACTATCCTTCACTGTTTTTCTAAAAAAAAAAACAAAATGCTTTGGGGTTATATCAGAAGAGAAATGAAAACATAAGAGAAGTATCTGAAAGAAGAGAAATGAAAAGAAAACTACATAGGAATGATCTTTTCAATCCCTCTAGAAAAAGGCTTTGCTCTACAAGATCAGTGGGTTTATAGTGAGCCCATCAAAACTGGGTTGTCAGTGAGGAAGAAGGTGGGATGGAATGTAATAGGATAAAAAGGTATGTGAGTGAATAAATACACATAAATTACATTGTGTTAGCCAAAAAGTTCAAATCAAATGACCTTTTGGGACAACCAGTGAAAAGAAGTAAATGCCTTTCACAGATGAAGGATTACACCATGAACTGAAGTATTTCCCTCTTAGGTTCAAAACAGCAATAGCAACCAAAAACTAATTGATGGAAAACTTTGAAAGTTGAAATGTATTTTTCCTAAGAAATGAATTTTTCACTACCTCTTCAGAGAGCTTATGTTGGGCAATCTCTTCTCTTGCTTCCTGGCATCCTCTGAAGTCCAATTCCTTCTCTTCTCACCAGCCAGAAGAATCTGCCTTGTACCCTTTGTGGCTGACATCCACCACCCTCCACTCACATTTCTAATGAATTCTGAGTAAGGGCTGCATCTTACCCGTGTGTCCTATGTCTACAGTTCCTGGCTCCATGTTGTTACCCATTTCCTGTTAGGGTTAAATGAAAGCGAGCAATGGGATGGAGTACAGAATGTATCTATTTTACATTTCAGCTTGGTTTGCACAATGTTCTTAAAATAACACTCTGTTAATTTTTCTCAACAGAAAGGAGACCTTTTTGTGCAAGCTGGACATGTTGATTATGAAGCAGAAAAGAGAAAGAGAGAAATGCCAAGAAAAAACATGCTATTTTAACATCAAGCAACGAAAAAGAGGCATGGGGTTATTTCCAGCCTCAGTTAGAGACTATGTTTGGAATAAAACCCTAAGACACCAGATGCTTAACTCAATCTTTAAAAAAAAAAAATGAGGTAAAATACATATAACATAAATTTAGTCATTTTAAAATGAACAATCCAGTGACATTTAGTGCATTCACAATATTATGCAACCACCACCACTTTCGAATTCCAAAACATTTTCATAACCCAAAAGGAAACCCAACGCCATTAAGGCAGCCTCTCCCTATTTGCTTTTCTTCCTTAGATGTGAGCAATATGTCAGTCTGCAATTTGTCTCCATGCACTTACCTATTCTGGATACTTCATATAAGTGAAATAACATACTTATGTGATACTGTATGTGATTTTTTTGGTGTGTCTAGCTTCTTTCACTTAGGGTACTGTTTTAGAGGTTCATTTGTGTTGTAACACGTATCAGTACTTCATTCCATTTTTTCCCTCCATAATACTGCATTGCATTGTATGTATTTACCACAGTTTGTTTAGTCATTCATCCACTGACGGTCAATGTTGTTTTACTCAAAAACACCTAGAGACAAGTATGTATTCATTGATGGACTTTATAACAGGTAATTAAGATTTTATATCTCAGATACAGCCAACTGATCAAAGTGATGTTCCTTCAACCCATGTAAATGTTCTCACCATCCCCCTTTTTCTCCCCAGGGACCTTCTCATGGGCATCAAATATGCTCTCTTCAACCATCTTGTTAGTACATCATACTCAGTTAAAACTGTTTCTCCTAATTTTCACTGATTGTAAATCACTTAGGATTGTGCCTCAGAGAAGTTTTTTATATATTTATAGAGAGAGAAGGATTTTATTTCCTCCTGCTTTCTTATTTCTTATTTTTTGTTATTGTGGAGTAAGCTGCCATTAAGACTCCAAAAAATAAAAATATCAGCAATACTGAAACGTTTTTTTAGGGTTCACACTTTTAACCTCTTAAAAATTTAGTTTCTGTTACCTTTTGTGGCTTTAAACTTACAAAACTGAAACATGATAAGGAGAGGAATATTGATTTTTTTAAAACCTTTATATATCTGTGGTTCAAATTACACCGAATTCATAGCTTGATGGTGGAAACAATCCAGGAATTATTTGCAGAAAAGCAGCTTGTCTCTCTGCTGCAGGATTGAGTTGAATTGGGGATAAACAATAATGTGGTGCAGTGAGAGACCCCAGACCTGAGGCACCACAGACCTGGCTTCACATTCTAACTCTGTTCATTACTTTTAGTGCTTTTCCTCCAAGGGACGCACTTTCCTTCTCATTAAAGTAAATTAGGTTAAGAGTTTTCCCAGAAGGACGCTGTATGTTTGTGTGCTCAGTTGTGTCCACATTTTTGCAACCCCATAGACTGTAGTCCACCAGGCTCTTCTGTTCATGGAATTTTTCAGGCAAGAATACTGAATGGGTTGCTATTTTCTACTCCAGAGGATCTTTCTAACCTGAGGACCAAACCTGCATCTCTGTGTTTCCTGCTTGGGTGGCTGATTCTTTACCAACTTCCCCACTTGGGAAGCCCATTAGAAGGATGCTAATCCATTTTAAACGTAAAAAAAAAAAAGGTTTTTGCATTGAAATAGTATAAGAAAATATTGGTTTCAGTGATGAGAAAACCATCATTTATAATAATGTTTNTGTTACTTGCAGCTGGGAATCCTTACCCATGGAAAGCGGAGCTCTCATTCATGCCCAGAAGCAGCTCATCTTGAGGTCCCCCGAGTGGGCGTTTAGGGCTCTGCAACCCACAGGTGGTCCCACATTCCTCAATCCAGGCTTTGGGGCCAAAAGCACAGGGCCAGGGGAGGGGGGTTCCCATGTGCTGAGAGACTGTGGATTCCCACCTTGCTGCCTTTTGCCAGCTCAGTGATCTTGTGCAAAAGCCTTCCTCCTTCTGGGCCTCAGTTTCCTTATCTGTGAAATGGGACACATCAGTATCGTCGTGGAGCACAAGTGAGTCAGAGCCCAGAAAGCCGTGTCTTGCTCACAGCTGCCGTTCAGGAAGCGCTGAAGGTTATCTTTAATTATCGTACTTCCACAACCTTATTTTCCTTGTGCTTCGTTTTCCTTTGCAAACTTTCAAATTATCTTACTTCTGAGAAATTTTACAGATCTTGGTAAGCTACCTTAAAGTCTTTTGGGGACAAGATGGAATCTTAAAAGCTTACACTCAGATAGACCCGTACGAGAAGAATCTGTACCAGCCAAGAAGAGCCATGCCCCACCACTGCTAGCTGCAGGATTAAAAAGCATTTTCATCTTCAAGATGCTCATCATCACTCATTATTAGAGAAGCGCAAATCAATACTATAATGAGGTACCACCTCACACCAGTCAGAATGGCCATCATCAAAAAGTCTATGAATCACAAATCCTGGAGAGGGTGTGGAGAGAAGGGAACCCTTTTACACTCTCGGTGGAAATGGACGTTGGTGCAGCCACTATGGAAAACAGTACGGAGATTCCTTAAAAAAAAGCTAAAAATTAAAGTTGCCATTTGAGCCAGCCAGCCCACTCTTGAGCACATATCCAGACAGAACTCTAATTGAAAAAGATACATACACTCCTATGTTCATAGCAGCGCTCTTCACACTTGCCAAGACATGGAAACAATGTAAATGTCCGTGGACAGATGAATGGATAAAGAAGATGTGGCGCCTGCATACTCAGTGGAATACTGCCGAGCCGCAAAGAGGAATGAAATAATGCCGCTTTGCGGCAACATGGATGGACCTAGAGATTGTCATACTAAATGACATAAGTCAGAGAGAAAGACAAATGCCGTATGACGTCACTTACACATAGAATCTAAAATACAACCCAGATGAAACAGATCTATAACAGGCACGGAGCACAGACTGGTGGCTGCCGAGGGTGGAGAGGGTGGATGGACTGGGAGTCTGGGATCAGCAGAGGCAAACCGTTACGTGGGATGGATAAGCAGCAAGGCCCTCCTGTGTAGCACAGGGAACTATATTTAGTATTCTGTGATAAACCATAATGGGAAAGAATATGAAAAAGAATATATGTATAACCGAATCACTTTGCTGTAGGCAGAAATTAGTACAACATCGTAAA
The DNA here is from genome assembly GCA_006410735.1 of Raphicerus campestris. Classification (NCBI taxonomy): domain Eukaryota; kingdom Metazoa; phylum Chordata; class Mammalia; order Artiodactyla; family Bovidae; genus Raphicerus; species Raphicerus campestris. Next base: position 25,984 of record SJYW01045945.1, on the reverse strand, counting down.
TCAACTATTCTTCCATAAAATAAATTAAAAAGTAGATACCCCTAAACAACTATTTTCATCTTTAGTAGAGTCTCTCTCTAAGGACTAACAGAAAAATATTTAGAAAAGCAGATGACATGAGGTGATAAATATTCGCTGAGCATCTGTATTTCCCAGGCACAAGTCTAGCTGCTGAGGATAGAGGGCTTTGAGAAAGTCCTTGCTGCTATGGAATCTCACTCTTCTGCAGGAGAGAGAGAATAAACAAATGATGCTATGCTGGAGAGGGAGGGGTTTTCAAGAAAAATGAAGTGAAGGGAGGGGAGTGAGAATGACAAGAGGGCGTAGGCAGGGGACAGGCAGGGGTGTTTGCACGAGGCCTGAGCGAAGAGGGGGGAAATTGTGCAGGTATTTGAGGAAGAATATTCTGGAGGAGAGGGCAACAGAGGATGAGATGGTTGGATGGTATCACCGATTCAATAGACATGAACTTGGGCAGACTCAGAGACGGTGAGGATCAGGGAGGCCTGGCGGGCTACAGCCTATGGGGTCGCCCAGTCAGACATGACTTGGCGAGTGAACAGCAATAACAATTCGGGGCCCAGAGCAGCCGTGCAAAGGCCCCATGGGCAGCTCGCCTTATTCTCACAACTGGCCTGACTCTCAGGAGTTCTGATGAGGAATAAGGACATGGAATCCTCCTGCACTTATGAACCACGTCCTCAGGCATACTGCAGGTAAGAGATCATACTGCATATTTACATGGAAATATCTGATCACAGTACAGCGTGAACGCGAAAGGAAAACCCAGCAGGCACGCAAATTGTCATGCAGCTTCAGGATGAAGACACGCATGATGTGTGGTAGTAAAATGACAGTGTTTTACAGTTTCCAAAGCAGAGAGAAACACAAGTGTGTGTGTTCCTACCCAGGAAATGAGGCACTTCAGGCGTTTGTGAAGCTTGTCTCATAATTGATTCAGTGCCTGCTGCCCGTGCATTCGGAATAACACTCATATTTTGCCAAAACTGGAAAATATGTGTCCAAATGTCTATGTACTCACTTTAAAAAAAGCCTAGGCATGCTCACTCACTCTGCACTGGAGACCGAGATAAGCTGGCATTTCCAAACACAGCCTATCAGTCAAATATTCCAGCGTTTCTCTGAATCCACCCTCACTTTTGTTTCAAACAGAGTCACTTATCCTAAGCAGAGGCCATTTGGGACCAGCTGTCCCATGTAGCAGATGAGAGACCAAGGCTCAGAGTGAGGAGAGGACACCCAGGTCCCTTGCCAGCTGACAGCCTGTCACTAGGACTAGGGATTCACCCTGAACCTCCTCACAGACTCCCATTTGCCTCCCAGTATTTATTCCTAGCCTTTTTCTCCATAAGAGAATTCCGAGTTTTTAACTGGCATGTGTTTACCCAGGAAAAAAGATGGCATGGCTAGGCTTCCTCTACAGCTTGGTATGACTAATGGGAATGAGTCAAAGTGTGTGGGTAACTTCCATGGAGGGAAAGTACCCTTCTCTGCCATTTCTCTTTCCTGTATTGGAATGCAGATTTGATGGCTTGAGCTCAGGCAGTCATCTTGGGTCACGAGGAGGATGCCTTTGCTGAGCATGGCAGAGTGGCCTGAGAGAGGGACCCTGGGTCTCTGATGAGTTTATGAAGCTCCCTACCAAGCCTTCTGGACTTCTCTTGCAGGAGAGTCACTTTTTATAGGAACCTTTTTTGTCCCTTGCTGTTGAACCGTCAGAGACTCTCCCTGGCCCTCCTCTCTGAGCCACGTGGCTGTTTGTGCAACTCTCTCATCATGATCGAGATGAAGAACAACCCCGAGAGAGGAGGCATGAACTGCACGAGGCCACAGAGCTTCTCTTATATAAACACTCACTTCAGACCTGCACAGGATGATTGCTAAAGCAAATAGGCCCTGCCTCCGGAGCGGCGGCCAAGACCGCGGCCTGAAGAACATTTCCCGACAGGGTGTTCATGTGACCCTAATCGATGCGGCTGCTGACACTCTGAAGGCCTTTGCCACTGTGGCTGCTGTCAGCCCAACTCTGCGCCCCCCTCCCGGGGGACACGCTGTAGGGCCGGAAGGGGACCTACTGGCTCTGAGAAAACACTTCCCTGAAGGGCCAGCCTCTGGGGCAGCTGGAGACAGATTCAACACGCTCTGGCCAGGCTTCTGCTGTGAAGCTTGCTCCCCAGGAGCAAGAAGATCCTTTAAGCTCTCCTTCTGTCCCTTCCTCCCTCCTTCCCTCCTTCCCTTGTCTGCATTTCCTGTTGGCATAGATTTTCTGTGAGACCCAAAGGGTACTAGAACGCACCCCACCCTCGGCCATAATCGCTTCTGACCCTCAGCAACTCCTCCCTCCTCACAGAGTCCCTCCTCTGATTGCTGAGGGGTGACGTCATTCATCCCGGCCACGTTCCTGCCGTCGGGGTCTCCCAGAGCTTCCTAGCTGTCTTTCTCCTTACCCTATGACCCCACAACGGCATTTCACGACCTCTCCGCTTAGTGGAAAGAGAGACACAATTTCCCAGTAGAGTCAGATGCTCAGGGCCTCACTCCGGAGACGAAAGAGAGGCAGCAGACGAGTGAGGTTCTTTCTGGGTCCAACATCAGACGATGAGCGTCACCAGGGAAAATGCTGCCATTGACAGCCTGTCCTTCGAGGAGACCTCTGTGGTGGGACGTGCCCGATTCACAAACAAGGATGCTGGGAGCTGAGAGTTTGACCCGTGCGTGCTAAGTGGCTTCAGTGATGTCCAGCTTCATGTGACTGAATGGACTGGAGCCTGCCAGGCTCCTCTGTCCATGAGATTCTCCTGGCAAATATACTGGAGTGGGCTGCCATTTCTTCTCCAGGGGATGTTCCTGACCCAGGGGTCAAAACTGGCATCTCACATCTCCTGCATTGGCAAGTGGGTTCTTTACCACTCGTTCCTCCTGGGAAGCCCCAGGTCACGCCAGCTAGGCAGTCCTGGCAGTAGGATTCAGCCCTGACTCAGACCAGGTCCCCTGCGGCCCTTCCCAGCCCCTACCCTGGGAGGAAGTCAGCACACACGGTCCTGAAAGGGAAACCCGGGGTCTTTGGTGACAGCTGGAGAAGGAAAATTTCTCACTGCTGATCATGCACCTCCACCCCTTGCCAGGGACCCTCCCCACAGCCCCCACACCAGCCGGCAAGATTGTCCCTCAGCTGTCTAATATCCTGCAGTGATGCCCATTTCCACACAGCCAGGAGTTAACAAGAAAGGCTGGTGCCAACTTTGTTTATACTAGGGTGTGACTGACTGATACATGTCTGACTGTTCTCCTTTGGAGATACCCGCTTTCTGATAAAGGTCTCTGAGGACCTAGAGCTTAGTGACAAAGGAGATGGAAGGATGAGGCTTCCAGAGCATGACAAGAAGTCTTCCCAGGGAACCCTTTCAAGTTACAGCCCTGTGCTGCCAGCAGGAAGATAAACATAAGGCCAGGTCACAAATCCATGGACTGTGTAGCTAACATAGGGGTATTACTCACTAGGCAGCTCCTGGACAGAAATTCTGCCCAAGAAGTGCTCCTGGCGGAGTGGAGGTGCCCCTAGCGAGCTCATCTTCTCTAGACGTAGATGGAGCAGACCACCACATCTCAGCCCTTTCCAGAAGGCACCCCTCCTGAAAGGACCCTCCTTCCTGCCTTTGGTGTCATCCGTGATCTCATCCGGCCATCCCACCCTAAACACGCCTGATCTTGTCTGACCTTGGAAGCTGAGCAGGGATGGGCCCGGTTAGTACTTGGATGGGAGACCCCCTGGGAATACCAGATGCTGCAAGCTTTGGGGGCTTCCCTGGTGGCTCAGATTGTAAGGAGTCCACCTGAGAAGCAGGAGACCCAGGTTTGATTCCTGAGTCAAGAAGATCCACTGGAGAAGGGAATGGCAACCCACTCCAGTCTTCCTGTCTGGAGAATCCCATGGACAGAGGAGCCTGGTGGGCGACAGTCCATGAGGTGGGAAAGAGCTGGATAGACTGACTAATTCTTTCTTCTTTCTCTATCACAAGTCTCCTGTGCTCGCTCTGAGAACTGCATTTCCAGTTCCTGGAGCTGGCTCTCCCTGCTCCTCTGTGGGCATCCGGCCGGCCTCTCCCCCCAGGAAGGCACAGCAGTGCCCCCATGGGGCCACCGAGGAGGAAGTAGCTCTCGGGTCAACCTCAGGGCAGGGATCTCCAAGGCCTGGTGACCCTTGGCAGCAAGCTGAGGGCCCCTCTGAACATCCGATTGCTCAACTCACATTCCTCCTCCCTCTGGCTTGATTCTCAGACACTTTGAGAACAAACCAAAAATAAAAATTCACTCTTTTCCAGCTAACTCGTTCATTTTTGCAAAACCTCACTCCGTCACCCTCTGCCCTTGAAACTTGTCTCCCACAGGAGGCCAGAGAGCCATTCCTGGGGGGGTGGTGTTTCAGCTTTGGCCAAGGAAGCCCTGTAGACTCTGACCTCTGACCTCCATGTGGAAGTACAGAATGGGGGCCACTGAGAGCTGCTTCTCTGTCCTACAGGAGAGGCTGCCCTAGCTGGGGTCCTGCGGCTCCCTCTGAGGGTGGGGGGGCAGTGAGTCCACCTCCTCATTCCTCATCTTTACCTCCATTCATTCACTCAAGACAGAGTGATGTCATTCATTCATTCATTCACTAATCCAAAGATGGAGAGGGGTCAGATGGATCCAAGGCTTGGCTTCGCTGGCTGATTTTATATACAGCAGGAAGAAGACTCTGTCTTCAGAGAGACCCTCCACCCTCCCCAAAGCCATCTGGCTAATTCCTGGTTGCCAGGAAGGCCTCAGCGCCCTGGCCCCACCAAGCAGACCTTCCCTAAGGACCGCTGCAAAGATGCCAATGGCTTGAGAGGGTGGGGCGAACCATCCTTGGTCTTTGCCCAACAGGTGGGGCCTCGCCAGGCAGACGGAGCGCCTCCAAGCACACGAGGCCTTGGAGAGGGTCCCTCCCAGGCCCGAGGCCACGAGCTGTGTGACCCACAGGCCAGCGACTTCACCTCTCCAGGCCCAGCCTTACCCTCTCGTGTGAAAGGGGGTCACGACAGCACGTGGTGGGGACCAGGCCCCGTGCTTAGCCCACTTTGCACATCTCAGCTCTGGTGTTTCCCACCCCAGGGTGCCGAGGGGTGGCTGCTCCTGTTGGGCCCATTTTACTGATGAGAAAACCAAGGCACAGAGGGTCAGACAGTTTGCATCGGGGCCAACCCTGTGGGCCTGAGTGCTCAGCAGAACTTCGGGCGCTCGGTTAGCGCTTCATACCGGCGGTGCGGTGGCTCAGTGGGGACGCCGGGCCACATCTGGGGACGTTTTGGAGGCGTCACCACAGAGGCGGATGCTGCTGGCCTCCAGAGGGTGGAGGTAGGGTGCCCCTCAACGTCCGGCAAGGCCCAAGGCAGCCCCTGTGGCGGGTGACTCAGCCCCAAGTGTCAACAGTGCCAGGCGGAGAAGCCAGGTCTCTGCTCCCTGTTCTTAAGAAGGGGCTTCCTGCCAAGAGAGGGTCTTGCACGAACATTCCCACTGTTGCCTGCCCACCCTGGAGGTGCACCAGCCCCCGCAGCCGAGTCCGGCTGGGCTGGGCACCACAGGACGCTGGGTCTGTGGGACCTCCCTGGACCTGCGCAGGGGCTCGGAGGGCAAGACGGGGTGTCCAGCCTGGGTCGGGCAGGGAGTAGTGTTCCCCAGCCCCCCATCCCATGGGGGCCCCCTCCTTACTCGCTAGCAGGAGGTCCACCGCCGTCTCCTCCATCAGAGCGCGTCCCGGGTGCGGGCCTCAGGTGGGCGCTGGTTCCCTACGGCAGGTCAGGGCACTTCTGCCCTGGAATCTCAGGCGAGGGGATAGAGGCCGCTCCGGCAGGCCAGCAGAGTTTGCAAAATGAGTCAGCTGGCGAGAGGGCTCAGAGCACATGGGTTAATCATTAACACACAGCTCAGACGTGTCCCCGGGATCCCAAAGGACCCCTGCTGCATGGCCTCCACCAGCCCTGACCGCCCGTGGTCCTGGGTAACCCACCCATCAGGGTCCTCTTGGTCTGATTATCTGCTCAAGGGGAGGACCGGTGCCCAGGGATCCTTCATCCATTCATTTTCAGCTCTGAAGAGGTGAGGTTGTTGAAGGAGAATGCTCTTGTCTCACAGTGAACACTGACCCCTGGCCAGCAGAAGCGCCTCCAGGTCACCTAGCTGTTTCCCTGAGCATCTGCTCTGTTCCCCGCACTGTGCCAGGCAACCAACAGCTACAGGACGCCCCCTGTGAACATTCTCACCAGCCCTGCACATGGAGGCTGCCTGTCTCTGTTTCACGGGGGAGGGAACAAGGTCCAGGCAGGTGGCCATCCAGCGACAGGTCTGGATGAGAGCGGGAGAGAGTGGGAGGAACTGTTTCTGCTGGTGGCGCCTCTGTTTCCCCGGGGCGTCTTGGCAGTGCAGGGCGTGGTGAGGGTTAAGAGGGGGCAGAACAGGAAAAATTCTGAGCACCCAGTAAGCACTCAGTAAGTGTTGGCTGCCTCTCACGTCTCAAGGCCAAGGATCCTCGCCTGGCTTGCTGGCCGGCGTGTCCGTACACGGCCGTTTTGGAGGAGCACTGATGTCGGGTGACTTGGCCAAAGGCACGGTGCAGGCCGGTCTCCACCCAGGTGGGTCTGACTCCCAGGGATGAGAGCTCTAAAAAGGCTGGATTTGCCCCCTGAGAATGCACTCAGCATCTGGGAGTGGGAATTACACTTGCTTTAGGAGGGCAGGTTTGAAAGCAGCGGTACCTGGGGGTGCCAGCGGGCTCCCCGCAAGGGCCCCAGGCCCGGTGTTCCAGCTTCCCGTCAGTGCAGACCTCTCTCAGAGCCAGAGCTGGGGGATGGTCGCTGTCCTAAGTGGAGGATGGGCGTGAGGGTGCGGATGGTGAGGTTGGCAGGGGGGNTTTTCTTTACCAAAGCATTAGTTACATTCAACTCTTGCATTTTCAAACTTCAATTCAGTTCAGTTCAGCTGCTCAGTCGTAGCCAACTCTTTCTGACCCCATGGACTGCAGCATGCCAGGCCTCCCTGTCCATCACCAACTCCCAGAGTTTACTCAAACTCATGTCCATTGAGTTGGTGACACCATTCAACCATCTCACCCTCTGTTGTCCCCTTCTACTACTGCCTTCAATCTTTCCCAGCATCAGGGTCTTTTCAAATAAGTCAGTTCTTCGCATCAGGTGGCCAAAGTATTGGAGTTACAGCTTCAGTCCTTCCAATGAATTTTCATGACCGATTTCCTTTAGCATGGACAGGTTGGATCTACTCGCTGTCCAAGGGACTCTACAAGAGTCTTCTCCAACACCACAGTTCNGTATTGGAGTTACAGCTTCAGTCCTTCCAATGAATTTTCACGACCGATTTCCTTTAGCATGGACAGGTTGGATCTACTCGCTGTCCAAGGGACTCTACAAGAGTCTTCTCCAACACCACAGTTCCAAAAGCATCAATTCTTAGGCACTCAACCTTCTTTACAGTCCAACTCTCACATCCATATATGACTACTGGGAAAACCATAGCTTTGAATATATGGATTTTTTTTTGGCAAAATAATGTCTCTGCTTTTTAATATACTAAGTAGGTGATAACTTTTCTTCCAAGGAGCAAGCTTCTTTTAATTTCATGGCTGCAGTCAACATCTGAAGATTTTGGAGCTACAAAAAATAGTCTTTCACTGCCTCCACTGTTTCCCCATCTATTTGCCGTGAAGTGATGGGACTGGATGCCATGATCTTAGTTTTCTGAACGTTGAGATTTAAGCCAACTTTTTCACTCTCCACTTTCATTTTCACTAGGAAACTCTTCGCTTTCTGCCATAAGGGTGGTGTCATCTGCATATTGAAGGTTATTGATATTTCTCCTGGCAGTCTTGATTCCAGCTTGTGCTTCATCCAGTCCATCATTTCTCATGATGTACTCTGCATATAAGTTAAATCAGCAGGGTGACAATATACAGGCTTGACGAACTCCTTTCCTGATTTGGAACAGTCTGTTGTTCCATGTCCAGTTCTAACTGTTGTTTCTTGACCTGAATACAGATTTCTCAGGAAGCAGGTCAGGTGGTCTGGTATTCCCATCTCTTTAAGAATGTTCCACAGTTTGGTAATCCACACAGGCAAAGGCTTTGGCATAGTCAATAAAGCAGAAGTGGATGTTTTTCTGGAAACTCTCTTGCTTTTTTGATGATCCACACATGTTGGCAATTTGATCTCTGGTTCCTCTGCCTTTTTCTAATCCAGCTTGAACATCTGGAATTTCACAGTTCATATGCTGTTGAAGCCTGGCAGGGAGAGTTTTGAGCATTACTTTGCTAGCATGTGAGATAAGTGCAATTGTGAGGGATTTTGAGCATTCTTTGGTGTTGCCTTTTTTGGAGGATTGGAATGGAAACTGATATTTTCCAATCTTGTGGCCACTGATGAGTTTTCCAAATGTTCTGGCATATTGAGTGCAGCACTTTCACAGCATCATCTTTTAGGATTTGAAGTAGCTCAACTGGAATTCCATCACCTCCACTAGCTTTGTTCGTAGTGATGCTTTCTAAGGTTTACTTGACTTCACATTCCAGGATGTCTAGCTCTAGGTGAGTGATCACACCATCATGATTATCTGGGTTGTAAAAATCTTGTTTATATTGTTCTTCTGTGTATTTCTGCCATGTCTTCTTAATATCTACTGCTTCTGTTAGGTCCATACCGTTTCTGTCCTTTATTGTGCCCATCTTTGCATGAAATGTTCCTTTGGTATCTCTAATGTTCTGGAAGAGATCCCATTCTGTTTCCCATTCTATTATTTTTCTCCATTTCTTTGCATCGATCCCTGAGGAAAGCTTTCTTATCTCACCTTACTATTCTTTGGAGCTCTGCATTCAAATGGATATATCTTTCCTTTTCTCCTTAGCCTTTAGCTTCTTTTCTTTTATCAGCTATTTGTAAGTCTTCCTCAAACAACCGTTTTGCCTTTTTGCATTTCCCTTTCTTGAGGATGGTCTTGATCACTGTCTCCTGTACAATGTCAAGAACCTCTGTTCATGGTTCTTTAGGTACTCTATCAGATCTCATCCCTTGAATCTATTTGTCACTTCCACTATATAATCATCGGGATTTGATTTAGGTCATGCCTGAATAGTCTAGTGGTTTTCCCCACTTTCTTCAATTTAAGTCTGAATTTGGCAATGAGGAGTTCATGATCTGAGCCATAGTCAGCTCTTATTCTTCTTTTTGCTGACTTTATACAGTATAGCTTCTCCATCTTTGCCTGCAAAGAATATAATCAATCTTATTTAGGTATTGACCATCTGTTGATGTCCATGTATAGAGTCTTCTCTTGTGTTGTTGGAAGAAGGTGTTTGCTATGACCAGTGTGTTCCCTTTGCAAAACTATTCACCTTTGTCCTGCTTCATTCTGTACTCCGAGGCCAAATTTGCCTGTTTCTCCAGGCATTTCTTGACTTCCTACTTTTACATTCCAGTTCCCTATAATGAAAAAGGCATCTTTTTTGAGTATTAGTTCTAGAAGGTCTTGTAGGTCTTCATAGAACCGTTCAATTTCAGCTTCTTCAGCATTACTCTTCAGGGCATAGACTTGAATTGCTGTGATATTGATTGATTTGCCTTGGAAACGAACAGAGACCATTCTGTCATTTTTGAGATTGCATCCAAGTACTGCATTTCAGACTCTTTTGTTGACTATGATGGCTACTTCATTTCTTCTAAGGGATTCTTGCTCACAATAGTAGATATAATGGTCATCTGAGTAGGTCATTGATTTCTTAAATGTCGATGTTCACTCTTTCCATCTCCTGTTTGACCACTTCCAATTTGCCTCGATTCATGGACCTAACATTCCAGATTCCTAGGCAATATTGCTCTTTTTACAGCATCAGACTTTACTTGCATCACCAGTCACATCCACAGCTGGGTGTTGTTTTTGCTTTGGCTACATCTCTTCCTTCTTTCTGGAATTATTTCTCCACTGATCTCCAGTAGCATATTGGGTACTTCCCGACCTGGAGAGTTCATCTTTTAGTTTCCTATCTTTTTGCCTTTTCATACTGTTCATGGGGTTCTCAAGGGAAAAATACTGAAGTGATTTGTCATTCTCTTCTCCAGTGAATCATGTTTTGTCAGAGCTCTCCACCATAATCTATCTGTCTTGGGTGGTCCTACATGGCATGGCTCATAGTTTCATTGAGTTAGACAAGACTGTGGTCCTTGTGATCAGATTGGTTAGTTTTCTGTGATTTTGGTTTCTTTTTAAAATACTCATAGGAAGAAATGATCATTGTTATATGGCCCTAGTCATTCTTCAAGGAGAAGTAAGAAAATATTGATGTCTTTTAAAGGTTAGAGAAAATGATAAAACTGGTTAAAATCACTTGAAATGCCTCATTGGTTAAAATATTTAAGTGCCTTTCTTTTCAATTGGGATAAATAAATGACACAGTAAAATATAATTCAAAAAAGTGAAATAAAATATATTTGCTGTGCAGTATCAGGAATAGGAGAGGGGAGGGTACTTTCTCTGATCAATCACCAGAAGGAAAGGAAAAAATTTGTGTTGTTAAGGTTGCATCATATTTCAAATTCTGCATCTCTAAAGAATTATTCCAAGTATAGTGTAGCTGAACACTTTTTTTTTGCAGATTATTCAGAATTTATCAGTAAGACCCTATTTCTGCCCCTCCTCAGATTCATAATAAGTCAGTTTCACTAGATGGAAAGCTCATCCTAATGGAAGCCCAACCCTAATGGAAGAAAAAAACAAAAAGCAAAACAAAAAATAATACAGTGCTAAATATTCTAGAAAACAACAACAAACAAACAAAAACAATTGTAATGCATACCTCTGAAACCAGTGTTAACAGTTTTGTCATACAATATTTTAAAAGTCTTCTAGGTTGTTTTACTTATAGGTCCAATGTCTCATTTAAAAGTTAAACCAATTGTGTAT
>SJYW01045945.1:0-13066 GCA_006410735.1 Raphicerus campestris | reverse complement strand
GTGATATTGATTGATTTGCCTTGGAAACGAACAGAGACCATTCTGTCATTTTTGAGATTGCATCCAAGTACTGCATTTCAGACTCTTTTGTTGACTATGATGGCTACTTCATTTCTTCTAAGGGATTCTTGCTCACAATAGTAGATATAATGGTCATCTGAGTAGGTCATTGATTTCTTAAATGTCGATGTTCACTCTTTCCATCTCCTGTTTGACCACTTCCAATTTGCCTCGATTCATGGACCTAACATTCCAGATTCCTAGGCAATATTGCTCTTTTTACAGCATCAGACTTTACTTGCATCACCAGTCACATCCACAGCTGGGTGTTGTTTTTGCTTTGGCTACATCTCTTCCTTCTTTCTGGAATTATTTCTCCACTGATCTCCAGTAGCATATTGGGTACTTCCCGACCTGGAGAGTTCATCTTTTAGTTTCCTATCTTTTTGCCTTTTCATACTGTTCATGGGGTTCTCAAGGGAAAAATACTGAAGTGATTTGTCATTCTCTTCTCCAGTGAATCATGTTTTGTCAGAGCTCTCCACCATAATCTATCTGTCTTGGGTGGTCCTACATGGCATGGCTCATAGTTTCATTGAGTTAGACAAGACTGTGGTCCTTGTGATCAGATTGGTTAGTTTTCTGTGATTTTGGTTTCTTTTTAAAATACTCATAGGAAGAAATGATCATTGTTATATGGCCCTAGTCATTCTTCAAGGAGAAGTAAGAAAATATTGATGTCTTTTAAAGGTTAGAGAAAATGATAAAACTGGTTAAAATCACTTGAAATGCCTCATTGGTTAAAATATTTAAGTGCCTTTCTTTTCAATTGGGATAAATAAATGACACAGTAAAATATAATTCAAAAAAGTGAAATAAAATATATTTGCTGTGCAGTATCAGGAATAGGAGAGGGGAGGGTACTTTCTCTGATCAATCACCAGAAGGAAAGGAAAAAATTTGTGTTGTTAAGGTTGCATCATATTTCAAATTCTGCATCTCTAAAGGATTATTCCAAGTATAGTGTAGCTGAACACTTTTTTTTTGCAGATTATTCAGAATTTATCAGTAAGACCCTATTTCTGCCCCTCCTCAGATTCATAATAAGTCAGTTTCACTAGATGGAAAGCTCATCCTAATGGAAGCCCAACCCTAATGGAAGAAAAAAACAAAAAGCAAAACAAAAAATAATACAGTGCTAAATATTCTAGAAAACAACAACAAACAAACAAAAACAATTGTAATGCATACCTCTGAAACCAGTGTTAACAGTTTTGTCATACAATATTTTAAAAGTCTTCTAGGTTGTTTTACTTATAGGTCCAATGTCTCATTTAAAAGTTAAACCAATTGTGTATGTATATGTTGCAGTTATTAAACTTAGAGTAAATGATGTATTTTAATATGTACTTCCATGCAAAAATGGGGATGGAAATTTAGCTAATTGTTCTTTAACTAGCCTGGTGTATGCATGCGTGCCAAGTCACTTCAGTCGTGTCAGACTCTTAGCAACTCTATGGACCCTAGTTCACCATTCACTTGCTTCATGGAATTCTCCAGCCAAGGCTACTGACATGGATTGTCATTCACTCCTCCAAAGGATCTTCTTGACCCAGGGATCGATCCTGCATCTCTTATGTCTCCAGCATTGGCAGGTATGTTCTTTACCACTAGCCCCACCAGGGAGGCCCAATGTAAGATATTGATTTCAACTATGGATTTAGGGCTGAATAGCATCACTTAAATTTATTTTCAATTCACCCAATACAGAAAACACAGTCTCATACATATACACACTCGTATAAAACAACCTCAGATTTTAGTGAGGGGTACTTCTTTAGAGATGGTCATTGTCCTTGGTATTGTGCCAAGAAAATAAAGTATACACACTTGCCCAAAATGTGTATCATTAAAAAGCTTTTTAATGTGTATCATCAAAAAGCTTTTAGTGACTTCTGCAGGATAAGTGTTTGTCTGCACATCAGGTTTCTCTGACCCTACTTCTGCCCACTCAGGATTCACTGACAATGATCTAAATGAAAGTAGGTGCCTGAGCTTCTATTTTGCCTGGTCCATAGCTACAAATGTTGTCTTAATCATAGACTCTGTGGACTATGATATAGCTTTCAACTTTTGAGAATGAAAGTATAATTGTTGCTTTTCTCCCCAAACTTTAGTAATTTTATTACTGGCCTTATTCCTACTCCTTGATAGTCAGGACATTCAGTGAGTTTGCAGTCCTTGAAACTCATTTCAGAAAACCCCTTCAGGAGAATTCCTGGCAGGAAGTCTGGCTGGATCATCAAAATATTGTCATAAAATTCATATTTTATTGCTCTTATTCTTGTAATGAGAAGCACCCAGATGCTTATCCTCTATCCTATCAGGTGAAGAATGTTTGAAGAATGTTTAGCAGAATCACATTGGCTACTTTTAATGACTTCTGCAGGATAAGTGTTGGTCTGCATATCAGATTTCTCTGGCCCTACTTCTGCCCGCTCAGGGTTCACTGACAAATGATCTAAATTAATTTAGAGATCAAGAGAGAACTCCAACAGAAATAAATAAAGAAGTATATAGGTATATGTAGCTCTATAGTATATACTATATTTCAATTTAAAAAATAGATCATTAAATCAGTAGATAGATAATAGAGAGCAGGAAAGACAAAGAAAGAGGTAAAGAGAGAAAGGAAGGAAGGAAGGAAATATCTAGGAGTGATTTTTTTACTTTGTTTTCTTTGAGATTTGATATTACTTTAAGTTTGTGGAATCCAATAAATAGAGTTCTAAGCTATTGATCCATAAAAAGAGGAATATATTTATCCTCACACACAACATGTTCCTCTGTCCTTTTCTGAGCTTCTCTGCTTCAGTGAGTATTATAAGNTTTACTTGGTCAGTGTACCTGTGTGTGTTAATTGGGCTCCTCATCTTTTACTATCTCTGAAGTTAAGAAGTGGAAATGGAAACTGTGTGCACTTACCGACAGAGAAACCAAGGAGAATTTGAAAATTGCTAAGTTTTTTCAAGATGCCAAATTGTATTGACAGATTAGAAGGTAACCCAAATTTATAGACTGTTATGTGCTGTGTGCACACATGCTTAATCGTGACTGACTCTTTGCAGCTTATGGACCATGGGGTTTTCCAGGCAAGAATACTGGAATAGGTTGTCATTTTCTCTTCCGGGGGATCTTCCTGACCTAGGGATCAAACCCATATGTCCTGTCTCCTTCATCACAGGTGGATTCTTTACCACTGAGCCATCTGGGAAGCCGAAACTGTTATGTATCGAAGCATAATAGTTCTATATCAAGGAAGAATGGAAATAAAGATATTTTGTCTTACTAAAGAAGAAATATACTTCTTTCAGAAGTTACCAAAAGTTTGTCTCTATTCAGATTCTTTGGGTGATAATCTAATTTTAAAGTTATTTCTTTTACATGGTTTTGTTTAAAAGAGAAATTTTCAAGTTATTGGTCATTCTGTGGGTGTCATTATGGTGGAACTAAGCAGATAGGAGTTTTTGTTGAAATCTGGTCAGTCTGAACAATGGAAAAGTATATAGTTGGCTTTTTGACTTGAGCAGGTTGTCTACATTTTACACATATAATAATTTTGTTATTATATATGGTTTGAGAAGCTCCCCTGGAGGATGGCATAGAATAATTTTAATAATTATTTCATTGTAGTAAGAATCTATTATTTCTCTTGTCTTCTGTTCTGGCAAGTGCTGGATTGTTGAGGAAGGGAGAAGAAGAATCTGATAAAGAGTGATGCTGATAATTCACATCTGTCCCAAGACCATACTTGAAGATATTTGCTTTAGCTGCTTTTATTATTCTGCTTCATTTCCTTTGGTTATATTTCAGTTTGAATTTTCTTTTCATCTCTTTCATTTTCTTGGGTAGTTTAAAAACTAATCCTCAAGACAATTCCAAAATAACAACTCCTCCAATTTTATCAATGATACATGCATCCCATTACTGTACATTCTCCCAGAGTGATTATTTGATAAGGCAGGTTTCAGCTGTCTGTTATTATAATTTACTCTCTTTTTAAGTTGTTATTTTCCCATCTAATACTTGTTACTTTAAACACTGAATCTTTTTCATCTTTTAACAAATGGCTGTCTAATACTGATAACTACCGTTGAACTCTCAAATGCATTTTATATACTGCCAGATGTTGACCACCAAGCTGAGAGAATCTGATTTATTATTTTCTACCCTTTCTCTCTCTCTCTTTTTTTTTTCTGGAAAATTAATCAATTATATTTATAGTCTTCATCTCTTCTGTTGCCTATCCCAACTGATACTTACAGGAGGGTTAAAACAACAATGCAAGTTCACGCCAAATTCTTATAGCATATTGAATGTTCAGGATGAAGTGAGTTTATTTTTCTATGCATTTTGGAGAAAATAAAGGTAGTAATAGGATGCCTCAGCAAAGATTGTTGGAAAATAATTTCATGAGTAATTGTCAGATCAATAGTATTATATTCTGCTGACATTTCTTGTGATGCCTCCAGGTTAGCGAGACTCTAAACTAGTATCATCTAATAAACATAACCAAGGAAACACTGCCATTGACTGTTGGTCTGAGTCCTTTTTCAGGTATTCACACCACCAAAGGAAAACATGTATTTCCTTTACTTTTAAGGTCTTAATGATACCCTTTTTGTACTGTATTCCCTGTGCATTTCTATCCATTTTTCTCCTCTGGCTTCATTTCTTCTGCTTTACTATATCACATTTATAGTCACACAAGGGCTTCTCGGTGGCTTAGATAAAAAAATTGCCTGCAATGTAGGAGACCTGACTTCGATCCATGGGTTAGGAAGTTTCCCTGGAGGAAGGCATGGCAACCCACTCCAGTATTCTTGCCTAGAGAATCCCATGGACAGGGAGCCTGACAGGCTACAGTCTATTGGGTTGCAAAGAGTCAGGCCAACTCAGCGACTGAGTGATAAAGTCACACAAAGACACTTACATCTCAAAAAATGATAGTGCCCTTCATGATTATTTTCATATTACTACTCATTAGCCTCAGTTAAAGCTCTAATTCTATATATGCACAGTGGATAAAAAGAGCTCAAGATCTTCTTAGTCAATAAACATGACAAGTTTTGACTTGCATAGCCCATGAAAGTAGCTCCAGTCTCCCAAGGAACAGGTCAGAGGCATTTGATTTCTCATTGGCAATGGAATAAAAAAATGTAAAAATCTTCATGGTTGCAAACCCTTTGAGACAGGCCAAATTTTAACAAGTGCAATAAATACCAATACAAGTAATAAAATAAATCAAAAATAGAAGGCAGAGTGTGATAACCATTTTATATGTTCTCAAAGAGTAATTTTTAAAATTAATTAATTTTAAATGGAAGATAATTACTGTATTGTGATGGTTTTTGCCATACATCAACATGAATCAGCCACAGGTATACATGTGTCTCCCCTATCCTGAACCCCCTTCCCACCTAGCTCCCCACCCTATCCCTCTGGGTTGTCCCAGGGCACTGGCTTTGGGTGCCCTATTTCATTCATCAAACTTGTACAGGACATCTGTTTTACAGAGATAGTGATGTACATGTCTCCAGGCTATTCTCCAAATCATCACATCCTCACCTTCTCCTACTGAGTCCAAAAGTCTGTTCTTTACATCTGCGTCTCCATTGCTGCCCTGTATGTAGGATTGTTAGTACCATCTTTCTAATTCCCATGTGTATGTGTTAATATACAGTACTTGTCCTTTTCTTTCTGACTTACTTCACTCTGTATAATAGGCACCAGGGTCATCTACCCCCTTAGAATAGACTCAAATGTGTTCCATTTTATAGCTGAGTAGTTGTGTATTCGGTGTCCATTCATCTGCTGATGGACATCTAGGATGCTTCCGTGTCCTGGCATTTGTAAACAGTGCTGCAATGAACATTGGGGTACATGGTTCTGATTCAGTTCTGGTATGCTTGGGGTGTATGCCCAGCAGTGGGATTGCTGGGTCATATGGCAGTTCTGTTCAATTTTAAGGAATCTCCCCACTGTTCTCCATAGTGGCTGTGCCAGTTTGCATTCCCACCAATAGTGTAGGAGGGTTCCCTTTTCTCTACAACCTCTCCAGCATTTATTGTTTGCAGACTTTTCGACGATGGCCATTCTGACTGGCGTGAGATGGTGCCTCATTGTGGTTTTGATTTGCATTTTTCTAATAATGAGTGATGTTGACCATCTTTTCACGTGTTTATTAGCCATCTGTATGTCTTCTTTGAAGAAATGTCTGTTTTGGCCCTTTGCTCACTTTTGGATTCAGTTGTTCATTTTTCTGGTATTGAGCTGCATGTTCTACTTATATATTTTGGAGATTAATTGTCAGTTACTTTGTTTGCTATTATTTTCTCTCATTCTGAGGGCTGTCTTTTTACTTTGCTTATAGTTTCCTTCACTGCAGAGAAGCTTTTAAGTTTAATCAGGTCCAATTTATTTACTCATGTTTCTATTTCTATTATTCTGGGAGGTGGGTCATAGAGGATCTTGCTATGATTTATGTTGGAGAGTGTTCTGCCTATGTTTTACTCTAATAGTTTTATAGTTTCTGTCTTGCATTTAGGTCTTTAATCCATTTTGAGTCAAACAGTAATTTTTGTGAAATTTTTGAAAGAGAAGTTTTGACCACGTTTATAGTTAATTACTATAGACCACTATAGTACTATAGACATTTCTTCAAATAATACAGACATATACAAATTATACCTGACCACCTGACCTGCCTCTTGAGAAACGTATATGCAGGTCAGGAAGCAACAGTTAGAACTGGACATGGAACAACAGACTGGTTCCAATTAGGAAAAGGAGTATGTCAAGCCTGTATATTGTCACTCTGCTTATTTAAATTATATGCAGAGTATATCATAAGAAACGCTGGGCTGGAAGAAGCACAAGCTGGAATCAAGATTGCCAGGAGAAATATCAATAACCTCATATATGCAGATGACACCACCCTTATTGCAGAAAGTGAAGAGGAACCAAAAGCCTCTTGAAGAAAGTGAAAGAGGAGAGTGAAAAAGTTGGCTTAAAGCTCAACATTCAGAACACTAAGATCATGGCATCTGGTCCTGTCACTTCATGGGAAATAGATGGGGAAACAGTGGAAACAGTGGCTGACTTTATTTATTTATTTTTTTTGGCTCCAAAATCACTGTAGATGGTGATTGCAACCATGAGATTAAAAGACACTTACTCCCTGGAAGGAAAGTTATGACCAACCTAGATAGCATATTCAAAAGTAGAGACATTACTTTAACAACAAAGGTCCNAAGTGGACCCATGTATTTGCAGTGCATAAAAGTTCACACAGTGAGCCTCAGAAAAAAGCTAGATTTTACAATTAGTTGTATCAGTTATCTTTCTATTGTAGATTCTTTTCGTGCATTGTGCGCTATTTTTTTTTTTTTACACAACTGCCTCCTTAAACTTCTTAACTTTATCCTCTCTATACCTAACCTAGTTGTGAAGATTTTCTAATTCTGTATTAGCAAATTTGAATAAATGGGTGTTACCCTTTCTAGGAGTATTTGTAATTGTAACATTATAGATCCAGCCATTCCATCTATTCTAAAGGCTGATTGAGCTTCACACTTAAGAGAATTTGACCACTTGGGTCGGTGAACTGAGTTACAGTATATAGACAAACTTATAAAGTTTTCTGGCTGGAATTTATGGATTGTTTCACTCTGTTGAGCAGTCGTAATTTCAAAAGACTACAAGATCGCACTCTCAAGGTTGAATAATCACTAGTGGTGTCCTGATGAGCCAGAATGTCACAATAAGGCTAAATAGCATATGCTTTTGACCCAGCTGTCAGGTGTTATTAATAGGCTGACTTAAAAAATGAAAGCAGTAGGGGTGTCATCGACATTTGAGGCCCATATGCTTAATTCAGGAAAACACCTGTCAGGGCTAGTTTCTAGTTCCAAATGAAGTAAATTAAAGCTTGCCTTTTCCCCCACAGTTAAAAATACATCAACATCTACTCAGAATGTTTCAATGTGTTATAAGCCTCAGGCTACTACCTCTACTACTCTGAATTGCTTTTGATCCCAGGTAAAACAACTGTTTCAGTTCTTTTCATCTTTGGAGTAAACTTAGTAAAATGTATTCCTTTACTTGGTCAGTGTACCTGTGTGTGTTAATTGGGCTCCTCATCTTTTACTATCTCTGAAGTTAAGAAGTGGAAATGGAAACTGTGTGCACTTACCGACAGAGAAACCAAGGAGAATTTGAAAATTGCTAAGTTTTTTCAAGATGCCAAATTGTATTGACAGATTAGAAGGTAACCCAAATTTATAGACTGTTATGTGCTGTGTGCACACATGCTTAATCGTGACTGACTCTTTGCAGCTTATGGACCATGGGGTTTTCCAGGCAAGAATACTGGAATAGGTTGTCATTTTCTCTTCCAGGGGATCTTCCTGACCTAGGGATCAAACCCATATGTCCTGTCTCCTTCATCACAGGTGGATTCTTTACCACTGAGCCATCTGGGAAGCCGAAACTGTTATGTATCGAAGCATAATAGTTCTATATCAAGGAAGAATGGAAATAAAGATATTTTGTCTTACTAAAGAAGAAATATACTTCTTTCAGAAGTTACCAAAAGTTTGTCTCTATTCAGATTCTTTGGGTGATAATCTAATTTTAAAGTTATTTCTTTTACATGGTTTTGTTTAAAAGAGAAATTTTCAAGTTATTGGTCATTCTGTGGGTGTCATTATGGTGGAACTAAGCAGATAGGAGTTTTTGTTGAAATCTGGTCAGTCTGAACAATGGAAAAGTATATAGTTGGCTTTTTGACTTGAGCAGGTTGTCTACATTTTACACATATAATAATTTTGTTATTATATATGGTTTGAGAAGCTCCCCTGGAGGATGGCATAGAATAATTTTAATAATTATTTCATTGTAGTAAGAATCTATTATTTCTCTTGTCTTCTGTTCTGGCAAGTGCTGGATTGTTGAGGAAGGGAGAAGAAGAATCTGATAAAGAGTGATGCTGATAATTCACATCTGTCCCAAGACCATACTTGAAGATATTTGCTTTAGCTGCTTTTATTATTCTGCTTCATTTCCTTTGGTTATATTTCAGTTTGAATTTTCTTTTCATCTCTTTCATTTTCTTGGGTAGTTTAAAAACTAATCCTCAAGACAATTCCAAAATAACAACTCCTCCAATTTTATCAATGATACATGCATCCCATTACTGTACATTCTCCCAGAGTGATTATTTGATAAGGCAGGTTTCAGCTGTCTGTTATTATAATTTACTCTCTTTTTAAGTTGTTATTTTCCCATCTAATACTTGTTACTTTAAACACTGAATCTTTTTCATCTTTTAACAAATGGCTGTCTAATACTGATAACTACCGTTGAACTCTCAAATGCATTTTATATACTGCCAGATGTTGACCACCAAGCTGAGAGAATCTGATTTATTATTTTCTACCCTTTCTCTCTCTCTCTTTTTTTTTTCTGGAAAATTAATCAATTATATTTATAGTCTTCATCTCTTCTGTTGCCTATCCCAACTGATACTTACAGGAGGGTTAAAACAACAATGCAAGTTCACGCCAAATTCTTAGAGCATATTGAATGTTCAGGATGAAGTGAGTTTATTTTTCTATGCATTTTGGAGAAAATAAAGGTAGTAATAGGATGCCTCAGCAAAGATTGCTGGAAAATAATTTCATGAGTAATTGTCAGATCAATAGTATTATATTCTGCTGACATTTCTTGTGATGCCTCCAGGTTAGCGAGACTCTAAACTAGTATCATCTAATAAACATAACCAAGGAAACACTGCCATTGACTGTTGGTCTGAGTCCTTTTTCAGGTATTCACACCACCAAAGGAAAACATGTATTTCCTTTACTTTTAAGGTCTTAATGATACCCTTTTTGTACTGTATTCCCTGTGCATTTCTATCCATTTTTCTCCTCTGGCTTCATTTCTTCTGCTTTACTATATCACATTTATAGTCACACAAGGGCTTCTCGGTGGCTTAGATAAAAAAATTGCCTGCAATGTAGGAGACCTGACTTCGATCCATGGGTTAGGAAGTTTCCCTGGAGGAAGGCATGGCAACCCACTCCAGTATTCTTGCCTAGAGAATCCCATGGACAGGGAGCCTGACAGGCTACAGTCTATTGGGTTGCAAAGAGTCAGGCCAACTCAGCGACTGAGTGATAAAGTCACACAAAGACACTTACATCTCAAAAAATGGTAGTGCCCTTCATGATTATTTTCATATTACTACTCATTAGCCTCAGTTAAAGCTCTAATTCTATATATGCACAGTGGATAAAAAGAGCTCAAGATCTTCTTAGTCAATAAACATGACAAGTTTTGACTTGCATAGCCCATGAAAGTAGCTCCAGTCTCCCAAGGAACAGGTCAGAGGCATTTGATTTCTCATTGGCAATGGAATAAAAAAATGTAAAAATCTTCATGGTTGCAAACCCTTTGAGACAGGCCAAATTTTAACAAGTGCAATAAATACCAATACAAGTAATAAAATAAATCAAAAATAGAAGGCAGAGTGTGATAACCATTTTATATGTTCTCAAAGAGTAATTTTTAAAATTAATTAATTTTAAATGGAAGATAATTACTGTATTGTGATGGTTTTTGCCATACATCAACATGAATCAGCCACAGGTATACATGTGTCTCCCCTATCCTGAACCCCCTTCCCACCTAGCTCCCCACCCTATCCCTCTGGGTTGTCCCAGGGCACTGGCTTTGGGTGCCCTATTTCATTCATCAAACTTGTACAGGACATCTGTTTTACAGAGATAGTGATGTACATGTCTCCAGGCTATTCTCCAAATCATCACATCCTCACCTTCTCCTACTGAGTCCAAAAGTCTGTTCTTTACATCTGCGTCTCCATTGCTGCCCTGTATGTAGGATTGTTAGTACCATCTTTCTAATTCCCATGTGTATGTGTTAATATACAGTACTTGTCCTTTTCTTTCTGACTTACTTCACTCTGTATAATAGGCACCAGGGTCATCTACCCCCTTAGAATAGACTCAAATGTGTTCCATTTTATAGCTGAGTAGTTGTGTATTCGGTGTCCATTCATCTGCTGATGGACATCTAGGATGCTTCCATGTCCTGGCATTTGTAAACAGTGCTGCAATGAACATTGGGGTACATGGTTCTGATTCAGTTCTGGTATGCTTGGGGTGTATGCCCAGCAGTGGGATTGCTGGGTCATATGGCAGTTCTGTTCAATTTTAAGGAATCTCCCCACTGTTCTCCATAGTGGCTGTGCCAGTTTGCATTCCCACCAATAGTGTAGGAGGGTTCCCTTTTCTCTACAACCTCTCCAGCATTTATTGTTTGCAGACTTTTCGACGATGGCCATTCTGACTGGCGTGAGATGGTGCCTCATTGTGGTTTTGATTTGCATTTTTCTAATAATGAGTGATGTTGACCATCTTTTCACGTGTTTATTAGCCATCTGTATGTCTTCTTTGAAGAAATGTCTGTTTTGGCCCTTTGCTCACTTTTGGATTCGGTTGTTCATTTTTCTGGTATTGAGCTGCATGTTCTACTTATATATTTTGGAGATTAATTGTCAGTTACTTTGTTTGCTATTATTTTCTCTCATTCTGAGGGCTGTCTTTTTACTTTGCTTATAGTTTCCTTCACTGCAGAGAAGCTTTTAAGTTTAATCAGGTCCAATTTATTTACTCATGTTTCTATTTCTATTATTCTGGGAGGTGGGTCATAGAGGATCTTGCTATGATTTATGTTGGAGAGTGTTCTGCCTATGTTTTACTCTAATAGTTTTATAGTTTCTGTCTTGCATTTAGGTCTTTAATCCATTTTGAGTCAAACAGTAATTTTTGTGAAATTTTTGAAAGAGAAGTTTTGACCACGTTTATAGTTAATTACTATAGACCACTATAGTACTATAGACATTTCTTCAAATAATACAGACATATACAAATTATACCTGACCACCTGACCTGCCTCTTGAGAAACGTATATGCAGGTCAGGAAGCAACAGTTAGAACTGGACATGGAACAACAGACTGGTTCCAATTAGGAAAAGGAGTATGTCAAGCCTGTATATTGTCACTCTGCTTATTTAAATTATATGCAGAGTATATCATAAGAAACGCTGGGCTGGAAGAAGCACAAGCTGGAATCAAGATTGCCAGGAGAAATATCAATAACCTCAGATATGCAGATGACACCACCCTTATTGCAGAAAGTGAAGAGGAACCAAAAGCCTCTTGAAGAAAGTGAAAGAGGAGAGTGAAAAAGTTGGCTTAAAGCTCAACATTCAGAACACTAAGATCATGGCATCTGGTCCTGTCACTTCATGGGAAATAGATGGGGAAACAGTGGAAACAGTGGCTGACTTTATTTATTTATTTTTTTTGGCTCCAAAATCACTGTAGATGGTGATTGCAACCATGAGATTAAAAGACACTTACTCCCTGGAAGGAAAGTTATGACCAACCTAGATAGCATATTCAAAAGTAGAGACATTACTTTAACAACAAAGGTCCCTAGTCAAGGCTATAGTTTTTCTTGTAGGCATGTATGGATGTGAAAGTTTGACTGTGAAGAAAGCTGAGCACTGAAGAATTGATGCTTTTGAACTGTGGTGTTGGAGAAGACTTTTTAGAGTCTCTTGGACTGCAAGGAGATCCAACTAGTCCATTCTAAAGGAGATCAGTCCTGGGTGTCCTTTGGAAGAAATGATACTAAAGCTGAAACTCCAGTACTTTGGCCACCACATGTGAAGAGTTGACCCATTGGAAAAGACTCTGATGCTAGNTTTTTAGAGTCTCTTGGACTGCAAGGAGATCCAACTAGTCCATTCTAAAGGAGATCAGTCCTGGGTGTCCTTTGGAAGAAATGATACTAAAGCTGAAACTCCAGTACTTTGGCCACCACATGTGAAGAGTTGACCCATTGGAAAAGACTCTGATGCTAGGAGGGATTGGGGGCAGGAGGAGAAGGGGATGCCAGAGGATGAGATGGCTCGATT